>OZ005661.1:101730068-102087568 GCA_963930645.1 Salticus scenicus
TTTTGTGAGCGATGGCTCAAATTAAATGAAATTAGAGTTGCATGTAAATAATACTTAGAAAATATTTTAAAATGCAAAATCGGAACACTGACTGCTGACAAGATAATTTTGGGTTTTTCTGATTTTATTTTTTATTTTGCACTTTTAATGATTTCTCTATTATTTTTTGGTAATTTTTGCACAGAATATCGATTACGATATCATTTTAATCCGGAATTGCTGGATTTCTTTTGATTTTATTTTATTTTTGAAAAATACAAATTTTTAAAGTGAAAACGGAAATATTTTAAATAAATAAATCATGATCGATTTTGATTGAAATTTGCAGAGTATGAAAATGAATTCTGAAAGAGAAAACTTTTTAAATTAAAAAAACTGAAAACCTATAATTTTAGATAAGATAGTGTTAAACTATTTGAAACATAAGAAAAAAGTAGTGTTATGTTTTTTAAAACATAACATTTCCATCAAATTGATCAGAAATCATATGCATATCAAATAAATCAAAACTTAATGAATATTTATAAATAAATAAATAAATAAATAAATAAATATATATTACGTAAAAATTAATAAAATGAGTTCATCATTATGAATATCATAGCTGCAGTAAAATCTCTATCAGTCTATTTTTCTTCAATAAGCATAATCATTAAATGAAAATTTCTTTAAAGAAGTGAAACCATGAAATGAAAAAATAAATAATCAATCTTAAAAGATTTGAGATGTGAACCTTAAATTTTGAAAATTAAAAATACTTAAAAATAAAAACATCTATTTGTAAGGGCTAGAAAAGTAACTTATTAATTACTTTAAATACAAAACAATATTTCAGAGCAAGCTATTTTAAAATTAAAAATAGGAAAATGACTAGACTAGAAGGTATGGAAAGAACAGAAAAAAGTCAATTAAAAGTGTAAAAATTTTTACTAACTTTCGATTCTTTTGCTTTCATGAGAGTACATTCAAGCATCCATTTTTCTTTGTCCTGTCAAAAAACAAACAAACAAACTTTATTATCAAAAAATGGCAAATATAACAAGTAAATTTAAACAAGTTAAAACTCTCCACATTTTAAATATATTTTATTAATCCATATCCTACATTTTACAATTTTTCAGCATACTTGAAAATTATTTAAACATTACATTATTATAGCAGTGTATAATATTATAAAAAATATGATTAATATTTAAAGTTCTGTTCTAACCATAGTAGTATGAAATTGAAAATAAGTCAGGCAACCCTGCTAGACAATTATAAAAAATCATCTTTTACTTCTTTCCTCTCTTGATTTCGTTCCATTGTTTTGGCTTATCACTACCAGTTGTGATCAGGGAAATATGGACTATAATTTCTTATTGGTAATTTAGGATTTTGTTTGACAGCTATGTCTAGATGAATCAACCACATGAATTTCCCAGGTTTAATTTTTATGGATATGAAAATTGCATTTAAGTGCATATTGTGTGTTTAACTAGCAATACAAAGGTGTTGATGTTAAGGCCAATTGATAAACTTGGGTGATGGAATCATTGGAGGAGCAAGCAAAACTGGCACCTGGGGCATGATGATGCATTTCCCTCCCCCTCCTGAAAAACAAATAGGAATATAATACATAGAATAGAATGAAATTGAGGACTATTTTATGCTCCTCTGCAAGAGGTACCTGGGGCATAATAGACTCCGAATCGATTAAAAAAAATAAAATTAACTTAAAATTAACAATTATAAACTTTCTGGGAGGTCCCCATTTGACCCCCAAGCCACAGGTTCAATACGACTACACTATCAATTAAAATAATAGTAATCACATGTTTGGAAGCACAAGTGTACTGCTATTACCGCAGGTGATATATATCAATATACAGTGAGACCTCGATTACCTGAAGTAATTGAGATCAACCATCTTTTAGAAAATCTAAATTTTTGGATAATTGAGGATGCTTCAGTTTCAAAATCAAGGACTATATTTGTTATTTCTTATTATGGAAACAAGTACTTAATAAAAATAAAGCAATAACAAAATAGAAACAAGAATAAACGATCTGAATTTTAATTTTGAAATGAAGTATCTTTTACACATTTCACAAGGATTTGAAACAAAAATTTGTTTGTCGCAGTTTCCATTGCCTTTGCTTTGCAGCTCTATCACGAAATTTCTTAATACCTTTAGTTCACCCGTGACAGTCTTTCTACTGCTACAGCCATACTAAGCCCTTTGCAATACATTCAAAAGCTTCAAAACTTCTAATTTGTTCATTTTCTTCGCCCACATCATTATTCAAAACATATGTCTGTACTCTTGGTTCGGAAAGAACTGCTTGTACAAAAGAAATGATAGTAAAAAAAAAAAAAAAAAAACTTTACAAATAGATTTTGGTTAACCAAGAGTTTTGAATAATAGAGGTTCTACTATATACTTTTATCACAGAAATTACACAAGAGAAAGAAAAACAATTTTTGATAATTAAAAAATATTTTTATAATCAAGATAAATACAAACACTTTAATAGTAATAAAAATAAATATCAACTTACCAATTCTAACTGCATCAATTTATTTTGGTAATGCTCCAGCTATATAAAACAGAATAATTTATATGAATAAACTCAACAGAAAATTGTTATTAACAGAAAATAATTTGAATATTTTAGATGTCCTTTTAAAATTAAGTTTAAAAAAAATTGCTATACTTTTGTAACATGTTTGACTATTTCATCTTCAAACAAATCAAAAGAAAAGAAGCCAAGCACCCTCCCAAAGTATAGTGTGATAAAGTTAAGAGACATGAGTTGTGGTACTATTAATTCTGCATATTCTTGTGCAGCAAAACAAGACAGTTTCAGGGCAGAGTTTCCCCGACTTTTTACATAACTACAGACTGACAGAAAATAAAAAATATTTCAATGACTGATATTTTTTCAAGGCCAGCCTATATAATTGTTAGCATAGTGCCCTAATTTATTTGAAGGTGGCAGCACAGCAGCATGGTTCATTGAAAGAATTGTTGAATTGAGAACATGTACAGTGAAGCATCGATAATCCAGCATCAGCGGGATATGGGCATAGCCAGATTACTAATTTTTCCTAATTAAAGGTGTTCAGAAAAAGTGTCGAAATCGTTGATTAATCACAGCATTCACAGAAATATTTCTTAAAAAATAGTTTTAAAAATTTTAAATTAACTATTATAAAACAATAATACAGATTTTTAATTTTTGGTCAAATAATAATAATAATAAATTCAAACTAAAACTGGTTTAATAACAAATAATATCAGGAATTTGCAAAGTGCTACATTCTATTAAATATGTCAGACAATTAGATTTGCTTCATTCTTTTTTGTTTTTCAACTTCCATTCGATTAACACATGAACGCTCATCAGTTGAGTATTGCTGATGAAATCATATTTTTCCAAGTCCCTCTAAAAACTGTTCAATTCTTCACCATCACTTTCATTTCCCCCCTACCCTTAATTTTTGTTGAAATCGTGATTAATCCATAAAAAATCCATGTCAATCTGTAATCAGTAAAATCAAATGAAAATCCTTAAACTTTATTGACAATCCAAAAATGTTGGCAAGTATGCTGTTCCAAAGTCATCTGCGAGAAACCTGTTGAGTATCACGATTTACAAACAGAGAGGGGGGGGGGGGGGGAAAGTGCCATTTTATAGGTGCTGCTGGGTTATAGGTTTCCAGATTATCGATGCTTCACTGTACTAAATATAAAAATTATTATTTGTTCACTTGTGTGCTATTTTATTAAAACATGAGAGGAGGCATACAAAATAAACAGAAAGATGGAACTAATATTCATTTTAGATTTATTTTTAATTATTTCAGAAAGTGATTTTTAGTGTTTCTGTGATGAAAATAAACTAACAATAATAATATACTGATTCTGTGCATACATATCTGGTCTGTTGATCTGGTATGATTACATGTCTGATATGTTCAATATTATTTGGTATGCACATGAGTATTTACAATCATTTAAAGCTTAAAATTTACTATACTAGCCAATTTTATATTTTATTTTTTTGTAAAGAAGGAATTTATAAGCTTTTGAAACATTCAAAATTACATGTAAAATGTACAATTATTTTAAATTCGATAAGAATAACCATTTATCTAATTTAAGCAATTACGGTCTATTATAATCTACATAAATATATCAACATTGCTAGTGTTTTTAATCTTTATTTACAAAGACACTTAATAGGCAGTTACGCATAGATGATCGGCATATTAGAAGATTTATAAATTATAATTTTAGTGTACATGTCATGTAAGTCTAACTCCCAAACTATAAACAGGGTTGCCACTCAAACAGGAGAATGAAATTCCCTGACTTTTCCAGGTGTTTTGGTTTTCTAAGAAAATCCCAGTATAATTGTATACTGAGCATTGGCTGTGTTGAGGACAAAATAATTATGGTACTATCTGAAAACACAAAAAATGCATATGACAAAAGTTACATATAGTGAGAGCATCTGTCACTTATAAGCGAGATAAGAAATTTCTTTCACGAGCAGAAAGGAAGGCTGCGGGTGTTTAAAAAAATGGTTGAAGCTAAGAAAAAACAGAAAAATGACCTTTTGTTGACAGAAAAATTGTTTTTTCTTTAGCAATCATGTGAAATTCCCTGACTTTTCACTGAATTTTATGGCCAGTTTTCAAATTCATTAGACTATTCCAGGTTTTCCAGGTAGCGTGGCAACCCTGTATAAATATACTGTCAATAGATAAGTTGGAATGAAGTACATAGAAACTATATACATTTGGATAAGAAAGATGCTTTACTTCATCTAACCTAATATGATGACACAACAACCTTTTAAAAATACTGAATGAATTTAATGGTTTTCTGAATTCTTACATTTCAAAAATTTTTAGACTGTAAGTAATGAAGAAATAAACTTGTTAAAATGTTTAAATCCAAACAATACGTTTAACGTTGTTATGAATTTGTAAGTAATAGTTGTTATTTTTATGTAATTTCATCTAAAGAGGCTTAGTCATGTTATAAAATGTTATTTTTTTACATTTCTACCTTGTTTTGGCATTAAAATAGCTCATTTTCCTTTAAAAACCTGTTAAAAAAACTCCAGGGCAGAATTGGCTTTGGCGGTGAATTTGACACCATGTTGGTGAGTTTATAACCCCTTGGTGACTTTAGTGAGAAAATCCTTATTAATGATACATCGATTATCTAAGCTCTAAATTGAATATTTTGTGAAATACCCAGAACATTCTCAAAATATATAGGCTATAAATAGATCACATTCTGACAAGAATGTCAGTTGAAGCAAAGTCATTGCAAGTGTTATGAGCTCTGCACTTGACCAAGCCTCTGCTATTGAATGCAGCTTGTGCTATGTATGTTATGTTTACGGCACAGTTTATGCTGCGATTTTTATGTTGTAAGCTGTTATTTAA
This sequence comes from Salticus scenicus, assembly GCA_963930645.1. Classification (NCBI taxonomy): domain Eukaryota; kingdom Metazoa; phylum Arthropoda; class Arachnida; order Araneae; family Salticidae; genus Salticus; species Salticus scenicus. The sequence continues at coordinate 101,735,514 of OZ005661.1, forward strand.
GCTGTATCTTCTGGTGAAACTGAAGTTGATACGTGGTTGACAAACCCGTAATCTTCCGATATATTCTGTAAATAAACTTTTAAGCCTCTGCAAGAGCCGTCATTCATTCACGGGCAATACATGAACTCTGAGTACGGAACAATATGTGTGAATTAAAAACAGTTTATAATATAAATCTATTATTAATATGAAGGTATTTAAAATGATCAAAATCAGATAAATCTTATTTAATAATAAAAAAAAAAAAACAATGGAACTTGATTACATAAAGAAATTCTCAAATGAAAAAAAAAAAAAGAAAAAAATATATATATACAAAACAAGTAAGTAATATAAAAGAAAAAATTTTTAAGTCAATTCCTACTTACAAACACTATCGAAAAAGTTTTTATTTAATAATTTTGAATTAAGAAATAAAAAGCGCGCATGAAAAATGAAATAAAAATAATTACAAGATAAAAAAAAACTTTTTATATACCATGTTTTAAATTTTCTGATGAATCATTGAGATCTTATCAATGTGCACAAATTTTTTAAAGTGATAATGATGTCAATTTTTGTGTGATGCATATTTTAACTTTTTATAATTCTTTAATGTTCACATTTAATTAAATGTATTTTTATGTCGAAAGAAAATGAACTCGTAAATTTTTTTTGGCAATAACTGAATTATAGCTAATATTTTAATGGCTATAATAATGTTATTAGGATGCTATTTTCATATTTTAATTAATTATAAGAAAACTAATCAAAAATTCAAAAATCGGACTTTGAAGTATTGTACTGTCACCCTGTTCTGAGCAATCCTGAAAGTTCCAAATTTCTAGCTAGTCGGGAAGTTAGTTAAAAATTGATTGCAAGATTTGTACAAGAGGGAGAGTGTGAACTAATAGTAGGAATTAAAAAACACTTAGAACTAATGTATTTTTACTTTTTCTAATTTCTTTTTTAATTGTTTTATTCATTTTAACTTATAATCAATACAATTTTTGAATAGTTAATTATTTTCTTTTTCCTTCCTTCTCTACAATATAATACAAAATATTGCAATTTAAATGGAATGACATAAAACTTAAAAATTCACGAATAAATATTTTCAGGAAATGAGGTATTTCAGGCTTTATGTATATATCAAGGGTAGAAATTAGAAAATTCAGTCACTGGTCTGCAGGACCAATAATTTTAAGATTTTATTGAACCGTACATACTTTTACTGGTCAATTTATCCATTCTATTATATTTTTATTAAAATTTTACAAATTTTTAAATATTTTTAATTGCCATATAAAATAAATTTACATGGCAAATATGATAATTATTTTTTTTGTAAATTAAATTAAAAAATGCAAATGAAGTCTTATATAAATAAAGCATTTATGCTTTAATAAACGAGCTAAATGTCACATATTTACGATAAAATATTATATTAAAAATTAAAAAAAGTTATTAAAGGGAAATTAAATGAAAAATTACAGAGAATATTCGATATCGACAAGTCTAATGAAGTACACTTACTATTATCATAACATACTATTCTATGACAGATTTACAGGCAATTTTAGAGAAAAATAAAAAATATTGAAAAGCTTCACTGGCCTGGCAGACCACTAGAATTTATATTTTACTGAATATCTTAGTGGTCCTGGACAAACGGACCATTGTTAATTTTCAGCCCTGTACATACAGGGTGGCTATTAAGTATCCGGAAAAAGTACTTGATAATAAATAATTAGTGAAATGGCAAACAAATTTAAAGCTTCTATTTTTGCAACAAGTAATGTCTAATAATTATTTTTTACTATGAGTTTTCGAAATGGTGGTCAACGGCTTTGATGTAAGCTGCAATCTTCTTTGGAAGAGGGGCGACGGTGTGGCGCAAGTAGTTTGGATCTAAATCATCCTATATTTTGCTAAGTGCTTTCTTGAATCTATCAAATGTATGATTTTCTATGTTCATAATTGTTCTTCTAAGAACTCACACACTGAAAAATCCATTGGATACAAATCAGAGCTGTTAGAATGCAGATTTTTGGTCAGATACCTTTTCACTTTGATATCCATTAAAACAAACATTGATTTGACTCCATGGGCCAGAGCACAAATTTGGTGAAGGATCTTAGCTGGGTGATTTTGCTTCCATGGAAGTACAGCTTTCTCTAAAACATCTTATAGATAAACTTTTCCATTATTTTTTACATTTTCTTCGAAAAAAGAAACCAGTTGAGTCTTCCCATTGTTGCAAATCTCAGCCCAAACCATAAACAACGACCTTGTTGCATCTTTTCGTTTTCTGGTGTTCTTGAGAGCTAGGTTAAAAGTTTAGGATGATTTTGAGAGTTTTTAGTGACTTAAACAGTAAAAACTTAGATGCGCCGCATTTTGAAAAAAATTACAAAACTTTTTATTTATCTAATAGATTTTGCTTTCCCTGAACACTCAAAAACTGCTCATTGAGTAAATGCAAATTATTTTAATAAATAATATTCAAAGATAAAAGCATTACAGCAACGACAACGAAAAAGTGGTTATAATGAAGTAGGCAGTTCATAAAAGCTCCTGAAATTTTCCCCAAATACTTAATAGTCACCCTGTATATCTTTTTAACAAGCTTCTCTAAATGCCTTTTATGAACCACTTATCCCAACACTTCTTTTGCATTTTTGTACCAATTCAGAGATTGATAAAAAATATTTCCAAAAAGTTGGAAATTCACCTTTTTTGGAATTATTTTCTGGCATTTAACAGGATAGGCACAGTTTAAAAAATTGTTTTTTCTCCCTTTCCAAAAAATTAAAATTTTCCCCACAAAATGTGGTGGAATTCTTTAATGCCTGTTTATTATTTGTTTATAAAATTTCAATAGATAAACACTGATGTGATTGAAAATAATATTATAGACAAAAGCTTTTACACTTAAAAACTAAAAATTACCTGTTGAGTTAAGTTCGCTTGGTTATCAGAATGATCAAGTAATTTCTTATTATTTTCTAAAGCAACTTCATAAGGAATAGAAGGCATTTCAGGCTAAGCATAAATACATGAATTATAAAACACAAATTTATTAAAATTGTATATTTATAAGCAAATAAAAAAGTTTTCCAACAAATTTTATTTTCAAGTTAGGCAATGATAAATAAAATTAATTTAATATATTTCAATTATGAAGAAGAATAAAAATCTAAAATAAACTTTTAATTTTTTTTTCTCTCCAAGTCAAAATTATTTATTAGAACGATTGAGCAATTTCTTATTGTTTTTTTCTAAAGCAACTTTTATAATAAGGAATAGACGGCATTACAGACTAGGCATAAACATAAGGATTAAAAAACACTATTTTTTTTTTTAACTGCACAGGTATAAGCAAATATGAAACTTTTTCAATAAATTTTTAACTTCAAGACATGCACTAAGTTTTTATTATTTACTTTTTCAGTCAAAATTATAAGTTATGAGGGGAAAATAAAAATTAAGATTGACTTTTTTAAAAGACTTATTTGAACACGAAATTCAGCACATATACATTAAATAATATTTTATTAATTCATCTTTTAAAGAAAATATAAAAGTAGTGTTAAAACTACAAAATAGTTTTAACATGGCTTACTTTATAATTCTGATTAGAAATACTCAGAGAAAAACGTTTCCAAAAGCAATCATTAAATAATTTCTAAAAGAGAGTTTTAAGAAAAATAATCTGAATTAAAATGCTCAAAAAAAAAAAAAAATAATAATAATAATAATAATTAAATCAGAATTAATATTATCCAGAACTATTAAAATAGGTTAAGATCATGTGAAAAATATTATTCAAGAGAATATTTTCAGCTTCAAAATCTAGCCATTTTCTTTTCATTTACCACCCACAGAAAATAAGAGTTCAACTTAGTGCATTCACCCCAGAGTCCCAAGGGACGCTCAAGAATTTTACCACCCCCGCATTCCAAATTTTCAAAATTCCCAGACAAACAAAATTCCAGAGGTAATCTTCCGCGGAATTTTAAATGAGCGTTACTTTGGCGTCCTTTTCAAAAAAATATAAAATTATTAAAATTAGAAGAAATACGAAAAAAAATTATAAAGAATTTAATTATAGCCTTAGCAAAAATATTTTCAAAAAAAAAGATTAAAGTTATAGACAGAGAATATATATATGTAAAAAATATTTAATGCGCGCTCTTTCATCTCGCGTATCTATTCGGATGGGAAGAGGGAGCGATTGGGGAAAGAACGGATGCACTGACGAGAGAAAAAGACCACACAAGCTCATCGGCAGCGAGCATCAACGGAGGTTTGGGGGAGCATCTCCGCTACGGCGGGATGCGTTCCCCTGTCATTCTTACTTGAACAACCATCGGCAACAATCGCGAAAAAGAAGGATGGGAAACTTGTTCCTAATATGCTACGGAATAATAACACGGCTCTCTAACCTATGCAAGAATAGAACGATGTAGCATTAAAGCATCTTTTAGTGAATTCAAATAAAGTTAATTCTCAACAAATGAATAAGTTTTGTTCGAGATTAATCTGCACTAAATTAACTCTTCCATTTTCATAATAAGAACTAAAAGTGAATTGCTCATCGTTTTTAATAAATTTCGATGCAAGGACAAGTGATTATGAATTGGTGATTCAATTTTAGCCAAACGAATTTTGTTAGAGAATCATCTGTCCAAGATCAACTTTTCTATCTTCATAATGAGAACTGCTCCATATTGCAACAATATAAGAACTAAAAGTGAATTCTTCATCCTTTTTTAATTAAATTTCGATGCATGGACATATGAACTGCAAATTCAACTTTAGATAAGTAATATGGTTGGTTGTGCAACTAATCAAAAATCACTATTTTTTCTATTGGTTTAAGGCTCCGGAGCACATGTATATGTAATCAACTGTTACATTTGTTCACACTTATTAAAGTTTTCAAGCACTTTAAAGATGTATTTTAATTTGAGGTAAGAGTTTATTTATTCTTTTTTATTTCTCTTGCAGCCATCTCGATGCAGCTGAGTTCGGAGAATTAAGGATTCTAATATAAAACTATTATTAAAATAATAATAATAATAATAAACAAATAAATAAGATGCCATTAATTCTAAGTAATTAATCCTAAAGATACATCTATCTCTGACCTCATCTGTATGCATTGAAATAAAATAAAAATAAAATTGATGATAATTAAATAACATTAATCTACTATTCTGTGATTTAAGTGATTACAATATCATAATTATCTATTACTTATTCTTTTTTAGATAATTTAATATATCGTATCAGACGATTATTTATTCCTTTAAAAATATCATGATTAATCTATTATTTATTTACTAATTATTTATTTATTTTTAAATAATTCAACATTCAATCACAAATAAATATATCTTTTTAAAGATTTTTATCATAAATAAAAACATATTTTTTCATATAAAATTTAACAAGTAGTATCCAGAGATGACCAGAAACAATAGTGTTTTTCCAAAAGAACTTTTGTCTCATATCAGGAAATTAAATATGCTGCTTGCGCCAGTGTTTTTACATTCTCCTTTATTTATAGAAAATAAAGTATGAATCTAAAAGAATCAAAACATTTTATCTAAAATATTTTGGAAATTTATGCTGTGAACTTTTGGCATAAGAGCTATAGTAAACTGGCAATAATGCTGTATTCTTTGTCATTTTTCTCCTCACATAGCTTTGTTTCACATGTATGATGGAATGCAAGTTTTAATGCAGACTTCAGTACACTATCAGGTAAAGCAAAGGGTATTTTGACTTGTCCGTCACTTTTTTTATGACAACTGTTGGTAGGTGTATGTGCTGTTCTGCAGGATTTTTTCAGAGTGGCACAAGGAAAAATTCAGTTGATGTGAATGTTTAAGTCACTATTTTCAGCTTCTGAATTTTGCTCACCTTTTTATTTTAATCATTTGAAACTTTAATTGTAGAAACACCGGGAAAAAAATCCTCAATGCCGCACAAATATGAGGAAAAAAATTCCCTGAGTTTTCCCTGAATTCCCAGACAACTTTCAAGAAAATATTAGCGACATATTACAAGAAACGCTCCTCTAGGCAGAACAAAATACACTTACTTCCGCTGTATGATGTCATATTACTGCCGATCATGATAGAAATTCAGGTAGAAATCATTATTTACATGCATATTTTCACAATACTTAATTATTTAAATTTTGATATGAAGCTAAACAAGAAAAACATAACTTGAGAAAAAAAAAAAAAAAAACATTTGTTTTTCCAGGTTTTATAACTGATTTTCCCTGACTTCTAATGAAAATTTTTATTTTCCCTGAGTTTTCCCTGACTTTTTTTTAACAAATTCCAAATTCCCTGAGTATTCCCTGTTTTCCCTGAGGAGTATGAACCCTGTACAAATTGTTTGTTTTTGAACTTTTTATAATATAAATGATGTGGCTTAAAAAAAAAAAAAAAAAAATGTGGTAGTCATTTATACATAAAAATATAATATCAACCTTCAAAGTTTATTGCAAATAAACGATAATTCTGTAAAAAAAAAAAAAAAAAAAAATCATGATTTGGAATTTAATCATTAATATTGTAAATATTTGCAATAACATTTAGTAAGAAGTTATCAATAATTTGAAAGAAAAATGTTATTATTTGATAATCTTTAACTTTAATAAAACAACACACGGCAACAATGTTAAGCAATTTAAATTTCATATTAAATACATTTACAATTTTAATATAGTTCTACTTTACCTGACTAATATGTTGAAAATACTTCATTCCTCTGTTTTTGAATTGCCAAACATATGGGTTTATAGTTCCATTTTGCCTTTTAGAGCATCTTCGAGGTTTATACCAAATATCACATGATATCATGTCAATATCTTTTGTCATAATATTTGTAAGCTATGAAATGACAAAGAATGGTACATTAATTAAGTGAATTTTATGAAAATTTTTAATAGCGTTTAACAAATAAAGAAAGTAAAAAAACTTTTTTTTTTAAACTGCACTAAAAATTCCAATTCAGCAGATGTAGATAATAAACATGTATGCAAAACTTCAACTCAAACCATGTATAAGAGGGTTAAAATTTAAAAACAAATTTTGAACTGGTGTTGGAAGTCCAGGCACTCAGTCCCCCTCCCACCTCCCCCAAATCGCCAAAGTCTGTTACTGCTTTAGTCATCAGAATTATATACCGTATTTTCCGGCATATAAGTCGAAGTGGTTTTTTGGAGTTAAAGTGTGGAATTTCAGCTATATTCGCCATATAAGTCAATCCGATTTTCACGCACAAACTTGAATCATTAAATTCAAGGCGCACATCGAAACTCGTGAATCGTCTAATCATTTAAAAAATGTGGTATTTCAAATGCAATGGATGGAACTGAAGATGACTGTCTGTAGCAAACAGATGATAGTGGTTCGGACTCCAAAGCTATGAACAGTGACAATGAGCGAGACCCATATGATATTGATGACAAAGATGCATCAAATGATACTTTGAAAATAATTTTCGACAGCAATAGTGATGACGCCGAATTTTCAGGCTTTTGAATATTCTTTTGTTTTATTTTTTAATGTATTTGTGTTTTATGTATATTAAAATGTTTGTACTAATGCAAAAGATCGATGCATCTAAAATTTTTTTCGCGAAATTTTTGCTGTTGTGTTTTATATTTGCCGTATAAGTCAATAGCGATTTTTAAAGGATTTTTTTTGCTTTTTACCCTCGAATTATACGCCAGAAAATACGGTATGTATGCAAAATTTTAGCTCAATTACACAATAGAAAATGGGTTAAAATATGAAAATTAATTTTAAATTGAAGTTAGGAGCCCGCAAGGCCCCAACTACTTGAACATGTGTTTCATTGGAGTTACATAAATATGCAAAATATCAGCTCAATCTTATGACAGGAAGTGGATGAAAATTTAATTTTTAGATATGAGCCATGCACATAGAAAATATATAAATAAAAACGTGTAAAAATCAATAAATTCATCAATTCAAAGTGAAGCTATAAAATTCTCAGAGGTAAAGGAGAAAATATGTTAAGGAAATTACAATTTAAAATTCAATCCATTGTTTTTTAAAGTTAAAAATCATAGGCAATATTTTAAAAGTCATTTACCTTTTTAAGTGTTGTTGATAATGATACTAAAGTTGATAAAATACACTCATCAGTGGTTTTTTCATCTTGAGTTATTGTAGGCAGCTGGTGATCAAAAGCAACTTTTGAACCAAATAACTTTCTTGCTTCTATTTTAAACAAAATAGTTTAATAGATTCAAATAAAATATTAAAGGAGTATCAGTTAAAGAATAAAGTGATAATTTATTATAAACTTTATTTCACATGAAGATTTATATTAATTATAATAAGAAAAAACCTTTTACATACTTCATGATTTGAGCTGTAACACGTTTTCACCGGGGTACTCTGGCTTGTTCACCAGCACTATTGGTGTCAGAAGCTTTGCACTTGCAGTTTTCCTTCGGTGTTCTTTTAAGCACGCCTCTCCACTGGTCATCAAGCGAAGCCGCATCGTTGCCATTACACGAATTATAAAAATAAACAATCTCAACAGCTTCGTAGTATGCAGCATAACTATGATTGTGGTAATTCGCAATTTTAGTGACGTTTTCAATTTGAATATTTATATTGTCTTCTTGATTCGCTTTCGTTAACGCGGTGGTGATTTTGTTTGTGGCTATGTCATGGCTGTGTTCTTTAATCCTAGTTTTTATTTTTATTTTACCGATATAACATTTATTATTTCCTTGGCTGTCGGTGTATGGTATTTTATATATTCCTGCATTTTCTAACGGATGGATGGGGTCTTTATCATTCCTTATGAGTTGGTATATATTGGGGTTGGGTAAAAGAAAAAAAAAAAAATCTTAAAATCCCCATTAAACCCAACCCCAATCCCCATTAAATCAACTCATAAGGAATGATAAAGACTCCATCCATCCCTTAGAAAATGCAGGAATATATAAAATACCATACACCGACAGCCAAGGAAATAATAAATGTTATATCGGTAAAATAAAAATAAAAACTAGGATTAAAGAACACAGCCATGACATAGCCACAAACAAAATCACCACCGCGTTAACGAAAGCGAATCAAGAAGACAATATAAATATTCAATTTGAAAACGTCACTAAAATTGCGAATTAACACAATCATAGTTATGCTGCATACTGCGAAGCTGTTGATTGTTTATTTTTATAATTTGTGTAGTGGCAACAATGCGGATGGGCTTGATGACCAGTGGAGAGGCATGCTTAAAAGAACACCGAAGGAAAACTGCAAGTGCAAAGCTTCTGACACCAATAGTGCTGGTGAACAAGCCGGGGTACAAAGGTGAAAATGTGTTACAGCTCAAATCATGAAGTATGTAAAAGGTTATTTCTTATTATAATTAGTGATAATTTATCTTTACTTTTGCACACAGAATGAATTAAAACATTTAAGATTAAAGACTTATACTATACCATCAAATGACACTTGTAAAGCTTCTAAATTGGAAAGAACTTTTTGAATAATCACAGATTGCTTGATAACATATGTCTTTTTATCTGAACCTAGAATAAACTGAAAATTAAAACTCCAAGTAATTTAAGTATTAAAAATTTATAATAGTTTAATCTGTATTTCTTTATATATTCTATTCTTTTTACAAAGTGAAACAGTAGCATAAAAATAATACTTATAAAAATCTTATGCTAAATCAATTATAACAAAACAAAGCTTTAATTTTTCATTTTTATCACAAAACTTTTTTTTTTTCTTTAAACAATGGTTGTTTACCCTAGAACACATTATCTTAATACAGTGCACATTCAATACTGAAGTTCCTATATAAACAAGTAACCAACACTGAGGGTGATTTTTGTTAGTCACATGATGAGTGAAATAGTCAGATCCATTCGGTTTTCCACACTTGACTTATTATTATTACTGCAAAACATTCTCTCCCTTTCTCTTAATAAGTTGTAATATATAAAACAAAGTGTATATTTGAATAATTGCAATTTATAATAATACATTCTAAATATAATGTTTTTTTGATAACTATTATTTATCGGCAATTAAATTAGCATGTACACATGCAATGAAAGAAATTTTCCTTTTGTGCCTTAAATATTTAATTCAATAGTATATTAATATTTCAGTAAAATTTAAAAGTATATACTTATGAAACGATGCAAGTCTTTTGACAAATTTTTCTTTGCATCCAAATGCTTTTAACAATACTTTGGCATTTTTCTTAGTGCAACTGCATGGCATGGCGAAAAATCTTTGTCATTCCTTGTCCAAGGAGGAGAATAACCCTTTGACCTTTAAGGTTGAAAACTGAAAGACACTTATCACGTGAATTCAATGTGGGTGACTTGCTTCAATGAGGGATGCACATTCTAGTAAGATATATGCTCTAAGAATGTTACTGTCCCTTTTTTGTATAGTTCTAATATATTTTACTTTTTTTTTTTTTTTTGAACAAAAATGACCATATATGTATATACAACTTGAATTTTCTAAATCTGCCTTAATCTACAATTCAAAATGTTAAATTTTTTAACACAATTAAAACTAAATAATAATGAAAAAATAATAACAGCATAAATAACAAAGTATCATTAATAGCTAAATACATAGTAGTTTATGAAGTTAAAAAAACAAAATTATTTTCCAATAAATGGTAAATTGGAATGAATACAAATAAAAATAATTATAATGCTTTAGGATCCAGAATATATGAAAAACTTATTATTCAGATGTTTGATTCTCTGACAGGCAGATTTTATTTTATACATTCTACAAATACCAAATTCAATATTAAAACATTCATAACATTAATTACATAAAATTATGCTTAAATTTTATTTTTATTTATTTATTATTTTAAGATTTTCATTATAAATTGCAGATTTCAAACAGTATTAAAAGAAAATTCCAAAATCTGATATAACAGCAAGAAATAAAAGGTGAACAGGAAATAAAATGATAAATATTTATACCTATTGCTTGTAAAAGCTCCAAGTATTTACATAAACTTTTGAAACAATTCAGTAATTTTTTACATTGACATATTAAATTGGGAATTAATTCAACAGCTTTTGGCGATGAACTAATCCAAGATTCCTTATTTTGAATTCTACAAAAAAAAAAAAAAAAAAGGATTAAATAAAAAAATAACAGTAATAATAAAATAATGGTTATTACTATTATTATTATTATCCTTTGTCATTTAATCAAAATTTAAATATACATATGACACTGATTTAAGTAAAATTGGTGGCCCTATAGGTAATTAAAAAAAAAAAAAAAAAAAAAAAAAAAAAATCCGCTTAGTTTGAGTAAATGATTAATCATCTGTCACTTTCATCATACAAGCAATTTTGCATGACTTACATTACCATTCGATAATGCATTTTTGCCAAACTAAATTTTCCATATAACAAAGAAATATTAAGACTCTAATGAACATGACAACTTTTTGGGCAATTTTGGAGCCAATTGTCATTTTGAGCTAATTTTCTAGTAAAATGCTAAGCATATGAAAAATAAAAATTTACAATCAATCTTTTATAATTTCAGGAGAATTTTTTTTTTTTTTTTTTTTAGAAATTTACTGAATTAATTTGAATTAATGATTCAATTGTTTTCTGATTCTGATAATAAAAATTATAATTGAAAAATAATAAAACACAAAAGTACACAAATGAAACATAAATGTCTGAATAATAGTCATTTACCTTAGAATTAAGTATGGCATCAGTTTATCTATGTAGATAACACATTTCTGAAAGGCAGAAAAAAATTCCAACACAGAAGATTTATCCTAAAAGTAAAAACATTTATATAATAAAGGATGTAAAAAAAAAAAAAAAAAAAAAAAAACCTTTATGTAAAATAAGTAAATTTAGTAAAATTTCTATCTGCAGATTAAAAATAACACTGGTCTATAATAGTTCAGTAACAACGGTCAAATTATTATTTTTATTATTAATTCCAATTTTTATTTAAATATCTGCAAGTAAAAAAGTCCCACCACATCACATTTTTCTGTTAGAGTATCAGAAAATGGCAATTGTCACAATTTTTTTTATCATTTTCACAGTATCACAGGTGGTAACCTTTCCTGCTGGCAACCCAGAGTCCTGGCAACTCAGCGTCCCGGCAACAATGTTTGTTCCATTTTTTTGTTAAAGTATCATGTATGTAATATCAAGTATGTAATATTTGTTGAGATATGAGCATTTTTAGTAAATATTATTTCACTGCGCATGCATGAAAGATAGAACAATTTTTATTGCATAGGTTGATAGCTAGATATATTGAGCAACTTTTGTCAAAAGCTCATTTTAACAGAGTAAAAATTAAGCAAACTGTAAGCAAAAGAATGAGCTAGATTTTAGGTATTTTCCAGAATTGAAATTTCATAAAGGGTTTTTCACATGCTGCATATTTAATTTGAAGATCCACTTATTTCAACCACATTGCAAAAGTTCTTTTTTGTGAAAAACCTCTTGTAGGCTTGTAACTTTAACATTTTTATTTCTTTACTAAGATTTGTGAGTTCATAAAAGATTTTATACAAAAAAGAATGTTTGCAACCATGTCTCTTCTATATTTTGCCACATGCGAAATGAAGGTTAACAGTGAGCTCTAATTTTAACGAAGATAAAGATAAATCAGATCGGTTTCTCATCTTGAAAAACCCTTAATGCTAAGTTTTTATCTGTTACACCCATTTCCCAGAAAAATTCTACCGTAGTTTTGCAATGGGCGGAGTGAAGGCTAATTGTGAACATTAACTTTTCTGAAGTTGAAGAAAATTCCGTTTGAATTGTCATCTAAAAACCTCCAAACCTTAAATATTTATCAAATTCGTTTGAGCAGTTTCTCAGAATACAAAATTTCAGGCATATTTTGCTACGGTGGAGTGTGGGTTAACACAGTAGTGAATGCTAACCTTCCCTGAGACTTTTATTTTCCATTTAATTTAACTTTCCTTTCCATATAACTGAAAAAGAAAAAAAAAAAAACTTATTTCTATATTTTTATTAAAACTGTTCGATTTATTTCTCAGAAAATCTAATTTCTGCCATATTTTGCAATGGACAGAAAGGAGTTAACAGTGAAGGCTAATTTTTGTGAAGATGAGGTAAAGTCAGATGGATTTGTCATCTCAAAAAATAAATAAATAAATAAATAAATAAAAAAACATATAAATTTAAGTTTTTATTAAAAATCACCATAATTATATCCTAGTAAATCTAAATTCTGTCATATTTTTCAATTGGCAGCTGATGAATCAGCAGCAAATGCAAATTTTCCTAAAGACGAGGATATGTTCAATCTATTTAGATTTCTAAAATCACTTAACTCCAAACTTTCATCGAAATTGTTATATTCATTTCCGAGTAAACCCAATTTCTGCTATTGTTGCAACTGGTCGATAAAGGGTTAACAGCAAATGCAAATCTTCCTGAAGATGAGAATAAGCCCAATCATTTTTTCGACCCAAAAATTCCCTAAGCCCAAACTCTCATCAAAATCATTAGAGCCATTTTTCCAAGATCTCCAAGACATATATACAACAAGTCATGTGATTTACTCATTTAATATAAGAGAAGGATACACATTAGCAATATATTCATTACAAGTTACCAAAATAATACCAATAACAATTTAATTGGTAATATTGATGGAAATTATAAGTGAAGAGAGGGGGATATAAAAATGACATCTGAAAATTTTATATGCATATTTCTTTCAATTTTATATGCATATCTGCTGGAAATATATATTTTTTTTAAATATAGACCTTTATAGACTCAATATCAAATATATAGACTTTTATAGACTAGTTGTGAGCCTTATTTTTTAATAATTCTTTAAACACTAAAAAATAAAATAAATTTAACATAAAACATACAACAAACAAGAATAGGTATTAAAACTGAATAAAGGTTATCTAATAGCTTATCCATTACTCTCTTTTTAATAAATATATACAGGGTGTCCAAATAGTTCTCATACAGTATTTTGAATGTGATCTTGTTAAAAACTATTAATTTTAGGATATCAAAAGTTTTTTTTTAACATTGTTTTACAATGTGTCTTTAAAGAATATATGTAATAGAATCAATTGTAATATTTTTCATTTTGTTTCAGAAACCATGTAAGGATATAGAAAGGTAATCGTGAAAAAATATTTAGAAGTACAGAAATCAGGTAAAATCTTCAGAGACCTAAAAAACTTAGGTGTCAAATGTGATTTTGTTTATACGACGATACGAAGGTATAATGAAACTTCATCTGTGCAGGACAGGTATAGATCCGGCAGACCTCGCACTGCACGGACTGAAAAAGTCATCAAAGCAGTAAGAGAGCGCATCCGGTGAAATGGACAGACCTCTCTTAGAAAGTTATCACGATGTTGCAAGATTTCAAAATCATCTGTCCACAATCTTCTAAAAAATGATCTAAAATATAAAGCTTACAAAAAAAACTAGAACACATGGAATTTAAAAGGCCTCAAAAGCAAAGAGGTATGAAAGAGTTAACACCTTGCTCTCTTGGCACGCAGGTGATGAATTCATATTCTCAGACGAGAAACTTTTCGTTCTACAACAATCCCACAATCCCCAAAATGATCGAGTATGGTCGGCATCCATTCAAGATATCCCTGACAATCAAGCTACTGTGCCAAGATTTCAAAATGCTTCATCATTAATGGTATGGGAGGCTTTTTCGAAAAGGGGGAAACTTCCTTTGGTTTTTATTGGAAAGGGAGTAAAGATTAATGCATAAATGTATCAGAAGGAAGTTCTGGAGAATGTTTTATTACCAAATCTTCAAAACATGTATGGAGACGATTATTATTGCTTCCAGCAAGACGGTGCGCCATCCCACACAGCTTATAAGGTTCAACAATGGTGCCGAGAAAATTTGACCGACTTTTTGCCAAAAGAAGAATGGCATCCCAGCTCCCCCGACCTAAACCCCTTAGATTATTTTGCATGGGGTTATATGTTGTCGAAGCTTAAAGATGTGAAATGCAGCAATTTAACACAATTCAAAAACGTTATACTTAAAGTATGGGATGAAATCTCAATGCAAGCCATACGTACCGCATGTGATAGCTTCGAGACTAAAGCTGGTAAAAAATCAAAAAGGTGGAAGTATCCCTAAATATTTGTTATGATGGTTTTCTGAATGTTTGTTTTGTAATTTGCTTTAAATAAAAGCCTTTGATTTTCTTTAACTTTTGTGTATTTTAAGTTTTAATTTGTATGAGAACTTATTGGACACCCTGTATATATGGATAAAATATTAATAGTAATAAAATTATGAAAGAGCTATCTTGCATTCTTCAATAACAAAATACAGGTTTTCTAGGGTTGATATGATCTTCTATTTACAAAACTTTTAGTCCTGAATAATAACCCAAGAATTATCTATATAAATATTTAACAAAAAATTATTACTCAGAAATAGCAGTATAAATATGCCAATTCTACATCAATTTTAGGGGAGTCATGAAAGGAAGAAAAACTTAAATATATATATATTATGCTTTATATATTTTATGTTTGCATGTGTATTTAAAATTTATTCCCACCTGAATTATAAATAAATTCATAACATTCCAAAATATAAACAGATAAATTTACCCATGTCAGAGATTCATCTTTAATAGCACTTGTAATCTTTTCAAAATGTCCAGGAATGGTTTTTACATGAGATATGTTGTCACGTAAATCCAATTCTAACTGAAAATAAAAAGACCTGTTAACATTTTTATAAATTCTAATAGAAAAATAATATTTAAGAGGAAATATACATGTGTGTGTGTAAATCATGTTATGTTAGCGGTGCAAGAAAAACATGTGATTAATAAGAACAGATAGTAGTATTTTAACCCTTCTTTACGCAACATACCCAATTTTGTCTTAAAAAGAATTATTATAATAACATTAAAGATCTAATGAAATGTTTGTCGATTGGCAACAAATTGCTTTTTAGCATTAAACTATAGTTAAAATAAAGTGTGATTTTTTAAAATACTTTTCCCATGACTTATATAATAGAGGTAAGAATAAAACATTTTTAAATTGATTAAAAGAATAATCAGGCATTTAAAGGTTAAATATATATGAAATGATCACAGTCTTTTTTCATAGCATATAGAGTTAAATATAAGATAAATAAAATGAAACATATTAAATCAGGGACTACTTAAATTTCATGTAGACTATATATTCAACATCAGGGTTGCCACAAAAAAAAAGAACAAAAATAGTTGCTTTAGTAGCCTAGAAGCATTAAAATAGTTGCCTAAATAGTAGCCTAGTGACCAAAATACTAGCTTAAATATCACATGTTAACGATCATTAAAGGATAAAAAATATATGCATTTTCTTACTATTCAATTTAAATATACCATTAATATATATATGTGTGTGTGTGTGTGTGTGTGAAAACTGAATTTAAAAAAATGCATTAGGCAATGAGTCATTATAGAAACAAATTTTTCCATTGAATAACATGGGATTTGGTTGTTGAAAAGATTAAGTATTGTCTGCTCTTAGGAGTTTATGTTTTCCTTTGCTGTATTCTTCTTTTTCTGATCTACTAAAAGAGCTTTCTTTTATAATTTCGTTATTTTTTCTTATATGAAAATAGGGTGAGGAAGGACATAACAGGTCACAGGAGTGTACTAGTAGCCATTTGCAATAAGCAAATTGGCCAGCTTAATATGTATGTATATCATGTCTCTGTCTGGTGCTATTTCTACATTCTCATTGGATGTTCCACCTGTTTCTTGGTCAACATCAGGGATATACCATACTTTAAAGTGGTAAAATAAATAAATAAATAAAAGGTGAAAAGGTTGAGATATGGGATTGTTTATAATATGAATAGAAAATCTTTCTTTCTGAAAGATTTTCCTGATATTTCTGGAAGAATTTTGCAAAAGGTGTGTTAAACAATAAATTTAGTTAATCAATAATACTTGATTTTTGGATTTTGGAAAATTATAAAGTTAGTAAATAATGAAAAATAATAGATCGATTAAAGACCGGAAGTAATTTAAATAGTGGTTAGTACATTAATTTCGTGTGCCGCTTATAAATAATATTAAATTGCCAAAATTTTAAATTCTAAAATTTACATAAATGATAATGATTTAAATCAGACAAATAAAATGAAAATAGGAAAAATTATTAATGGTTCTTAACTTACCCCATGAAGAAAACCAAAATATCTGAAATAAAAAAGATTATAATCCAATAAGGTACACACAAATTAATAAGAACTATGTATTCCTGTTAAACACCATTTTTTATTTTAATCATGATATCTTAAAGCATATCTGCAAGCAAAGAAGTGTAGCGGCGCCGTTACTAATACGAATTACATCATCATTTTGTTTTCACATTATCTGAAGCACACATCTTATATTAATTCCGCGATGGCGATTGATGGTAATATACGTTAAACACCTACGATAAAATGAATTATATTTAGCACAAAGTGTGGGTTCATGAGTCCGCTTAAAGTCCGTGTCTTTTGTATTGTGCTTAAATATTTAAAGTGATATCGATGATATTCCTTCATTTCCTTATAATATATTCATAAAACAGTAGAAGGTGTCTCAGAAATAATGGTTGAATAGATCGATCAACATGTGGAAATCTTGGCACATAAGCTGTAGCGGCCTTCACCAGTAATATTCGTGAGCTGCCATTCCAAGCCGCCATTCTGGATATAACATTTATATTTAGCGTCTCGATATTCTGCTGGGGTGTTTTGCATAGTTCACGAGGTTATATGAATATCCAGCAACACTGCCAACGTATTTTTGCGTACGTAATATCAGTAAAAGTGATACGAAATTAAGCCTTCTCTTAGGCCCATCGGTCGTTGGGATTCTTTTACTGGTTAATACCACGGCATCCATCATGAGCACACCAGTCTTGAGGTTTGCACTCAGGTTGTTAATAAATTAAGACACTTTCGATACACAGGATGTTATTGATTATGATTCAGTGAAAATTAGAAATAAGAATACTCTTTAACGGTGTATGCCATTTCCCACAGCAGCCGCCGCGGCAGAGCCGCCCGGCGACTACCTTCTCCAATTCCTATCCTAGAGAGAGTGCCTTCCAATCTCCCGCGCCGCGAGACTACGCACATTCAAATTGCTGCGCGCGATAAGTAGTCCGAAAATGAATTATTTTTATCCGGATCGTCTGCTGAATAATAAATAATAAAATGGAAATAAATAAATTTAATTTTATGAACGGAATATTTTATATTGGGTTAATTTTTGGATTCAATATTAATATTAAAAAATACACATTTTCCTAGAGAGACGCCACTTTTGAATCGGCGCCGTGATATATTCGCTGCGGACCTGACATATTCGCTGCGAACCGAATGGAACATTCCAGAAGAAAAATTTGAAAATCATCAATGAAAATGACGTCACTGATTTTAATTAGTGAAAAATGAACGTTAGGAAAATTAATACAATTATTTTTAAATTATTTGCAGACGATCTAAAAAGATTTTGAACTGATTTGAATCATGATTAAAATTGAATTTCTTTATTGGCTAAGGCGTTTGTTTACAATCCGGAAACATCGGTAGTTTTGTTTACAAACAAAACGCTTCACTGGAAATTCTTAAATTTTTTTGTTTATTGAAAATTACGAATTTTAAGAAATTTTAAATGGAGAAAATAAATAAAATAAAAGTAACTAAAATATTTTCCGGAGGCTTTGATAAAAATTAACAAAATTCAAAAGTGTTAGAATTTTTGATTCTAACATTACCCCCCTTCTCCAAAAAAAAAATATAGCCGCAGGAAAATGGAAGGACGTTGTAACATAAAACATACACTAAATATAAAACATAAATATACTGCATAAGTGCATTTCCGAATATATATAATAATACTGAAAACATAAATGATGTGGGGTAAGTTAAAAAAAAATCATATGCATACCACTTTTTCAACACATAACATAAAATAGTACAATGGAGTTATAATAATACAATGGAGTTAATGAAGATAATGGAAATCTGCCAAAATAAACCACTTGAAAAGAAAATTTTAGTTATGAATAAGTTTTTTTTTTTTTTTTTACCAAAAACATCTCAGCTAAAAATATTAGGACGGGGATTATTAAGTGTAAATTATGCACCTCACAACAAATCATTGAAGGTAAAAAATTTATTGGAACTCAATAGTAGATATACTAAACAAGTACGAATGAAGCAGTTCCAACGCACACATTGTTACAGATGACGGCAGATAATTATATCTAAGTGAAACCGCTAGTGACCCCCATAACGATGTTGCCTTTGCCATCCGCACATTGTCATATCTACAATTGACAGGCTTATGAGCTGTAACACTATTGTGATGAGCATGTGAGACAGCCAATGACACTTAAATAAAGGCTCGGCTATAAATGGTCTCCATCAATACTCTAGGACAATACCTATATTTCTACAATGTGCCACATGCATAAAGAATTGGAAAATGAATACTGTTTGTAAAATTGATTTGTGTTATTTTAGAATATACACTCCTGCCAAATCGCAAAAGGTTTACAACAGGTAGGTGTCAGTGATTAAACGTTTTTGAATATACTTTAATAATTTGAAAAAAAAATGCATATATCTTTTTTTTTTTTTTTTTTTTTTTTTAAACAGGTAAGTAAATATGTTTTTTGTAGATTTTCATAATGTAACATTTAGGTTAAAAATTTTCTTCTGAAATTGAAGAAGTGAGAATATCTAAGAACTGCAGTACCAGTGCACAAAAGTGAAACATTACCTCGGACCAGCCTGACAAATTTTGAATCACTCTAGGGCCGGATTTCTCAGTATCCCACCAAAAGCAATTTCAGAATCATTTAAGGTAAGTAAAAAAAATTTTTTTGCTATATATTAATTTATGTATTTTGTCTGCTAACTTGAATGTCTATTGGAGGAGCCAGTATCATAAAATTTGAAAAGAGAGTGAAAAATATTTTTTTTTTTTTTTTGCTTTGCTGAGAAGTTTTAGTTATGAGTAAATTTGAATATTAAAATTGTTTGGGGTTGAAATGCAATCTCATGAGGATGAATAGTGAGAAACAAAATTGAACATTTTAGAGTAATATTAATGTTCTTTAAATTTCTTAGCAGGAAAACAGGCATTGTGATGATCACAGTCCCATATCAATAAAGGCAATGCATAACGAGACTGCTGTTCACACTAATTATAGGCTCAGCTTATAATGGTCTCTACATATGCTATAAATAATATTCAAGGTAGTTTTCATATATAGAATTTTGAATAGAAAGCATGCATGTCAGTTTAAGCCACAGACTTACATTCACCTGAAGTGAAAAACGGGTACCTAATCAGTTTTAACCTCATCGACTTATATAAAAACTGCAAGTGTCATGCCCTATCATCTACCCTATAAATTTTATACATACTGTGCACAGTTTTAAAATAATAAATAATATATAGTTTATTTTTATATATAAATAGAACAATGATCTCAATTTTAATTGCCTATAAATGTTTCCTGTAAATTCTTTAGGTGTGATGGAAAATTAAAAAGGTAAGTAACTTTTTTTTTTTTTTTTTTTTTTTTGAAGTGAACTGCCTAGTCAACTGGGTTTATAGTTAAAATTTCGCATGGCACAATGATCGCTGTGGCCATCAGCTCAGATTACCATAAAACGCAAAATTTCACCGTCCCAATAATCAAATCTAAACACATTCATCTCCAAAAAAAAAATATCTCGCACCTTTGGACTTTTTTATTTAGAATTTTCTAAGTAACACCATGTAGTTTATAATCATTCATCCCTTACAAATAAATTTATATTCTGAATTTTTTGATGTAAATTTTTTCATCTTTTTAATTTTTCAAAACATTTTTTTGAAATTGCCATATTTAAGGCAAATCATACTTAAATAAATGATTGTATTTAAAATCGGAGATATTCAAGACCCCTTATTTTTTTTTTTTTTTTTTTGAAATTTTCTCTATGTAATCATTGCAGCATATTATCCATCAAAATAAATGAATCTTGCATATCCAGAAAGGTTTTTTTTTTTTTTTTTTTTTTTTTTTGCAAAAACCTCTACTATCTAGAGTTATTAAAATCATCTTATTTTTAACTCTACCCAGAGAGAAAATGTAATAAATGGAAAAGGACACTAAGTAAATAACTGTAAATTAAATATCTATATTAAATTTCACTTAGCAGATTTCCATAGAAAAAAACACAAATGTATGAATAAAAAAAATTATCATTTTCCTTGTTCAACATAAAATTAAAATCAATATCTAATTTCCGAACATTAAATCACACTCTAATTCCATGGAATGTTTAAAAAAATGTGGCAAATCTCAATTATTTCTTTATTTTTTAAATAATTATAGCTAAAATAGCTCTAAAAATTACATGTATTCCTTTTATTTAATGGAACACCATAAATTGGGACCTACCACATTAAAATAAAATAAAATACACAAAATTTCCATGAAATATTCTCAATGCATTAATAGTGGCAATATTATGTAATAGTGGCAAATCTCAATTTTTTGTTTATTTTCTTTAAAAGTTTCCAGCTAAAATAGCTCAAAAATTTATCTACATTCCCTTTCTTGGAATGCCATATGTTGAGATTTCCCACCTTGAAATCAAATAAAATAAAACATACAACATGAAAATATAATATCTAGATTATTTTAAGTGGCATGCATAATGAGACAAAAAATAAATCTTCACGATTTTTTTTTTTTTTTTTTTTAAATTGCGATCGCTAAAATTAATTAATTTTGAAAAAAGGATTAATGATTAAATAACCTCAGGTTCTCAACCTTAACGGAGGTTATTTTTTGCGACGGCACCAAATGTTAAACAATAAATTTAGTTAATCAATAATACTTGATTTTTGGATTTTGGAAAATTATAAAGTTAGTAAATAATGAAAAATAATAGATCGATTAAAGACCGGAAGTAATTTAAATAGTGGTTAGTACATTAATTTCGTGTGCCGCTTATAAATAATATTAAATTGCCAAAATTTTAAATTCTAAAATTTACATAAATGATAATGATTTAAATCAGACAAATAAAATGAAAATAGGAAAAATTATTAATGGTTCTTAACTTACCCCATGAAGAAAACCAAAATATCTGAAATAAAAAAGATTATAATCCAATAAGGTACACACAAATTAATAAGAACTATGTATTCCTGTTAAACACCATTTTTTATTTTAATCATGGTATCTTAAAGCATATCTGCAAGCAAAGAAGTGTAGCGGCGCCGTTACTAATACGAATTACATCATCATTTTGTTTTCACATTATCTGAAGCACACATCTTATATTAATTCCGCGATGGCGATTGATGGTAATATACGTTAAACACCTACGATAAAATGAATTATATTTAGCACAAAGTGTGGGTTCATGAGTCCGCTTAAAGTCCGTGTCTTTTGTATTGTGCTTAAATATTTAAAGTGATATCGATGATATTCCTTCATTTCCTTATAATATATTCATAAAACAGTAGAAGGTGTCTCAGAAATAATGGTTGAATAGATCGATCAACATGTGGAAATCTTGGCACATAAGCTGTAGCGGCCTTCACCAGTAATATTCGTGAGCTGCCATTCCAAGCCGCCATTCTGGATATAACATTTATATTTAGCGTCTCGATATTCTGCTGGGGTGTTTTGCATAGTTCACGAGGTTATATGAATATCCAGCAACACTGCCAACGTATTTTTGCGTACGTAATATCAGTAAAAGTGATACGAAATTAAGCCTTCTCTTAGGCCCATCGGTCGTTGGGATTCTTTTACTGGTTAATACCACGGCATCCATCATGAGCACACCAGTCTTGAGGTTTGCACTCAGGTTGTTAATAAATTAAGACACTTTCGATACACAGGATGTTATTGATTATGATTCAGTGAAAATTAGAAATAAGAATACTCTTTAACGGTGTATGCCATTTCCCACAGCAGCCGCCGCGGCAGAGCCGCCCGGCGACTACCTTCTCCAATTCCTATCCTAGAGAGAGTGCCTTCCAATCTCCCGCGCCGCGAGACTACGCACATTCAAATTGCTGCGCGCGATAAGTAGTCCGAAAATGAATTATTTTTATCCGGATCGTCTGCTGAATAATAAATAATAAAATGGAAATAAATAAATTTAATTTTATGAACGGAATATTTTATATTGGGTTAATTTTTGGATTCAATATTAATATTAAAAAATACACATTTTCCTAGAGAGACGCCACTTTTGAATCGGCGCCGTGATATATTCGCTGCGGACCTGACATATTCGCTGCGAACCGAATGGAACATTCCAGAAGAAAAATTTGAAAATCATCAATGAAAATGACGTCACTGATTTTAATTAGTGAAAAATGAACGTTAGGAAAATTAATACAATTATTTTTAAATTATTTGCAGACGATCTAAAAAGATTTTTGAACTGATTTGAATCATGATTAAAATTGAATTTCTTTATTGGCTAAGGCGTTTGTTTACAATCCGGAAACATCGGTAGTTTTGTTTACAAACAAAACGCTTCACTGGAAATTCTTAAATTTTTTTGTTTATTGAAAATTACGAATTTTAAGAAATTTTAAATGGAGAAAATAAATAAAATAAAAGTAACTAAAATATTTTCCGGAGGCTTTGATAAAAATTAACAAAATTCAAAAGTGTTAGAATTTTTGATTCTAACAAGGTGAAAAATAGTCTCCCAATAGTTGCCTTTTTGCGAAAATAGTTGCCTTTTCAAGCTTTTTGGGTAAAAAAAATTGCCATAGTCTCCTGAGGCTGAAAATAGTTGCAAATAGTTGCCTTTTAGTAGCCTGTGGCAACCCTGAACATTTAACATTTTTGAAAAGAGAACTTTGACTTTATGGATAATGAAGTACTAATGTAACTATAAATATTCTAAGATTTTCAGGTTTATTTGAGTCTCAAAATAAATAAATCTTGGAAGCCTTTTGTTGATGTATCATATTCTTAAACAGAAGATTTAGACAACATTTAGTATTGAGGTAATTTATTTTTGGAATAATACTGAATACATTAAGTAGCTGAATATCAAATAATTTAACAGAACAGCCATAATTTTCAGATAGAAAGAGTTTAAAAACTACTATAACTCATTAAAATAAAATAAAATAAATAAGAATTATTTTATTTATAAAATGATCAGTTTTTGAAGAAACTTAATAACATGTTATAAACATAACTTTACATAAAATTATAAATCATACAGAGTCCCCCCCCCCCCAAAAAAATAAAATAAAAATAAAAATAAAATAAAATAAAATAAAATAAATAAAAAATCAGGGTGCTGCTGGTAAGAAAAGGACATTTTTACAGTATTGAGGGCAATTTTGAATTCCCACAAGCACATTTTAACATTTAAAATATAAATACTTATTTCAAGATTTAGTTATAAGTAATATGCATACAGTATTTTTTTTTTTTTTTCTTTTGTTTGATACTAAGGCACACGTGAATGTTGATTACACAACAGTGTCATGAACTTGTAAATAACTAGTTATTTTTATGTAATTTCATTCAAAGAGACTTGGTCAGGCTATAAAATGTATATTTTCTGTATTTTTAGCTTGTTTTAGCATTAAAATAGCACATTTTACCTTTAAAAACTCGTTAAAAAGCTTCACTAGGGCAGGCGACAAATTTGGCAATGTTTTGGTGACCTTGGTGAGAAAATTCTTATTATCAGTAGACCAAATATTTAAGCTCTAATTTGATTAATAAAGAAGTTACTGGAAAATTCTCGTGTTGTATGAGGGTATATAAGGGAGTTGCATCATGGCTGCAGTCAGTCAGTTTCATGCCAAGCGGCTGATTGTGAAGAACTCCCTGACTTGGTCTCTTGCTACTGTTTGATTACACAGTCTATTGCTGTGTGTTAATGCTGTGGTACAGTTTATGTTGTGATTTTGATGTTAGCTGATATTTAAGCTATATTTTCTGGAGAAACTGAAGTTGATACTTGGTTTACAGAACTGTAACCTTCTAGAATATTCTGTAAATAAACTTAAGTCTCTGCAAGATGTGTATTTCATTCACAGACAATTCACGAACCTTGAGTATGCAACAATAGTTTTATATATGTGAAAGGATAAAGAGAATCAAGAGTTTAAATTAATATTTTAAATTAATATTAAGTGATAACTTAATATTAATATCTCAGATTAAATCTTAATTTTAAGCACAAATAATGGAAATTCTATTCTGCCCATGTAAAATTTGTTTTGCTTCAGAACTTCATAGCGTGGGAATCTGATTTAAGAATAAGTTTTAGAATAAAAATTATGCAATCAAAGTAAGCGGCAAAACATTGCAAAATACTTAATCCCAGATGTCCGGGTCAACCAATGATAAAATGTAGGCGGGATTTAGGTCAACTAACTATCCAATAAGAATTCATAAGAAAAGTTTGAGTTCATGCCGAAATATGTGGTATTTAAGCTGGAACACATGAGAAATCGTGGCTTTTTCCCGATACTCACTTGCCTAATAAATCCACATCAAAATCATACTCCATCATGTAAAATCTTACTAGCTAAACTTGCGGCGCCCTTCGGGGGTCCGCCGGTATGGCAAATTGCCGGCCATTGGCACCATAGCTTGACGGTTGCCGGAACTAAGAGCACATATACTGCTCTGGATGTCTTCATACTTGGCCTAGGACTGTATCTCCACGACTGCATACCTTTGGACTTAATAAAGGATTATTCCTTAACCAAACTGACTCCCTCATTCCTTCATAAGATGATCGTACACATCTGTAATCCAGAACTAAATTTCATTCATTACATATATGTATCATTCTTCAATTTGAATGTCGTTATCTTGATAATAATTGATCTGCTCAGTAAGTACATGCTAAAGCTCTTATAAAGAAATGATTTCATAATTATTGTATCAAGTAACAGTTTTCCCATTATAACATGAGAAACGAAACACAATTGCATGTGAAGAGTTGAAAATAGAACACACTAGAAAGTTAAAAGATTGGTTTAAAAAATGGTGTTTGAATAAGAAAGCAACATCCAAACACATGTTCAGCACGAAATTCTATCAAAGGACAATAATAAGAGTGATATTTTTGTATGAGGGACATAAAGGGTACAACATCCTCTTGAAATTGTATGGGGACCATACAATTTCAAGGACCATAGCAGAAATATATAGCAATGTATGAAAGGATAGAAAGAATTAAGATTTTAAATTAATATTTTATGATAATTTAAGGAAAATTCTATTCTATTCAAAATTCATAACTTAGAAATAATTCTGAAATTTCCCCTGTAAAGTGTGCATCACAGCAAGAAACTTCATAACACGAACAAAGATAAAAAGGAAGAATTTTAATAAAATACAAGATATATGGAACCTAACTGGCCAGTCAATCATAAAATTAATAACAAACAGAAAAGAGCAGGAGGAGTTTAACCCTCTGGCAATTAGCGCCAAAATTAGGACTTTAAAAGTGGCTGTACCATAAAAACAACGTGTTTTTGCAAGTAGTTGGTGCCTAATAAAAGTACGTCTAATTCCACCCCAGTCTGGTATAATATTTTTCATCTGGTCATCGTAATTCTCATGGAGTATTACTGCTTTTGCAGATATCTGGCCTTGCTTCATGAACTGTACTTTGATGTACTCAGCACATAATAAAAAATTTAAATAAATGGACTCTCAATTCTTTTGACAGACTAATGGATACACCACATCCATCACAAGTATATCGACCAAACTTATGCATTTTTTAAATAGGTTCAAAGAAAAGATAAATAGACAAACAGAAGTTAATAACAAGGAATTACATAGTCCAAGTTTTTTTCTTCTTTTGCCTATAGAAATGTTTATTAAAAGTTAGATAACAATACTATATATAATAACTAGTTAATTGTTTAAATTGATTATTAATATTTATTACCCTAGTAATTATTTCTTGAAGACTAGAGTCTGATAAAGTTGAGCAAAGTCTTTGAATAAGGAATGTATAAAGATCAGATAATTGGCGACAGAAATCTGATATAAAGCCATGCAACGTTAGCATTAGAGAACACAACCGTTCATGTTTCTTTCGTTGTAAAACAGGAACATTCAGATTATTGTAATCTTCTTTACCTGAAGAACAGATAAAATCAAGTGTATATTTTTTATGAGAATAGTTAAACATTTAAAAAAAGCTGACATGATTACAGGGTTGCCAACTTTTCAAAAACAGTTTGAGGAGTATTCAGAGAAATTTTGAGGAGCATTTTGGCTACTTTGAGGAGCAATTTTAAAAATACATAAAAAAAAAAATAAATAAATAAATAAATAAAAAAAAAACTACTCACAAAAAATAAATTAACAATAATCATATGAAATTTAGAAATATTTATTGATAATCAAATATATTTAGCAAAACAGTGAAGAGAGATAAGAATGGGAAATGATTAAGTCTGAATATAAGCTTAAAACCCAAAAGTAATTTGTTTTTTGCATAATGGCATATTTTCCATACATAAATAAAGGCAATATATGAAAGTAGATTATTCAGTTACATTAAAAAAAAAGAAAGAAAGAAAGAGAAGCACAAAGGGAAAAAAAAAAAAAAAAAAAAAAAAATTAATTTCCAACAATTTTCATGAATGTCAAAATAATTATACTATCACATAAAAATCTAAAAACGAAATCATATAAATGTGTAAATGATCTCATCTCTAAGTCAACTCCCTCTAATCTGCATAGCTTGGGACCATATGTTTTGTAAACTCTAGAATTTTGCAGATTATTGGTCATAATTTGTTTACTTATTTTTTTTCCCAGATACAAATGAAGATATAATAATAAATCATTAATGCTTTAAGTGAATGATAAAATAAAAGCATAATTATTTCAAATAAATCTTAAATAAAGCGTTGTCAATCGGCCAAGTTCAGTAGCTTTGAATCCATTATTTTTATCGATAAATAATTAAAATAAACAACTTTTTAACGATAACTGAAACACTGATACAGTTTAAATGAAAATCAAAACACCACATAATCATAGCATTTGGTTTCTTTCTTCCCCCCTTTCAGCTTGTGGTTTTAATTAAACACACTCTTAGCTAATGTAAACAAATACTTGTTCCTGTTCTGAGTCAGCAATATTTCGATCACTAGAATGTTTTCTTTCTTTCATTCTTCTTTTTTTTTTTTTTTTTTTTTACTATTTATTTATGAGTATTGTAGGATGAAGCGTGTGGTTCTTCAGCTAAATTGTAAAAGTTAATTTTATTTTTTTTATTTTCAAGATACGTTGAAGCGCTTTCATAGATAAAAAATAAAATTCAAAGAATAATGTTTTATGCAGCAACTGTTGGAAATGCAAAATCAAAAGTTGATAAGGATTGGACAACGATTTCTGCCTAGATGTGTGCAAGGAAAAAAAAAAAGAAAGAAAGAAAGAAAAAAGAAATTTTTTTTTTTTTCAGTGTCTGCCACTATTCAATTTTATGTATTTAATAAAAAATATTTAAATAGGTGGTCAAGACTGAATTTGCGGAGCATAAACATTACTTCGCGGAATTGCGGAGTTTTTAAATTTTTTCGGAGAAACTCCGCAAAAATCGGAGCAGTTGGCAACCCTGTGATTAAATACAATGTAAAATTTGTAAAACTGCACATTTTATTTTTCACTGATTGTTTAAATGACAGATGGTACCTGAAAATTGCATGCATCAGAAATTTCATTAGCTTTAATAATTTTAATAGCAATAAAAATGTAGTTTTACAAGTACAATTTCAGAAAAGTCTGTTTTTTCCTTTGTTTGTTTGTTTAAAAGTAATAGACTGATTCTTTAATCAGTATTATATTATTCCAACTACTTTCATGATACAATGCCAAAATTTTGTATATTATTACTCAAAAATTTTTTGTATCAAGACCTCATAAAAATATGAATTTTATAATTTGTGAAATTAAATATCCTGAAATTTTTTATTAATTATTTAAAACTCTGTGTATTCATTTTACGTGCATCTTTGTAATTTATAGCATATGTTAGACATATGCTACAAATTAGAAAGATGCGTAAAAAGAGATTTAAATATTATAATAATAAACATTTAAGAAATTAAAGCTAATGTCAGGATTTTTTTAACATACGGTACATGAAAAACGCACAAACTTTAAAATAGTTTTCTTAAATAATAATAATAAAATAAATAAATAATAAAAAATTGAAAATAAAGAAGTTTACATTTTACCTCTAACTAAAATGTATCCAAAACAAAAGATTTTAAAAAAGTTAAACACATTTTTGATTTTTTTAAAAAGTCTCCTCCCTCCTCTGAATGGGGTGGGAATATTAACAATGTTATCCATTATAAAAATGTTTCTCCATCATAAAATAGATTTCATAAAAAGTAAAATCTTGTTAATAAATTTGTAAACTTCTTATACTGCTTCATTTATAGAATTTGATTTATAGAAAATGCTTTGACATAATTGTAAAAAAGATATAATTATTCAGACTTGAAAATATAAGCAATTTTCCTTATTTGTTTGTTTTGAGATATTAAAAATAAACAATAACAATAAAATTATTCAAAATCTTGAGGCTTGATTGCAAAAATTTTCGTATTTTGGAATGATAGCAATCATGTTAATGAAAATGACTGAATGTGGTTACAATACAAATTTTAGTTAACTTTCTGAAAGAAAGCAGAGCAATTTGGAAGGAAAATTTACATAAATTGGTATATTTAATAATGATAATTGATTTTAGTAAACGGCTGAAACTATTTTATCTTAGAGCCAAAATGATTGAAAGAAAAAAAAAAAGACAATTTTTCTTACTTAAGTATCATCATTTATATTTTGGAATAATTTATATTATTAAATTAATATCACATAAGAATTATTCTACAACTAGCCATCTTCGGTGACCAATTGGCTTGCAAGCCTTGAAAATATTTACCTTAGCAAACTCTCACATAGCAGTGCCAGCGGAATTGAAAATTCACAATTATTTAAAATAATTTTCACATATCTGTAAAGATAAATTTATAAAACATATAAAAAAAAAAAAAGTAAAGTAAAGAATAGTTGGCATAGATGGACACTGCTCAGTTTCCCATCATATAATATGTTCTCATAAAATTCTAGTATAAGACATACTATATTCATGTTAAGAGAAATTAATTTGACCAATCGCTCGATATGGTGACAGACTGTAATGGCCCTTCCAAGAGACTGCACACTGTTCAGTTCGATACAGTAATCTTATCCTAATTTATTAATTTAATTTATTGAGGCCAACTTCATAGTTTAGTTTTTATGCAATTCCATACTATTTCTAATCAGGGGTGCCACTCAAATAGGAGAATGAAATTCCCTGACTTTTCCAGATTCTGGCTAAGAAAAAACTCTAAAAATGACTTTACATTGGAGGAAAAATTAGTTTTTTTTTCGCAATTATCGTATGAAATTCCCTGACTTTCATGGTCGATTTCCAAATTCCCTGACTATTCCAGGTTCTCCAGGTTTTCCAGGTAGCGTGGCAACCCTGTCTAATGATCCCCATATTGCAAATTTTACAAGATATTGCATACAAAATATTGCATATTTCACAACATAGTAATGTTGAGAAAATCTTAAATTTCAATTAGAATATTTATAGTCAATGATGTTCAGAAAATTTCTCACAAAATGAACATTTGTGCGAAATTTTATCCTATTCTGCTATGTTAAGAAATTTGCAAATTTCGAATAATTTACGAAATTTTTAAATTAGAAAATTTGCAGTTAAGGGTGTTCATGCCAACATTAAAACTGATAATTTAAAGCTGGTCTCACATCTTTACAGAAAAAATATTTTTTTTGATGCATGTTTAAGAAATATTTGACCTATTCTCCTATGTTACAAAAATCGTAAATTTCGAATAACTTACAAAGTTTTAAAATTAGAATGTTGCAAATTAATAGGTTTTTTGCCAGAGTCATAAGTAATATTTTAAAACTGGTCCAACCTCTCTACGATTATTTGCTTTTGAGATGTCGTGTACACTAACAAACAAACACATAGACACCCTACAGACAGACACCATATTAATTTGGTTACTTTCGGATTCCTCACACCTCAAAACACGAAAAAAAAGTAAACAAATTGAGGTAAAAAATTTTTGCGAATACCTAACTACTCCATGCCTATAGTATGATGGGAAACTAAAATATGTTTAAAAATATTTTTTTAAAGAAAATGTTTTAAACTTGAAGAAAAATATTTCAGTAAGTAAGGACGTTAACATAACTACTTAATCAGTTGAAAGATATTTAAACAATGTTATACTCACTACTATCATAAAACAGAACTTTGTCTGCTATGATATTTTTTGCTTCTTCCAATTGCAGTTGCAATTCTTCTTGCATTGATGTAATGTCCTTTTCCCTATAATTGACAAGAAAAAAAAAGTAAATTTCACTTCATTTCAAAAAATTAAAAAACAATAAACAGTAGCACTAATGATTTATATTGCATAGAAATTAAAACAACCAGCGAGAAGAGAGAAAGAAAAAAGAAACAGTTTCAAAAGTTAAGATGCAAGATGTTTTGAGCCTCTGATTGCTTAACCCTTAAACGTTTCCTATATATTTTCTTTTGAAAATGACTAATTTTATAAATGGCTCTTAGACACATAACTGATCATAAATATTAGAGGTGAGTTCGGACTCTATTTTGGCAGCCCGAGCCCGATATTGAAAGTGGTATGCTATGCAACGCATACACAATAGTAAAATTAAATACCGTTTTCATTTTCAAATTAATTTTCTTGTTATCAATCCTCAATTTAAATAACTATAAATGTTATTATAACAATTTATAATGTCTGTGTCTCTGTATACATGTGTATATTTATATAATATATATTTATAGTGCAGCCTATTGTTTGTAATGCGCCTATCGGGGGACAAAAAATTGATCCGAATGAGTGATATAATGAGGCCCAATATAACGAAGCAGGAAGGATTACTGTATAACACTATGACATAATATGCATCCCGTTGAAAACAAAGTTCTTTTTAGAAAAAGGAAAGTCAAAGCTACTTAAGATTATTTTGTGATTTATAACCTATCATGACTATTATGGCATTACTAAAAGTGCTCTCAAAATAAATAAAACTTCATTTTTTTTTTTTTTTTACATTTTCCAGTTAGTAAAGAAAAAAATAAACGGAACTTTTGGCTTGAATCTGAGCTCGCCCGGAGCCCGAAGACTTGAGCCCGATCGGGCTCGGGCTAAGCCCGTCTCATCTTTAATAAATATGTCTAAAGAAAAAAAATAGTACTTTTTGTTTTGATATTTTTGCTTTGAAACATCCATATGTTAACTTGGTTAAACTCAAATAATAATTTAATTAATAAATAACTTTGCAAGTAAACACTATAAATTACAAAAACTTGAAGCATTTGTTTCAGGTCAAAATATTAGCATGGACTTTCATCACGTGAAAAAATAAGGCACGAGTGTATAATCAAAGCAGCAAGGTGCATTTTTGCTCACTCTAAGAAATTTAGTGACGTCTGCACTTGGCTTCCTCTGAAGCACTGTTTGTTAAATTTCAGAGTAGAGCTACTATCTACCATACAAAAAAGGAAGAAAAGTTTAAAAATCTATTAAAAACAAGGAAAATATATTAAAAAGCTGTTGCATTAAAAATGTTAAATGTTAGGTTTCAGAGAAAAACTAATGGATGTTAAAAGATTAATTATTTATTTCATAGTAGAGAAAGGATATACTCTAACACATTAGAAAACTATTCAATTACCTTACAAAAAATCCCCCCAAAATTACCTTACAAAAATCCTTACATCAAAATGGCAACACATCGTAACCGAACTGAAGAGAAGAAAGAAGAGAGAGAGAAAGGGAAAGATGAAGCTGAGGAAAACACAGTTCACAAGTGCACTGATGATGGCTGCGACTGACAGCTGAAATATATTTGTTGCACAAACCAAAAGGATTTTTTGTAAGGTAATTAAATAGTTTTCTAATAGATTAATAATTTTTTGCAGGCTTTTATCACCTAATATAAACAATAATCTTGATTTTCTATACATTTACTGAATTTCTACTGTTCTCCATACAACTTCCATCAGCTAAAATTGTAATCACAGATTCTTATATCAAATGTAATTAAATTAGATGTATTCACTTACTTGAGAGCTTCTTCTTTCTTGTGATCTTTTAATTCCTTTTCATAGTTTTTCAATGTGAGCTAAAATATTTCAAAATTGTAATCAAAATTTGAAAAAAAAATATTTAGCATGAAGACAATATACACAAAATAAAATACCTGCATTTTAATCTTCTCTTTTTGTAGTGTACTGATCAAATTATCTTGTTCTTGAATTTTCTCATTCAACTTCTTATCTTGCTCTGTAAGGTCACTTTGAAGTTTTTCAATAGTTGAAGATAATTCAGAAACTTCTTTTCTGTGGTCAAGATCCAGAGTATATAGCTAATTAATAACAAAATATGAATTTCTATTTAGTCTCCCTTCATTATTTCTTTTATAAAATATCACAAACAATGTAAAATATTTTCATCAAGAAATCTGAATGCTTTAAATTAAATTTTGGTTATGTGCCCAAAAATTTTAAATTTTTTTATAGATAACAAAATTTATGTAGATATTTTGGTTTTACTTGCATCGATGCTTTTCCTTACTAGATGTTCTACTTTTTACAAATGCCTACATAGAATTCTTACATAAGTTTTATATTTAGGTGAGTTTCACAAGTTTGTACTACAGTACAGAATCAAATATCCAGAATGGTTAGGACAAGATTATTCTGTATAAATGGTTGCTCAACAAAGCAACACCTATTAACCAAACTTATAGAAAGTATGAGGTTGCATGTGAAAATCAGGTCTTCAGCGATTAGTTTATGAGTAAGTCTTATTGGCATAACTCATGAACAAATATTAGCAGGAAATCCAAACTCAATATTCTAAATTGATATCATATGAGGATGCTACATGAAATTTTTTACTGAGATCGGGCAAACAATTCATGTACAGAGACATATAAAAGGATTAAAATACATTATTGTCTATAAGTGAAATTTCTGGTAGGTACAGTTTAACATATTTAGGCACACAGAACAATAAAAGTGACATGCATTTTATATAAGAACCAAAGCACGTGTAACATAGAATACAATATGGAAAGTATCTTTCATTTATAGGGCCACACAAAAGAATTATGATAGATTAGTGCTATGTTTAAAAGAGGCTTGAAGTGTATTTCAAGATGAGACTTTTTTAATTTTTTTTTTTTTTTTGTAAATTTAAGTATACTGTTTAGTGCAAATATAATTTATAGATAAAATATTAGGACGTTACTCAAAATTAGTCAAATAAGTTTCAAAGAGTGGTGTGGGCAGAAATTCTCTGAATAATTTAAAATAAATTTTAAAATTTAACAATAGTCCTAACTTTTTATGAAATCAGCTATAATATTTAAACAAAGGGTTGAAGGGACAGTAACTCATCTCACACACAAATTTATATTATATTTTAATACTAGCAGACCCGGCCACGCGTTGCTGTGACTAAGTTATACGTTGAATTATACGGCTGTAAACTATTTAGTACAGTCAAATTATTATTTACGAACAAAGACGAAAACGTTGTAGCCGATGTAAAAACCCACAGGGTTGAGATTTGAAACTTAGGTCAAAATTTGGAAGCGATTGATAAAAATTTTCGTAGTGTTGATATTAAGCACAAATTAATTTTATTGTAGGGTCCTATAAATTTTAATGGAGAAGTGATATATATTATTTCTAATGCTACATTGGATAAAATTGCTAAAATGACTAATATATAAATTAAATTCTATTAAAATTCTATTAAAATAAAAGTATAAAAGAAACAGACGATTTTAAAATCAATTTTTATGGAGGAGTGAAATATAATATATGCTATAATGGATAATTTTACTATAAAATGACCTCATCATTTTAAATATTTTAAAGAGGGCAACAGCTGTAGTTATAAAAAGGAAAACAATAAGGCTAAACCAGAAAAATAAGTAAATTTGATAAATATTTTAAAACTTTAAAATTGGAAATCTTATGAAATATTGGACATTTAAAGTAAATACATGTATCATTTTAAATAGAAAAAGATTTTGGAAAAGTTTAGTGTATTTTAACGAAGTGATGAGAAGTTTTTGAGTATGTTAAAATTTTAATAGTAAATTCAAGTTAATAAAGATGGGAAACATTGAGGATT
Source organism: Salticus scenicus (assembly GCA_963930645.1). Classification (NCBI taxonomy): domain Eukaryota; kingdom Metazoa; phylum Arthropoda; class Arachnida; order Araneae; family Salticidae; genus Salticus; species Salticus scenicus. Next base: position 101,770,905 of record OZ005661.1, read on the forward strand.
AAGATAAGAATAATTATAAGAAAAAAAAAACTTTTTATATACCATGCTTTTAAATTTTAATATACTAATAATATACTAATTAAAAGGAAAATGATAAATATTCTATCATAGTTTGAAGTCAAATTTGTTTTCAAATGTCTAAATAAAATATCTGATGTAAGATACTAATATTTTGCAGCGGAATAGATTTCATTTCTGTCATCCTTGGCGAAAAAAAAAGAATATCGCCAAATTATCTGGCGAAAATATTTAATTCCTTTCAAAAATCATGGTTATTTTAACAACTTATATTAAAAGAGTAATGAATAATATGAAACAATATTTCGTACAATACATATTACATGTCATACATACGTACAATGAATAATACATATTACATTTCGTACAATGTATACATCTGGCATGTATATTTTCGTGTTACGCTTTTGATCGCCAAATAATAATAATAATAATAATAAAAAGCCAAGGGCGACAGAGTTTTGAAATTTAAAATTAAAATTTTGTCAATTTGACAGCAAAATAATTCAATCTAACACCCGCGATAACTAATACATATCTATACCCAAATATAAGGATTAAAATCGGGAAATAAATTTCCTCGATTTTTAATAATTTCTTACAAAAAATCCAGTGGGCAATTAACATAGGAAATCTTTTTCTTGGCTGCACAGACGGTCAGTGAGTCACACTTCGCTTGCGTATAGAACTCATAGATATAGTATAGCATATATAGAATAGAGTGATCATTGGGGAGAAAAAAGTTATTCCTTTTCATTTGAGAAAAGACGACGTTTTTACCAAAATATGGCCGTCTTTCCCCGAGTGAATACACACGGGAATACATACTAATATTTTAGCAAATAAAATTTATGAATAATTTATTTGCTAAAGGGGAATGGAAGACTCCAGATACAGTTTCAAATTCATATTTCTTTCTTTCTTTTTTTTTTTTTTTTTCAATACCACTTAATGGCTGTTTCCAAAGCTTTTATTTATTTTTTTTTTCGGCATCAAAAATCTTTGTACGATAACATGGGGATGAGAGATCTATATATAGTACTATATCTATGATAGAACTACATTAGCACTTTATCAATGTGTATAAAATATTTAAATTGATTATGACGTCAATTTTCGTGAGATGCATAATTTAACTTTTTATAATTTTTTAACGTTCACGTTTGATTAAATGTATTTATTTTTATGTCGAAAGAAAATGAACTCGTATTTATTTATTTATTTTTTTTTTTGGCAACAATTAAATTAATGGAACTCACAGATATTTTGGAGCAACTTTAATAAAGGTCTATAATTAACAAATAATTGCAATAAAACAATATTGTGACAATAAATTGAGATAAAAACTATCCTATCTCTCAAGTTGGACCAAACTGCACACAGTGTGCAAAATTTCATTAAAATCGGTTCCTTAGTTTATGAGTTTACCCCGGACAAACATCGTGACATGTAATTTATATATATATACAGATATTCTGTGTAACTCTATGATAACGTATATTAATGTATTGTAATCTATAATAATAAAAGAAGATGTCTGTCTGAGCATCTATACGTTCAGCCCCTACTGAATGCAGAAGAATAAAATTTGACATACAGGTGCTCAGAAGCCTTCCCGAGGGGTTAGTGAAAACAGAATTTTAAAATTTTAATTAGTTGCGACGATATTAATTAAAATGTCAACCCATGTCGATCGAATAATTGCTTAAAAAGAAACATTCTATCAGCAGATGATTTTCTAAGCTGTCTCGATCGGAAACAAAACACATGCAACTGTCTGCGATAAAAGAGGAAATAAATGTAACCAATTAAGATATCATGAGCTTCATAGTGGGGATAAAAATTGCAATTTTCAAACTTTTTCAAATTTTCATTCACGTTACATTTAAATTAATATTTGGCCTAGACAGCATATTATAAAGCTACTGTTCAATTTTCATGAAAATATCTGAACAAACAAACAAAAAAAAAAAAAAAAAAAAAAAACATTTTTATTGGGAAAAGATTATATTTTGCAGCATTTTAAATTGAGATATGCCGTTGAAATTTTGTAGTATTTCGTTTTAATGCCTGATAATTCGATTGTGAATCTTTTTGAAAGAGCAGAATTATTAGGAAAGCTTGAAGCAGGGGAAGAAGGGGCAAAAATTTTCGAAAGATATTTTAAAGTACTTTTATATTATTGAAAGTGGAATTCGAGATTTCACCTGATTTCCACGTTTTAAGGTGTCCTGATTAGGTTTTCTTTTGTATCTCAGCTACTAATTAAAATAATTTCATAAGTAATACATCATTTGAAAGCTTTGTTGATTTGGAATTGAACAGTAGATTACAGAAATTTCTACCGCCAGATGGCGCTGTAATATTTTAAAATTTCAATATTTCAAATTCTAATGAGCGAAGGTGTTGTAAGTTCTAAAACAAGGATAAGGCGTCGCAGGCACCACCGAGCGGGACTTAGCTAAAGTCAGAAATTTTAAAGATCATAACATGGTGAGCGAACAGGCTGTTTCAGATATTGAAAAGGGAAGAGGGCGCCGAAGGTGCTACCGCACGAGAATTTACTGCGATTAAATTTTTCAATAAGCTATTTTCACTATTTATCAATAAGCTGTTATTAGACCTGAAACGGGAAAAAGGCACCGCAGGCACCACTGAGCGGAAGTTTCATAAAGTTGGATTTTTCAGGGATCGCGAAACAGCTGGTCACCGAAGGCGGCTAGTACTGTAATATATATCACAATATACAATATCTGAAATTATTTAGAACTAGTATATAACCCTGTCAAATATGACAGAATGTGAAATCAATTAAGGTAGTGAATCAATGAAGACTATGCCTGCTTCGCTGGTCACAATATTTAAAGGAAACTCTTTTCTATATCACTTTATAAACCAAAAAAAAATTTTTTTTTTTTTTTTTTTTAAATCATGAAACTGCTTATAAGCCTGCTTCCTGTCCCCGCTGCCTTCGGCAGCGACCTACTCATTCACACACTCTCAGGTGCCTGTCCCTATTGCCTGTGACAATAGCTTACCACTGGGCTTCCATTTGGGTGCATGACAGTTTCGAAACGGACAGTATGGAAAAAATTGAAGTAGCAATTTTATATTTTAATCTCAGTTACATATGAACAACACTTTACGTGGTGTACATAATATTTTCTTTCACATTATTTTCTATATTTATTTGATTTATTCGATCAACTATAAAATAACAACAATTTCACGCGAAATATAATATTACAATATGCTATGATCAGCAATGCCTATTGCATGAGACAATTTTTTGTGGTTATAATAGCAGTTGAGTTAGTTAATAGTAGTTGGTATATAGAAAAATAAATAATTAATTAATTAAATATGTAAATCTGATCATAGTACAGCTTTAATATAGCTCCTCTAGTTGATTTTTGAATTTTTATCACCATTTTAGATAAAAATACACAGTTTATGCGATTATTTTTTCAGTTTCTTTCTTTTCTTTTTTCTTTCCTTTCTGTTTTTCAATATTTTATCATTTATTTATATCTTTGATGCGCTACTTGGCTTAAAGTGGCTTTCACAAAAGTAGAGTCCTTGGCGAAAAATGTCTGATCTATTTCAGCATCAAAATTTTAAAATAGGATTATCAATGAATTAGCTTCCATGCGAAGCATGATTCATACGTGCCAAAAACATACTATTGAAACAAAACAAAAAAGAAAAAAATCTAAAATTGAAGTATATTAAAAAAGGTTATGGTCGTTCTTTTACTCCATTTTCATATTTTCATATGCATGAGCAAATTTAATATTTTATAATTTTCTATTTTTTTGCGTCAAACATATTTAATTTTATGCTTAAAAAAAAAATAAAAATAAATAAATAATTGGTAAATTTTTTTGGCAACAATTAAAAATTTAAATGTCCAGTTTTAAAGTTATTAGCGGGTTATTATTTTCATACTTTAATTAATTTTAAAAAATCTAATCAAAACTTCATTACAAATAAGGCACCAAATGAAAGGGAGAATTTTTCTGAATACGTCGGACTAAACAGCTTTATCGATCGGAAATTAGATTTTTAAAAATTGTATGAAAATTAGGTTGCAGCTTGCTATATAGATGATTACAAACCAGAATCGTTACTTCTCTTACAAACTATATAAATAGATTGTTGTTTTGAGTACATTAGAAATGTTCAAATACTCATATTTTACACTTTAAACTGTAATAATATGTCTTTAATAATGTAGGGTAAAAGAGTAATGAGTGCCACACCAGATTATTTTATTCAATTAACAGCAAATATATATGAATTACCTGTTTATGAAGCTTTTCATTTTCTTCAATTCGGCTCTGAAGCTCAATATTCAAAACGCCATATGAATCAGGTAAAGGCGCTGAATGGTTTGACTGATGTTTGTTCTGAAAAAAAAAAAAAAATAAATAAAGCATATGCAAAGAGATAATTTCTTATATATATACAGTGCGACGCAAAAGTTTAGACAATGACGTTATTCATCTTTAAAATTTAGAATTATGACTTCAGAATTACAAAAACCTGTATATATATTTAAAATATGTTTTAAAATGCTATAATCAAAAGACAGTCGTTTGATTTGCAATAATTTTAATTTTTTTGATAAAAATGAAAATTTGCTTGTCGCAAAAGTTTAGACACAATTATGAGTTTCTGTGAATATTTGCTGGCATATGCAAATTTAAAATCGATGATGTCACAGATTTTGAGTACTTAAGTTCTGCAAATGATAATGCTGCGTAGTCGACATGGCGCGAGCTAAAAATATCTGGAGTGACTCCACTCGACTTTCCGAACATTGAGTAATTAACACTTTGTAGATAAAGTAAAGAAAGAGGAGTTGTTAAACAAACAAAAGAGAGAAAAACATAATAGAGTGTTTGAGTATTTTTCTCCATATATTACACTATGTTTTTTTTAACGCTACTGAACTTTGAGTCCATAGATCATAATGATAAAGAATTTTTTGTTGTGTCCCTGTAAAAACCTATAAATGCTAGATTCACCAAAATGCTTATAGTTAGTGCAAAAGTGATTTATAATATTCATATAAATTTTCAGTTCAATTCATACTTGCCAACATACTAATCAATATTCCGTAGTACGAGGGTTGCTATTTATATTTCTGGCCTAATAATGAAAAAACAAATATGTAGGATCGAAATTGGTTTTATTGTTTTTCAAAATATTCTCCATGATGATCAATACACTTTTGCATGCGTTTGAACCAATTTTCAAAGCACTTTTTCCAGTCCGATTGAGGTAACTCCAAAACATGCGTTTTGAATGCATCAATCGCTTCTTCGGGGGTCGAAAATCGTTGTCCACGTAATTTATTTTTGATGTGTGGGAATAAGAAGAAGTCATTGGGTGCCAAATCAGGGCTGTACGGCGGATGACCCATCAGTTCGATCTTTCGCTCAGTCAGAAATGCATTTGTTTGAGTCGATGTGTGAGAGCTCGCATTGTCATGATGAAGAATGATTCGCCTGTTCTTCTGTTTTTTTTTTTCGAATTTCTCCGATGACTTCTGGCAAACAAATGGTCGTGTACCATTCAGAATTGACCGTCCTGCGTTGCTATAACGCCACTGTTGCCACATGACCGTTAATGCCGAAGAAACAGGCAATCATTTGTTTCGATGTGCTTCTTCCTCGAACAACTTTTGTTGGTTTTGCCTCGCCTTGGAAGACCCATACAGTTGATTGCTGTTTTGTTTCCGGCTCATATGCATAGATCCATGATTCATCACCTGTGTAGATGTTATACACAGCCTTTGATGTACCTTAAACGTATTTTTCCAACATTTCCTTGCACCAATCGACACGAGCCTTTTTTTGAGCGTTTGTCAGATTATGCGGGATCCAACGCGAACAAATTTTTTTTTACGCTCAAATGTTCATGCAATATTTTATTGATGCTAGTCATACTAATGTCCAAAGACGCCTCAATCTCACGGTATGTCACATCACGATCTTGCTTTATCAGTTCACGCACAGCATCGATCTTTTCTGGCACAACAACGGATTTTGGACGACCTGCACGGGATTCGTCCTGGATCGAACATCGACCACGATTAAATTCGTTATACCAATTTTTTACAGTGCTGTAGGATGGCGCTTTATCGCTGTATAAAGAATTAAGTTCATCGAAGCACTCTTGTCTTGACAATCCACGTCGAAAGTTATGAAAAATAATCGCACGAAAATTTTCACGATTCAATTCCATTTTTTGAAAGAGAAGAACTTTTCAATTTACTGTCAACAACACAAATAAAGCTATAATGGTAAATCGTCTGCTGAATTTACGTTTAAAAATATCAAACTTTCGATTAAAATCGTCTGCGGTCGCCTAGCAACACTTACTGTTGCCAAGGCCAGAAATATAAATAGCAACCCTCGTATTGTTAACCCCGCCTTCTTTTTCACACCAGTATCATTTTAGAGTATTTTTCTTCTTATTTAATCGTAATTGCATTTGGAAAATATTACTCTAAAAATTTATTGGTGTGAGAAAAGGGGCGGGACAAACAACACTACGGAATATTAATTAGGATGTTGGCAAGTATGTCAATTGAATAAGGTGTTTAGATGCTACCGCACTTTTAAAAATTTGGTCCCATAGGTCATAATGATGAAGAATTTTTCTTTGTGTCCCTGTAAAACACACTGAAGTGCTAAATTCACCAAAATCTATACAGTTGGTGCAACTGTGACCTTTAACATGTGTACAATTATTTTTCTCAGATTAATAAGTCATTTAGACGCTATCACACTTTTAAAAATTTGGCTCCATAGGCCATAATGATAAAGATATTTTCCTGGTGTCCCTGTAAAAAAAGTATAAGTGCTAGATTCACCTAAATCAATAGGGTTCGTACTATGGTGACTTACAATATAAGCACCAACTTTCAGCTTATTCGAACGAAGCGCTTAGACGCTAGCGTGTTCACTCACAGACATACACACATACATACCCACATACAGTCGGTAACAAAAGTCGCCGAACACTATCAAAAATTCCTATATAAAAGAAGTACGCTTAATACAGTTTTGCTAAATAAATCCTTGTCGAATCCTGTTCTTAGTCTAAGAACGGGATTCGACAAGGATTTCTTTTTTTCAAAACTGTTACTCAATGTTCGGAAAGTCGAGTGGAGTCACTCCAGATTTTTTTAGCTCGCGGCATGTCGACTATGAAGCGTTATCATTTACAGAACTTAAGTACTCAAAATCTGTGACATCATCGATTTTAAATTTGCATATGCCAGCAAATATTCACAGAAATTCATAATCGTGTCTATACTTTTGGGACAGGCAAATTTTCATTTTTATCAAAAAAAATTTAAATTATTGCAAATCAAACGACTGTCTTTTGATTATAGCATTTTAAATCATATTTTAAATATATATACTGGTTTTTGTAATTCTGACGTCATAATTCTAAATTTTAAAGATAAATAACGTCATTGTCTAAACTTTTGCGTCGTACTGTATTATTTATTAAAATATAATAAAACAATTTCAATTATAAAATAGATACAGAAGAAAATGTTTATTCAGTTTTTTTTTATTTTCACTATAACTAAGAAAATAGTCATTATTCAAAAAAGTTTTAACAGACTTATAGTAATGTTACATCAACATGAAAACAATTTTTATTGTTTGAATTCCAAGGCCATACAGATGAACCTTCCTCATATTTATTATAAACCAGTCGGCCTTCGCCTGTCTAGTGGTTGAAAATTTCAAATTAATGTATTTTTATTACTATATCATTCTTTTTTCCATTTTTTATTCATTTCTCCAAACAAACTAAGGATAAAAATTTATTTTCTTCATACCAAAACATTATTGTAGCTATAATGATAGTTGTATATTATTGTAACTATGATGTTAGCATTACTCCCTTGGAAATTTGGACTTTTATTATTAAAATTATTGATAGTTACAAATTGATTAAGTGATTAAAGCGGGCCTTTATCTTTTCGTCCAGTTGTACTGTAAAATTTTAATTGGAGTTTAATCATTTAAAGACAAGTGTAATAGAATATTATTTATTTACAGACTGTGGGATATTGATTAAACATCTCAAGTTGTTAATGAATTTTATCAAATTAATAATAAGAAGGATTATCAGTAATCAATCTAATAATATTTTCTTAATAATAATCAGTGTAATATTTGTTTCTTTTGCTGCTATAATAGTCTAGAGCATTTTCACTCTAAAGTGTTGGAATGAATTTAATAATTTTTAATGTGTTAACCATAGATGAGACATTATAAATTTTGTAAATTCCATCTCGGGACATATATGGCCTGGGGGCTGCTGGTTTGCCATTTCCGGTTTAGAATACATATATAAAATTAAAATTTATTCAAATAATCAAAGTTAATTCCAGTTTTTACGTATATATTTTTCTCGTTAAAAAAACTTTTACTCATAAAAAAAGCATAATTTAAGATAAAGTGGACACCATTTGCATTAATACTTTCATTGCAGTGGAATTGAGATTAAAATATGAGTTAAAGTATGAGACCTGCTTAATACTGCTAGAAATTATGGTACTTTTGACAAAGTAATTATTAAATACAGTAAAACTGAAAATATAGATTCATTTATTTGTGTCACTTGTAATGTCTGTAAAGCTGAGATTTCCATATTCTTGCTTAGATTGAGCCAAGATTAAAAAATTCTAGGAATGAAATTTAACTAAATATTTTAAATCAATTTTATAAAATTACTGTATAACACATTAAATAAACTTTTTTACACCTTACCTTAGAATGTTTTTGACTTGAATCAATGCCTTCCAAATCACTTTGAAGAATGGATACTCTCTTAGTGAGTTGCAAGTTCCTAAAATTGAGACATTCTACTTCTTGTTCTAATTTACGAATTAACTGATCCCTTTTTTTAAGAGTTTCCTACACAGAAATAGAGGATACATTGCACAACTAGAGTAATGTATACACAAAAGAATAAATAAGAATGGCATTTTATTAATTAAAATTAACCTAAAAAAAAAAAAAAAAACTTTCATAAAACAAAAGCAAATTTTGTCAATATTGAATAGTGTCCCATCACTTAGACAAATTAGTATTATTCTCAAAGAATCTGAATATAATATTAAACTGGAAAACTTCAATGGATTTAAAAAATAATTCAATCTTCTTCTTTGTGAAATTAACATTTCCTTATATGAAAAACTGAAATTATTACTATGTACAGTCGGAGAAAAAAAAAAACGCAACACTCAACTTAACTTCGTTGCTAATCGATGTAGAAAAATGTAATAGGTATCATTCGACGGGGAATTGTGAATAGTTTCAGAAAATGGAAAGAAATTTTGAATTGGGGGTCGTCTACATATTAAAACGGAAACCAACTTTGATTTTTTCAATGGTAATGCCCTATTTTTATTTTATATTTGAATTCCTGGGATCGCGACAACGCGAAAAAGTATATTGGTTGTATATTTTACTTATTTTTTCACAGAGTTATAAGCGTTCAAAGTTTGAAGGTGCTAATGTTAAATTCATATTTCAAACTTTTATTAATATCTTCACAAAAAATAACACGAACGATATAATTTTTATTTTACAAGATACAGTGAAGAAACCCAAACATAATCCATCATTACTTTTGATTCTGAAAAATATTTTTAATTCTGAAAAATATTAATAAATTCATATTCATAAAAATTATGAATTATGACATATACTAGCAGGCTTTGCCCGCTTCGCTGGTCATTATATTGAAATGAATCCCCAAAACAGCATATCATTAATAATAATAAAATATCTAAAAAAAAAAAAAAATCATTGAAATCCGTCAAAATCTAATTTTAAGTTGCCCAATGCCTTCGGCAGTCCCTTACCTGCTTCTTACTCCCCCTCCCTCGCGGTTACAGTTGAAAGTTTTACAAACTCTCATCAAAGTGCATATTTCGCACACTTAATTAACACCCACACACCAAAATTCGCCATTCTTAGGTAATTTGGACGGATTTAAGCTTCAAAATGTGGTTTTTGCCCCGCCCGCCCCAAGAGGAAAGGGGGGGGGGTAAATTTCCAAAATTACTTCATATTGCATGTTGCATACACATACCTAACCGACACATCAAAAAATTGAGATCATGAAATTATTTAAAGCTGAGTTATGCTTTAAAACTTTTTTTTTTTAAATCTCTCCCCCCGTTCTTAAAGGAGGGAATTTCGCAAAATCTCTTCATACTATGAGTTAGATACATATAATCGTCCCTTACATAAAAAATGTCCAACCTTATATAATTTAGTGCAGCGTTACGCATGAATTACATGTTTTTGCCCCCCATTCTCCATAGGGCGGTAGGGTGGAATTTCATAAAATCCCTTTGTAGTGTGTGTTCAGTTCGATTTCCCCGTGTGTTGAGTACCCTTCTTCCAAAACCTTTTCCCTTCCCCCCCCCTCCCCCTTAAAAATCCAAAATCGCAGAAAGTAATTTTTTTGTACTCAAGTCTGGTCTTTCCATCTGCAATTTCTTCACCGTTAAGTAATTTGGAGCCGAGATAAGCCTTCTGCCCCCCAAGGGAGACAGGGGGGGGGGGGTATTTTGCAAAATTCCGTCTTAGTTAGGGGTCAGGCTCCGAAAACCAACCTGGTCACTAAAATTTGTGACCCTCTTTCCCACAGAATCGTCATGGCAGTGTTGAGTCAGTGAATCATAGAGTTTACTCTTTTATATGTACAGATTTGTTTATATTTTTTATGGACTACTTGGCTTAAGGTTGCTGTCACAAAAATAGAATCCTTGGCGAAAAATGTCCTATCTACTTCAGTATTAAAATTAAAAATATACCCAGGATTATCAACTAATAAAGCTCTTTAATAGAGATCTGAATTAGCTTTCATTTTCTTATTATTTAATTTTGATAATGACGTTATGTTGTCATGTGCCTAAGCAAATTTAATATTTATTATTTTTTTTTATTATTATTCGCGTGAAATATTCTTTGGCAACAATTAAAAATTAAAATAAATTATTTTAAAATTTTATTATAGAAGAAATATTTATATTATATACAGGGATGGAACACGGGCGCAGAATTCATACCGGAATCTGTTTAAGGAATTTCTCTACTTATGATATCGTTGATTTAAGAAGTAGAAAGTTTTCGTACATTGATAGTTGTATGAATTCTGCGCCCGTGTTCCATCCTTGTATATAGAAGATTAATTAAAAGTTTACATTTTTTCCGGTATAAATAGAAGCCTATGTCTTATTCCAGACTATTATCTATCTCTGTACAAAATTTCATCCAGATCCGTTTAGCCGTTGTGGCGTGATTGAGTAACAAACATCCATCCAAACTTTCGCATTTATAATATTAGTATAGATTAGTTATCATGTGCATGTGTTAGATTGAGTTATTTTGCTGTCAAATTGACAAAATTTTAATTTTAAATTTCAAAACTCTGTCGTTCTTGGCGCTTATTGTATTTAGTGATCAAAAACGTAATACGAAAATATGCATGCCAGATGTATATTTTCGTAATATGCATTGTACGAAATATTGTTTCATATTATTCATTACTCTCTTAATATAAGTTGTTAAAATAACCATGATTTTTGAAAGAAATTAAATTATGTTCGCCAAATAATTCGTCAATATTTTTTTTTTTTTTTCTGCTAAGGATGACCGATATCAATTATTTAGACATTTGAAAACAAATTTTACTTCAAACTATGATAGAATATTTATCATTTTCCTTTTAATTAGTATATTAGTTGGATATTTATTGTGTAAATATCATCTTTTGAAATGAAATGTTTGTGTTTTCAATCGAATATGGAAATTTGCCATTTTTTTTTTTTTATTCCTAGAGTTTTGAAATTAAAAATTCAAATTTTGTCAATTTTACAACAAAAATAACTTAATCTAACGCATGGACATAATAATTAATACATACCTATACCTAAATATGGGGATTAAAATCGGGAAATAATTTTCCTCGATTTTTAATAATTTTTTACAAAAAAATCCAATGGACGTTTAACATAGGAAATATTTTTCTTGCATCCATGAACGGCCAGTGACGTCATCACTTCGCTTGCGTATTAGCACTTTATCAATGTGTAAAAGAAATTTTTAATTAAAAATGACGTCAGTTTTTGTGAGATGCATAATTTTTTTTTATAATTTTTTATCGTTCACGTTTAGATAAATGTATTTATTTTCCTGTTGAAAAAAATAAATAAATTCGTTTTTTTTTTTTTTTTTTTTTTTTTGGCAACAATTAAATTATGGATAAATTTAAATGGCTAATTTTTTGCTATTATTAGCTTACAAAATTGCTATTTTATGCATAAAAATCGCAAAAACAATTTTTTTTTCGGAATAAAAGGTAGCCAACTTTTTAAGTTAGGGTATAAGCTATCTCCATAACAAATTTTATCGAAATCCATCGAGCAGTTTTAGCGTGAAACTCAGTCAAATAAACGGACATTCACATTTATAATATATATAAGATTAATTTTTACATAAAATGAATCCTCATGCTGAAAAATATGGGTATGCAAATTTGCAGCTCATTCCAGTTATTAGTTTTCGAGATATAAATAAATCTTTCTTTTGGAGTGGTTTAGGGGGTTGTCTCTTATAAAGTTTTGCATGAGATAACAAATCAAATCTTAAAAAATAATAACAAAGTTAATTTATTAACTTTGTTAAGTCAGTTAAATTAACTTTGTTAGTATAGTCATTAATTTTTATAATTCTTTTTTACCTGAAAAATTTCCGGTGAAACATTAAAATTTTTTCTGTTTCTTATAGGATCTTAATTTTATTTTTCTACATTTACTGATAACCCCCTAACACATTTTTGATTATAACTCTATCAATACTAAAGATAAAGTATACAAACAGTATACTTTTCCACACTGCCAAACTCTCAGAAATTCGAATATGAAGTCAAAATTGGGTGTTGCTATTGAAAAAAATCAAAGTTGGCGCTCATTTCACTATGTAGATGACCCCTAATTCAAAATTCGACAACATTTTCAGAAAGTGCATTTAATTTCCTGTTGAATTATGTCTATTAGATGTTCCTGCGTCAATTAATAACGAAATTACAGCGAGTGTTGCGTTTTTTTTCTCCCGACTGTACATAATGGAGTTTCAATACTTGCCATTTTAACATCGCTATGGATTTTATTTGTATGTTTCTGAGTCAAAAAGTTCATATCTAATGTTGAAACTTAAATTAAGTAAATCATAAATTTTTATAATAAAACTGACAGTTCTCTGTTTTTAACAATGCATGTATCATATACATCAAGAAATATCAAAGAAAAAGAAAAAAATATTACAAAGATTAATAAAGTACCTGCAGTTCTGAAGCCGTTGCTTGTTCATCTGCTACAGCTGTTTTCAAAACTGACGTTTGAGCTTTCAACTAAAGTAAATGAATATTAGATAATTAATTAAAACAGAGAAAAAGGGGGGATTTAATAAGAAAAATAAAAGTACTTATGAAAGAATTTTAAATTTCACATACATTTTTCATTTTAAATCTACATATAGTATAATGTTTTATTGATTTCGCTTGTGTTCTTTAATTCAACAAAACATGGAGGTGCTATCGGAAAGTTCCTGAACTGCAATTACTGCGATTGCCTCTGTAAAAGGAAATGTGAAAGTAGGTCAAAGCCACATTCCCACAACTCATCTCCACTCATTTTCCTGGTTGACTTCAAAATGTGAGTACCCAATGTTTTTTCTAAATTTTTTATTTGTTTTAAATTGTTTGCAATTTAGTAATGGATAGGAAAAATCAATGTGTGTGCATAACATTTTGCATTCAGTAAATCTGCAACTCTCAGAATGCTTTGTACATCTTTTGGTGATGAAGCTTTATATTATAAAAAAATTGAATGGCGCTTTAGTTTCCAGGTGGGTCATCAGTCATTTGAAGATGAAAAGCATTTTGTGTGAGCAAGTACCAGCAAAACGATGAAAATGTGGAACACATTTGTAATTCCTAATGTTACAGTTAATACTGACTTTTAATGTGATGATCTGAAGTATTTGAGAGAAGATGCAAGATGAAAACAACTTGAATTTTGGCATTATGGTGACTGGCTTTTTCCTTATAACAATGCACCATCCCAAACTTCCCTAAAGACAACGTAGTTTTTAGCACATGCACATAACAACATGACTGCTGTTCCCCACCCCCATATTCATAATATCTAGCTTTCTGTAAATTTGTATTATTCAAAAAATTGAAAATGAAACCAAAAGGACAAGATTTTATAACTGTGTAAGAAGAATCATGGGTCATTGAACTTTCAAAAGAGCGATTTTTAAGTATGGAAAAAGTGATGGGATCAGTGTATACATTCACAAGGTGTCTATTTTTAAAGACATTAATAACATTAAATAAGTTCAAAATAACTTGTTTTTCCATAGTGTCTGAAAATTTACCAATAGCGCTTTACCAATGCTCAAAGGATCTAGCTTCTTGTGGCTTTGCATTATATTGAAAATGAAAATGAATGTGTGAATGGACAAGGTTTTGCAATTATGTCCAATATGTAACATGAATCACAGGCAGACCATAGCAGCTTTCGAAAGAGTAATTTTGAGGGATAGAAAAAATGTTATGATCAGTATATACATTCACAAGGTGTTGATTTCGATGAATATGGTCACCAACATTAAATAAGTTCAAAATAACTTGTTTTTGCATTATATTTGGAAATTTACCAATAGCATCATATATCACTAACAATGAATGTAATTGAAAAAAAGCTTTCTCTTACTGATTTAATGAATAAAGGAATAAATAGATTATTTTACATTTTTAAAACAATAAAATACAGTTTGTGTATTTGTCTAGGGGGTGTACCAAAAAAAAAAAAAAAAAAAAAAAAAAATTAAGTGAATACGATTTTAGGTATTTAAACACCAAAAGAAAGATTTTATGTAACCACTTTTACAAGAGAGAGATTATATCAGTATTGGTACATTAATGTTTCATGCATTTGTAATTTTGCTAATACCAGTTTTGTTTTGACCAAAATTTCACACATTACATTTATTCCAATATATCATGCCAAAGCTCTTAGCCCACACAGTTATATGTTGTGACATTCCTTTATTCCAAAATAAAATAATTGAAGCCATTATTGTCAATTTCTAAACAACAATTACATATTTGTGTAATGTTAGAAAAAGTAAACAGAATGATTACTAAAATATCTGAATGCATAAAAATGAATGTATACGTATTTCCAATAACATTAAGCATTAAGAGTATTGTGTTAAGTAAAATAAATACTTACTTTGGAATACTCATGGGCTAATTTTTGGTATTTCATCAACAATTCTGAATTATCTTCCATACTGAAAAAATTTAAAATGGACAAAATTACATAAAGTAGTAAAAAAAAAGTGATTATAGTTTTTGAATAAATGTAAATAAACAGATAGTTAAGCTTTTGGAAAATATTTAAGAACACCAAAAATATACGCAGAATTCAAATCTATAGATATGTGTCAAATTTACTTTTTAGGTTCACAGATTAAAATAAAGTTTGGCAGAGGAGGAGGGGGGGGGGGAGAAAGTTGGGGAGAGAAAAAGAATTTATTAATAAATAATATAATAGTCAACTACACAATACCAATACAAACATCCTGAAATATAAAAAAATTGGTAGTGCAAAGATTTTATGTAACAGCCATGTGCAAACACATTATGTTTTCACAAATTTCCAGAGTCTTTTCATTCTTTCTTTTTTTCTTTTCTTTTTAAATATTTATCAGAAATCTTTTCTAACATATAAACAAAATAACAATACAAAATACTTTCGTATACATACAAATAATCTTTTGCTTCATTGCATAACTGACTGTTAAATTTCACTTCTGTAAAACAAAATCACTGAATCCATAACTGCATGGATGTAAAGATACAGGGTGTCCAGAAAAGGACTTACTGATTTCAAAATTAAATATCTTGAAAACAAAGTACAAAAGAGGGATGAGACAAACTGTATATTTATTACGAAAGCTGTAAAAATTGGATACAGGAATTTTGAAAATAGTAACAAAAGTTGCCAACACATGGTGCTGCAAACAATCCCAAGACACTGGATGAGCTTGAAGAGGCAATCCGTGCGGCATGTGAGTCCATTTCCATTGACACACTACAGGGGGTGATGACAAATTTTGTTGTTCATTTACGCCACCTTTCCATGGCTAGCAGTGAACATTTTGAACAGATTTTGCGTTGATTCTATGGACTACTTATGGAAGAACTGCTTTTATTTTATTTTCCATAACCCTGTACAGTGTACAGCGCCATCTGCTGGCAACTTTTGTTACTATTTTCAAAATTTCTGTATCAAATTTTTACAGCTTTCATTATAAATATACAGTTTGCCTTATCCCTCTATTGTCCTTTGTTTTCGAGATATTTAATTTTGAAGTCAGTAAATCCTTTTCTGAATACCCCATATCTTCCTTCAGTATTTTGATTTGCCATTAAAAAAAAAAAAACATACTCTTAGCTAGTTAAAGATCCAATGATAATGTAATTAATAAAATCATAGCTTCATACTTTGAATAGTATTGAATTAATGTATCCTTACCCGCTTTAATCCCCCTCCAAAGGAAAAAAAAAAAATTGCTATATCACTGTTTCTTGTACCCAAAAATACTTGAGCCTACCCACTCTTTTTCAAAAGTTGGCGCCACTCTATAGAAGTTTATTTTACTATTAATTTGGTTCACACATATATTTAGTTATAGCCATATTTAGTATGCTTATGTGATTTATGCAGCTATATTTCTATGAAACAAATCTCTGCTTATAATTTTTTTTAACATGCTCTCAACTTGACCCGGCTCATTAGAAGCTAAATCTAACCTTAAACTCAACCCAATAAAAAAATTTTCAGTCATCCCAACGAAGAAAAATTATTTTATATTTTCCTACATTTAATGTATACTATACTAAAGTGCATGAATCATGAAAAACATGAGAGTCTACAATACAGTAATGAGTGTACAAATGTTTTGAACTTCGCTCACAGGGGAAGGGGAGGGGGGAGGGGAGGAGAACTTTACTGCATACAAAATAAACACAAATATATAATATTCTTCTAGTATACATAATATTTACTGAAACATTCATCTACAATTACATTCATAAAAAAATAATTAAATGTGATATCAAACGAATTTTTATGAAAAAAAATCTCTAAAATATCTCAGAAAATCATCTTTTTGATTTCTCAAAATTCCTAACAAATACCAATCTTACAAAATACATATGAAGTAATTCAAACATTGTAATATATTTCCTTATATTTCCAATATTTGGAAATATGATAGTTGGATTTTCCCATACTGAAAAATTTTGCAGAAAACAGAATTTTCTATATTTTTCTGTAGCAAGACAAAATTCATCTGTGATCCAAGAATGCCAGACAAAGTAATTAACAAAATACATAAAATTTGCATCTACATAGAAAATAAATTAAGAAGATATGACAAGTACAGTAATTCAGAGATATAACTGCAAGTCCTATTAGTGTTTCTATGCCTGGTATTACTTTTTGAACTGTTAAATTAATCTGTAGAGCTTAAAACAATCTGCAGCACTCACTGCCATGCTGTACTGAGCTGAACTATGTGCACATCATCACCCCAGTGACAGAAAATTTTGTAGCTGTCTGCGACAGGTTTTTAA
Organism: Salticus scenicus; assembly: GCA_963930645.1. NCBI lineage: Eukaryota > Metazoa > Arthropoda > Arachnida > Araneae > Salticidae > Salticus > Salticus scenicus. Next base: position 101,788,686 of record OZ005661.1, read on the forward strand.
AATTTCGTAATCTGTACTGAAAAAGCCTGAAAGCTGAAAGGCAATCTTTGGGGGGGGGGGGGGGGGGTTAACAACAGTGGTGATCTTGTGTAGAGGATGGAGGGTATTAACCCCTTACCTTCCAAGGATAACTTACGAGATTCACTTCCTTAGTACCACCATTTTTCACACAGGCATGCCCTTTCCGACCTGAAACATTTTTATCTTAAAACATTACATTCTTCTTTTTTGCAAACTGAAAGAAAAATTTGGACTATAATTGACATTTGTTGATTGAAAATTGTACTTTAACTTTACACTTTCTGATAATCACATGAAAACTAATATGTTGTGGCCATCACAAAACTTTCTTCTACATAATTCTATATAACAGCGCCACTTACGGTTTAAATCGTATAAAAGTTTAACCATAGCTTCTCACAATAAATATTTTACAAAAGGAGTTTATGCAATTTTAGAGGTGCCAAGTTTCAATAAGAGCTATCAGTAATCAGAGTTACTTACTTATGCAACGTGAACCGTGTCACGGAATAATTTTTATGCACAAGACCACATATAATAATGAATTGCACTGTTTTTGTAAACAAATATATAATATATTAATTAAAAATTTAAGAATTTCTAAAACAAAAGTAAATAAATATGTATTTCTTTACCTTCTTAAAAAAATGAAGGTTTTTTTTTTTTTTTTTTTTAACCTGCTTTGGAAGGGTTAGAAACATTTGGATCTCTCTCTCTCTCTCTCTTTTTTATTTTATTTTTATTTATTTATTTTTTTTTTTTTGGGGGGGGGGGGAGGAGAGGAGAGAACTACAAAAATTTATTTTATTTATTATTTAATAGTCACTTTTTCATAAACAACTGTTTTTATGGCATTAGATACTAAAACATTGTTCTTTTTTTAATAAAACATTTTTATTATTTTTTTTCTTTATGTATTTTGAATAAAACCTAACATACCTTTTGTTTGATGGTATAGTATGTATTTTAAATTTATTAAGGAAAAACAAATAGATTCATCTAGTTCAGCAATAAAGCCTAAAAATAATTACATATGTGAGAAATATTGAGCACTTCTATTACTTTTTTGGTTCTAGAAGTAATCCCTGATCACTAGCTGGGAAGCGGATGGGGCAGTAAAAATATAAATAATTAGATAAATGAAACAATTCTACTTCTTTATAGGTTCTAGAAATTAATAAGGCAAGTTTAAAATGAATATTGACATTTATCTTGCTGATGAAGAAAGATCGGGTAACTAAAGGCTTTTGCAGAGATTTTAATCAACGATGTTGGAGATAAGAAAAGAGAGGGGGGAGGGTAAAAAAATAATTACATCAGCAAGAAATATTGTATAATTCTATTTCTTTATAGTTTCTAGAAACTTATAAAGTAAGTTTAAAATGAATATTGACATTTATGTTGTGGATGGAGAAAGATTGTGAATTGGAATGCTTCCGTTGAGCGTTTGATTGTCGATCGTTAGTGGAGTTTTTTTTTTTTTTTTTTTTTAATCCGCGATTTTTTAAAAAGCGTATAATCCGTAATTTTTATATGTTGTCCGTAATGCCGTAATTATTACCGTAAATCCGTAATAATTACGGACAAATCGTAATACTTGGCACCGCTACAATTTTAATCAACAGATGCTGAGAAATACGCTTGTGAAAAATCATAATAGTAGCTACACCTGTCGGCTGATATATACATAAATAAGGTCAACATTTGCTTTCATAATGGTTGTCTTATATATCAAGTTTCATGCACATGTCATAGAAGTTGGGATTAACTCAGCCTATTCATTGGGTAAATTGTAGTGCAGTATTGCCACCTGTTGGCCGATATACACCTAAAATAAATCACAATAATGTTTCACAATGGCTGGTTTTCTCACATACCAAGTTCTATGCAATTATACACAATAGAATAAGAGATATAGCCTTCCCCTTTTAGGGGGAAATTTCTGTATTGCAGAGCCACCTACTTGCCAACATGCACCCAAACTGAACCAGCATAATTTCTCATAATGCCTTTCCAACATGAAGTTTTGTGTAGTTACATGAAATAGAACCTAAAATATAGCCTTCCCTAAATTGCAGAAAGCACTGTATAACAGCACCACCTGTAGAGCGATTGGCACCAAAATTTGATAGGCACTAATATATACCAAGTTACATGTACATATATATTTATATGAAATTCTGTGCAGTAGTTTCTGAGATATAGCCTTCCTCTAAGTTGCAGAAATCGCAGTATGGCAGCACCACCTGTTGAGCCATTTGCACCAAAAGTTGGTAGGCACTGATTTATGTCATGGTGCAACTACACATAAATTTATATGTAATTGTAGTACGCAGTAGTTCTGGAGGTACAGTTGAACAGAATTTTTGTCACACACACACAGACATTTTTTTAAAAATTGGTCAAACCAGCTTCTGGACTTCTTAAAATGTGTAAATCTATCAAAAACCAGAAGTTGAAAATTTTTATGAATCCAATACTTTCTTTTGAGACATTTATAATTAAACATAAAAGAAAGAAGAAAAAAAAAAAAAGCTTCAAACTAGTATGTTATGGCCATCACAAAACTTTCTTTTATATCTCTCTATATAACAACGCTACATGCTGTTTAACATGCAGAAGAAACATAATCATAGCTGCTTACAATAAAGATTTTAGAAATGTATTTTAGTGCAATTTTAATCAAAAAATTTTGAGATGTAGCCATGTGGAGAATCACAGAAGATGAGGAACAGCTGCACCACCTGTTGGTCGAAATACACCCAGATTAAGCCAACTTTCATTCTCATATTATTTGTATCTTGTTTATCTCTTAAATTTTATAGATGTTGAGATTTAGCCTTCCTATTCACAGAGTAAATTGCAACATAATATAGCCACCTATCGACCAATATGCACCAAAATTGAATCAACATGATGTTTTATAAAAATGACCCTTTCCCATACTAAATTTTTAGTAATTATACACGAATGAATCTGAGATATAATTTCCCAATTCACGGGAAAATTGCAGCATAGCAGCATCACCTATTCGCTGTTATGCACAGAAATTGAATGAACATGTTTCATAATACTAGCCCTCCCTGTGAAACACTTAGTTTATTTTTTTAATTATGCACAGTATAAGCTGAGATATAGTCTTCCTCTAAATGGGAGAAATCACAGTATAGCAGCGCCATCTGTTGAGTGATTTGCACCAAACGTTGATGGGCGCTTTTTCTTTTTTTTGGTAAGATGCAACTATGTATAAATTTATATGAAATTCTGTGCATTAACTCTTGAACTGCACAAAATTTTTGTCAGATAGACATTTTCCAAAAATGGTCAAATTGTGTTTTGGTTCCCTCAAAATGCATAAATCCACCGAAAACTGGAAGTTGAAAATTTTCACAAATCCAATACTTCCTTCTATTTAATATAGAAGAAAGTAATAATTCAAAATGAATTTATACTTTTTACTTATTTTATATTTTTATATTCTGTACAGATAAGAAAGAAAATTTTACATTAGTTATTAAAATTCTTTAAGTAAGTGAAGTTTTTCTGCAGTACAAAATCAAAAACTTTAAATAACTGAATTTTTTTTTTTTTTTTCTTATGAACAATATGAAAGTGAAAGTACAGACTTTCTGAAAATTTAAATATGTACTTTTATTTGAAGTAATTCTAATTTTTTGGGATATATCTATGGAACGCAACAGGGAATTCTAAATTCAGGTGCTTTAGTAAGATATTCCATTAAAAATGCAAATTTATATAAATTGGAGGTGTTTTTAAAAAATCCAAATCGAATAGATAGATGGCGCAAGTAATGCCAGGTTTCTGTTAGTATAAATATATGGTCACAAAAACAACAGCTTTATTGTGTATGGAAAACTGGATTGTAAATAAACAGGTTCTAGTCAATAAATGCACATTATTTGACTCATTCTCAAAACAATCTAACAACTTTAACATCCAAGACTAACAATATTACTAAACAATCTAACAACATATTAGCAAAAGACAGGAAAACAGAGTTATATATACACTGCAACTGCAGAGAATAAATATCATTTGTTCAGGAACAACAATGAACAGCTCTTTTTATTGTTATGGGAAAGATTAGGGGGAATGTTATACATCACTCTGGAAAAAAAAACCTAGCTAACTCTGTACAAAATTAAAATAGGGCTTCTATATTTCTTAGACCTGAAGCTACTTTTGGCTAAATTTGTTTGCTAATGAGTCCAAAATCGATTTCCGCAGAAGCCAACTTTAAAAAAAAAAAAAAACCTTTACAAGCTACAACTAATCTAATAAAAATTAAAAAATTGTCGCAAAATTTTCATCTGATGGGAGTTTAAGCTTGAATTTTCTTCTTCGGATATCCGGCTTGAAATTGCCGGATATCCATATCCGGTGTGCTGATATCCGGTACCCCGCCGGATATTTAAAACCCAGCCGGATAGGCCGGATAGTTACCGGATATCCGTTTCATCCCTAGTTATTTTATAGCATTTCAAAGCCAAGGGACTAGTTTCACTGGTAGCAGCAAACACAAAGGATCGTACCTTCAAAAAGTGTATATAAACTCAAGAGTCTTATTTGGATTTTAGACACAGATAGAGGATGGAGGGTATTAACCCTTTACCTTCCAAGGAAAACTTATGAGATTCGCTTCCCAGTGCCACCGTTTTTCACACAGGCACTCATAGTTATGTGTTCACTGTTCCAGAAACATTCCTTTTCTGACCCTTTCCCCTCTGAAATAAGTACAGTATAGAGCCAGAAATCCGCCGACCTAAAATCCGCCAAAGTCCGAAATCCGCACAACTTGTCAGATACAAACAATGAAATTCACTATTAATAAATTACAAAACTGCAAATCAGAATTTTTGAAAAAGATCTTAAATAATAATTTTATAAAACAATTAAGATATATAACCTTTTACTTATCTTCACGTTACATCTTGGTATACTAGTTTCATCTGGGGCGCCCCAGCTTGGTCACTACCTTTGCTTTGGTGTTCGAAACTGTGGTCTTCTTGTTTTCTTGTTCTTTTAAAGACTTTTCGCCATTGGCGGTTAAGGATAGCACCTTCGTTGCCATTACAACTGTCAGAATTAGCTAAAATTTCAATAGACTCCCTGATCGCTGCGTATCCGTGGTTATTATAGTTGGCCAACTTTTTTACTTCATCAAATTTGATATTAATTTCTTCGTTTTTGTTTACTTGGGTTAAAGCTGTGGTTAATTTACCTGTAAATGTAATGGCAACGAAGGTGCTATCCTTAACCGCCAATGGCGAAAAGTCTTTAAAAGAACAAGAAAACAAGAAGACCACAGTTTCGAACACCAAAGCAAAGGTAGTGACCAAGCTGGGGCGCCCCAGATGAAACTAGTATACCAAGATGTAACGTGAAGATAAGTAAAAGGTTATATATCTTAATTGTTTTATTAATTTAATTGCTTCATGGATAAAATGTTTCAAGTATAATAATTTTATGTTTGCATTTTATGATTACAAAAAAGAAAAACAAAATAATAATATGAAAGACTGCAAGATCCAAGTTGCTGCTAATGAAATTATTGACAGTATATTAAATTCATCAAAAGAAAATAATGATTATTGTGATATGATGATATCAATCAGGTAAATAATAACAAACTAATTTTTAAAAATGCTTTTTGATGAAGGCATAATTTGTAAGGAAGAACTCAATAAAATTCGTAGAAAAATAAATTTGTGTTACTACTATTTACAATAAATAAAAAAATAAATAAATCGTGCAGGTCAAGTTCAGTTTAAAATTAGCTACGTGTGAACAAATTTTATCTAAGTTTGACATTTTTTTTTTTTTTTTTTCATTTTTATTTATTGTTTTCATTATATATTTTTGTTAATGTTCATTATTATTCTTATGTACCTAGTAATTTAATATTCAGTGTTATTTATTATTCACTAGTATGTGTTTAGTTTGAATAATATTCTGTTTTTATTATTCAAAGTGAAAATCATTTTTTATGGGCCCCGAAATCCGAAAAATCCTAAAATCCGCACAACCTCTGGTCCCGAGCTATGCGGATTTTTGACTCTCTACTGTATATCATTCAAAAACATTGTCAAAGTCCCTTTCAAGGTGATTTTATTGCATTTCAAAGCTGTGAGACTAATTTCACTGGTAACAGCACAACACAAAGGTTCGTACTTTCAAAAAGTGTATATATACAGGCAGGGGTGCAGAATATGTCCGAACGCCCGAACGAGGTTCGGGGGAAATTTTGAATATTTTTTTAAGAGAAAATAAAAATGTAAATCAAAAATAACAATTTGCTACTTTGAAGTGCTTATACACTAACAGCGATATTTTTATGTTACACTGTATGTTTATTCTCTTAAAGATTTATTACATAGAACAAATGACTTTGTATAGCAAAGTAGATTTTTGCATTATTGAGGGAAATTTATACTGTGTTTGGGGGAAATTTCCGAGGTTTGAACATTTTCTGCACCCCTGTATACAGGGATGGAAATTTGGCACAGATCTCACATAGGTATTTGTTTAAAATTTTTATATGCTTATAAAAGCATTCGTAAGAAGAAAATTTTGTTTCAAATACCACAGTTGACAACATTTTAATTTATTCTGGAGCATTTTTAGCCATGCCTGTATTCCGTATCACTTTATTTATAGAATTATTTTCTCCGATGTAAAACCATGATAAAACAATATATATATTCTTCCAAAAAAAAAAAAAAAAAAAGTTATATGAAATAGAGGTGGGGCTAAAAATACTTCAGAATAAATTAAAATTTTTGCAACTCTGCAAATACCGTAATGAGTTCTGTACCAAATTTCCACCCCTGTACTGTATATACGTACAGGGGTGCAGAAAATGTTCAAACCTCGGAAATTTCCCCCAAACACAGTATAAATTTCCCTCAATAATGCAAAAATCTACTTTGCTTTACAAAATCATTTGTTCTATGTAATAAATCTTTAAGAGAATAAGTGTAACATAAAAATATCGCTGTTAGTGTATAAGCACTTCAAAGTAGCAAATTGTTATTTTTTGATTTACATTTTTATTTTCTCTTAAAAAAATATTCAAAATTTCCCCCGAACCTTGTTCGGACATATTCTGCACCCCTGTATACGTAAAGGGCAGTTAATACATTAGCTTATTGAGGTGGATAATACATTTGGGACAGTTAAGGGGTTTAATAGTCAATCTATCAAAATTCATCCACTTTTATGATGTTTCTGAAAAATTACTTTTTCACACACACACACACAAACTCTAAAAAAGATGGATTTTAAAAATTTTTATGAAAAAATTCTTGTCAAATCAGAATTATACTCATAATAAAAGTGTGTTTACAGGGGTGCAGAATATGTCCGAACGCGCGAACGATGTTCGGGGGAAATTCTGGCTGTCTGGGGAAATTTTGAATATGTATTATCTTAGAATAAAATAAAAATGAAAACGGAAGTAAGACAAAATTACTGAAAAAACAAACTTTCTAATATTAAACTACAAATTAACAGCTGTATTTTTCTGTTGCAAGTGTATTCCCTTTAAATACCCATTACCCCCCCCCCCCCCCCAAAAAAAAAAAAAAAAAAAAAAACTTTTAGATAATAGTTTGATGCGTTATTTTGGGGGAAATTTAGAATGTGTTCTGGGGAAATTTCAGAGGTCTGAACATTTTCTGCACCCCTGTGTGTTTATATTAAAACAGTGATTAAAAAAAAAAGAATTTGGCATTAAACACAAGATCTTGTTAAATTAAGGATTACAATAAACACAGTCAGCTGTCATAAAATTGCAACCAAATATAAATTTTCTCAGACAAAAAAAAAAAAAAAAAAAAAAAAAAAAAATGTATAAATTATAAGGCTATATTATCTATTGAACTTTTATTTCAAGCTAGTTTAAAGAATATTTATCGGAAAATAGAAATGAGGATTAAAAACTTACTTTATTTTTTTTTTACAGGCTAAGAATAGTTGTATATTTTTCACATGACGATAGCCAGCAAATAAGTACTAGCTCTAAATAAAATAGAAATTTACAATTTAGAATTATTACAGATAAAACAACAATTATGAAAGCATAATCAAAGGATTATTTTGTCAAGCAGCACTAAAAAAATAGAATAAAAAAAGGTACATCTTATTTTATTACAGCAGTGTTTAATGTGTATCAAGCACCATCTCTTTTATCAGTAGATACTTGTACATCGCAACTGGCAGTTGAATTGTTTTGTTCATCATCCTGATTGAGCATGGTAATACAGTTGAGGATCTATAATCCGCACTCATTTTACAAATGTAAACAAAAGATTTTATAGAAATGAAAATCCGACATTTTGGATGTATATCAGAAAATATGACATTAATTCACATACTGAGATGGAAAAAAAAAAAAAAGTGTAAAATTCAATTTAGATATACATAATTTTAAAAAGAAAAAAATAATTATACTTTCATTACCTTATACTTTTTTAGCGAATCAGAACATCGTCTGAACAATATTCAATTAGTGATCAAATAAAACACACATAAGCGCAGTTTTCTAACGCCTGCCAGCAACAGCATTGCTCATTGGTTGAAAAGAATGACATATGCGTTGGTGGAACTGCATATTTTCACAGACATTTATGGACAATTAGAGTAAATGTTCTTTTTAGGGTGGTATTTCAAAAATACACAAAACTATTTAAGGAAAAATTTATACCAGCATTTGTTTTGAGGATAAGATCTACAATGCAGGTATCTGGCTGCATACTGCTAATCACAGTCCAGAAGCAGGAGTACATTTTTTTTTTTTTTTTTTTAATGAATTAACTCATTTAAGAGTTTAAACTATACATTGCTTCTACTTCATCAAATAAATTTTATTGTTTTATACACTTCTTACCTTCATTACATTATACAAAAACAAACAATTTTATTTCTAGCTTCATTAAATAAAGTTTATTGTTTTATGTACAATATACTAATTCATATAGCGAGGAAAAGCATCATTGATCGATAATCTGCACAAGTTCTAGAACCAAGGTGTGCGGATTAAAGATCTTCAACTGTACAATTATACATTCAAATTAATAAGCTGCAGTCCATTTTCCTCCTCAAAAAAAAAAAAAAAAAAAGTAGACTCTCAGAAATCTGTACGCTTAAGACCTGATAATGCTTTTATAACAAAGGTATTATACATTATATGCTGCTAGCTAATAATTATGACTCTGAATGTAAATGAAATGAAACAATGGGACTTGACTCTATCTCTATTATTAATTCTTTAAAAATGTTTAAAGTCTTATGTTTACTTTTTAATTAATGCAACATTACTGTAACAGTACTAAAATATATGCTTTACTATTATGTCTAATATATCTATTTAAACATAGTAATAATAAAGAAACTAAAAGCACCCTGTAGGAATTTAAAAGAAAAAAAAAATCAGCAGGTTGGATTTTCTCCAAAGTATTGTCATTTTGATCCAGAATGAAAGCCTGTTGCTAGCCAGTTTTTAAGCAGAATCACTAAATATTCTGAAAACCATAACAATATAAAATTAATTTCGAAGCAAACACTTTTTATTGTTTTTATTAATGAAAAAGTGATGCCTGATATCTTCAATTATTATAAAGCCACTAAGTAATAAAACACTATCTAAAGCTGTTAAATAACAATTTTACATTCTTTAGTATTTTATTAAGATACGATGAATTTGAAAATTTCACCTTTACCGTATCACTGAGGCATTTAGCTTTTTAAGAAGTTGACTTTCGACAGAATAATATGCATATGAATGTAAGAGAAATTCAAGCAACAAAAAATTATTTATGGTACATAACTGGATAAAATTAAAATGATTGCATAAACATAATTAAAAGCTACTGTTAACAGTAATAATGCAATAATAAATCTTTTTTTTTTTTTTTTTTTATGTTATATTTACAAAAAGCGAATCACAATAAACTTTGAAGTGCAATATTAACCCAACATAATTATATAATATGTGATATGAATATTACTTAATAACTGATATTAAGAATTTCTTAAATAATTTCAAACACTTTAATGAAAAACGATGCATCATACATCACCATCATTTATAATAAACGAAATAAAACTCACATAATAGGCATGATAATATTTGTATGCAACAAAATCATCTGTAGTTTAAAAATACTATTTCTCATAACTAAAAAAATAAAGATTTTCTTTCATTTAGCCATCACCGACAACAATAAAATGGGCGTTTTAAACAAAAACTTTAATTTTTCAACTTCAAACAGCACTTTAAAATCGATTACTTTGTTGACATGTTTAAAAGCAACTGTAATCGGTTGTACTATCATATAATATATAAAAATCAATAATCTGTTTAAGCTTCGATAAATGAATCAGAATATTATTTGCTTTATTTGAAAAAAAAAAAAATCTAAAATTAAACAGCTTTCTAAATATTAAATATATTTTTAAATATGAGATTTTAAAACGAAATAGTCATCTCAAAAGTCACAAATCGTAACCGTCTAAATTTCGTCTGCTATTTGTTTATGTTTCGTTTTCTGCTCATTATCTGTTTCTTCTCAAAGCTGTCAAGAAATTAATTTTAAAACAAAACGAAGACTTAAACATGGGAAGAAAATCCACGAAAACTTGAAATAATAACTAGAGGTCGCGATCGCTTATAAAAAAAAAAAAGGACAGCTTATGCCACTCACCGTCAAATTAGGCGGATAGGTGTAATTAGTGGTACTTAGATGTAGGGCGACTAAGGTGCCCGTTGAAAAATGATAATTTCATTTTATTTATTTTTCACTTCAACTTATTCATTTGCTAGCCAGCCCTTGCGAAACTTTCGCACTTTATTTATCTCTTCATTACCTTTAAAATTATTATTATTATTATTTTATAGACGTCATTTTTTAGATCATCACGACATCATATAGACGCAAATTTAATATTTCACACACACACACACACACATATATATATATATATATTTTTTTTTTTTTTTTCACGTGAAAGCATATTTCATTTTATGCTGGAAAAAAATGGCAACAATTAAAATTTAAATGTCTATTTTCATATTTTGATTAATTTGAAAAGATCTAATCAAAATTTCGTTACAAATAAGGTAACAAATGAAAGGGGTGATTTTTCTGAATCCGTCGGATTAAACAGCTTACCGATCGGTCAATTAGATTTTTGAAAATTAACTAAAGTAGGAAAATTAGGTGGCAACTTGCGTTCACATACAGACAGATGCAAGGAAACCTCTTATCCTTTTTTAAGCGTGACAGAGTCAGCCAGTCAGTGATGAGTGTAACTATATGTGCTGATATGAAGGGAAGTTAAAAAAGATTCTGTTTAATATTAAATTTTTCATTTGTAGAATTATAATAGGAATTTAAAATTCTCGCCTTCTATTTACTTTTTATTGATGTGTATCTTCATTCTGCATACTTATATTTGAAGTACATTATAACAAATTTATTATTAACTAGCAGGCTTTGCCCGCTTCGCTGGTCATTATATTGAAATGAAGGCTGAGTTCAGCAGTCGCTTCCCGGGAAGCCCGGTCTCCCCGGGATCTCCCCAAGTCGTTCAGCGATGTCATCACGTGACCATTTGTGGGTAACCCAAGGCGTTCAGCGCACCAGTCTGGGGAGCACGGGATGTTCCCATTTTACCCAAACTTTTTTTACGGGAACTTGGAAGATTTTCTGGGGAGTTGGTCTCGTGACGTGTGACGCGCATGCGTGTGTGCTTGTTTGTCAACAGAATCATAATTATTTTGCATTGTGTGCTTTTTTTATTGGAAATTTTATTAATGCAATTAACTTTGATTAATTTCGGCAGACTATAAAAGTATATTACATTACATTTTGAGAAAAGTAATAAAATATTTTCATAATATAAAACTCGTACAGTAAATAATTAATACGTATTTTCACTGTTTTTAAGAAAGCAGTGTTTTTCTCATCTTCATCACATGATTTAAATGAGCTATGTTTTAACGTATTTATTTTTTAAAACACATTTCCACTCCGCATATTATTTACATTGATTACATGAATATTTTTTCGTTATCATACATCATGCCACAGTTAGTTAACTAGTATAGCAATTTACTTTTTCTTACGATGTGAGAAACACATTTTTTTTTTTTTTTTTTTTTTTAATCCAGTGAATAAAGTATGAGTATTATGATATATACTTTTCCATGTTTTTATGATAATGAAATTATTTATTTATTTTTGTGTGTGTGTGTGTGCTCAGTTATTTATAATTTACAAAAAGCAGCAAATTTTTTAAAACAATTTATTAGTGAGGAAAAAAGAAAGTGTTTCTTGAAATTATCCTGTTAGTTGAATGCCTGTTAACAAAGAGTTAACCGTATTTATTTATTTTTTTTATCATTGTAACTTAAAAAAATATACGTTTTCTTTTAAATTCATTTTTTATGCCCTTTTTTTTAACAGGGCAATACATGTCAATTTCTTATATTTGCTGATTTTTACTGTTTACAGTTTTGTCTGAAGGAAATAGTAAGATCTGTCATACTTAAAAAAAAAAAGAAAAAACTAAATCTTTCCAGACAGGAAAAAATAAAAATAAAAGAGTATCATTACCTTGTGCTGTGAACTGCCTAGAGTTTTACAGAATCTTAAGAAATTACAAATACTTAAAGAAGAAAAGTCTAAGTCAAAAATAAGATTTGTTTAGGAGAGATTAAAATATTAGAAATTAAAGAGATTACAAAAAAATTTTCAACAACCTGAAAACTGACCCGATCCCGCAGTAGAGAATTTTTGTGACCCACACCTGCTTTCTTTATATCCAAACCCAAAAACTATAAGACCATTAATAATTCATCTAAAAATCATGAAAAACTTTTTTCAAGGATAAAATAAGGTAAAATTGTATTTATTGTCACACAGTTGGTAAATTATTTTTAAAAGAATTAAAAATGTAATTGTAATAAGTTAAAAATCTGAAAAATGGATTAATCCTTTGCATGCGGGGCTTTTTTACAGTAAATAATTTTAGTACTTATTTCCACTTGTTTTAAAAACGCAGTGTTTTTTACCATCTTCATTTGAGCTATGTGTTAACGATGAGCAATCTCGGACGTTATTTTAAGTTAGTATTTTTTTTTTAAACACATTTCCCCTCTGCATATCATTTAAATTGATTACAGGAATATTTTTTCGTAATTATATCATACTTGCCAACTATGCAAAACTTTTATTTTGGGATTATCATCTACTGCTCCTTATTCTCATATATTTGTCCCTCCCTCCCCCCCCCCTTTTTTTTTTTTTTGGAGCATTTTAAAGTTATACGTGTATTTTATCAAAAACTTCTATAAATTTTTAATTTTCTAGTTACTTTCACTATTGTTGAAAAAAAAAAAAAAAAATCTTGTGAGTCAATAGACAGATTTATTTTAAAATATCAATTAGTACATTTTCATTCAACTGCTAAACTTTATTTATGCATAAAGATTTTTAACGATTTAAATCATGGATTAAATTATTAAAAACTCGCATATGTCTAAAGCCTGTCAATATTATTAAACTAAAGTCAACCAATATTATGTAAACCTGAAAATACCATATATAGAATCACCCTTATTTTGATCCTTCAATGTTGATAGATTAGTTGATAGATAGATTACTTGTGTCCTATTGTTTCTACTAATCTGAAGGATTTTGTTGTGTTTGAATATAGTTGTAAATGTTTACAATTTTCAGGTCTAGTTAAGAATGGGCGATAAGCGTACCAAATGTAGTGGTCTTTTTCTCGCCAAATCGCATATGAGGAAAACAACACAACCTCCTGTTGGCATCGTTAAAATCTGAAATTATATATTAACAATCTATACCAGGGTGTCTACTGACTTGACAGAAAAAAAATTCATGACCTCAAAAAAATTTTCATGACCTTTTTTATCGACATATCCAACTGTAGATTTTCATAGAAGATAATTTTTTTTAAAGATACAAATGAGTATACTAGGTTTATAATCATGTTTATATATTTACGCTACTAAATAATAGTAATCTGAAAATCGACATGAACTCATAATAGAGAATTTTAATGACCCACACCCGACTCAAAACCTAAAATGAAAATTAATAATTCATCTAAAAATCTTGAAATTTAAGTTATAAAGTAAATTTTTATTGCTATAAAACTGGTAAATACTTTAAAATGTAATTACTAATGCACCAAGTTAAAAGTTTTAAAATCTGAAAAATGGATAAACAATTTTTAACCATTTAGGTGTGTTGTGTACTTCAAGTGTTAAAAAATGTGCTTCAAGTTTAGTAATAAGTACCAAACTATGAATAAACACCATAAAATGCAATAAACTCGCAATAATTGCTTCGGGTTGAAAAAAAAAAACACGACCATTCATCAGGCGAACAAAGTGGGCACGAGTGCTACAAGCAAAGCGACAATGCACCAAATGATGCGTTGCCGAATTATGTTTTTGCCCGTTAATGAAATTATTTTGAAAGATATTCTCAAGTCGACCCGACTCGTAGAAAAAAAAAATTCAATCAACTCAATCCGAACTGCAAGAGAAAAAAATTGTTCAACTTGACCAGTAAAATTGGGTTACCTGAACCAATATGTGACTCAAACCGACAGTCAAATTTCATGACCTGTTCTTAATTTTCATGACCTATTGCTGAATTTCATGACTTTCATAACCCATTGTTGATTTCATGACTTTCATGACCTAGTAGACACCCTGTATATACTAATATTATAAATGTGAAAGTTTGGATGTTTGTTACTCAATCACGCCACAACGGCTAAATGGATCTGGATGAAATTTGGTACAGAGATAGATAATAGTCTAGAATAGGACATGGGCTACTTACTATCTTTACAGAAATTCCTCCCACATTCTCCCCTGGGGAGGCAAAAGACAAAAACATGTTTGTCCAGGTATCACTCAAGAATGGCTGGACGGAATTCCAACAGTGCCTCGCAAGAGGGTGGGGGGCAAAAAAAAAAAAAAAAAAAAAATGCATTTATAAGCATAACTAGACTCCCAATTGCTTCACAGTAAAGAAATTACACACGGAGAGACTAGACATGAGAACAAATGACACATTATCTGTGATTTATAATTTTTTTATTTTTAATGCAAGGGAGGGGGAAAATCAATTTTTGGCAGGAAATATTGGAAATTCCTGATTTTGAGTAGAACTCTACCAAAGATATTGAAAAAAGGCTATGCGACTTCCTTAGGATATTTCCATTTTTTTTTTTTTTTTTTTTTGGTGGGGGTGTTACGGGGGGCAAACTCGAGACACCTCTTTTAGTGCTAAATTCATTATGAATAATCTATGGAAATTGCGGTCACGAATTTTGGTGCTTGGATTGTTCATACACCATAATGGACACCTAAAGTAACAAATTTATCAAAATTACCCCCATTCCCCCCCCCCCCCCAAAGGGGGACAGAAGGCAAAAGCACCTTTGTAAACATATCTCAGCTCCAAATTACTTCACAGTGAAGAAATTGCACAAGGGGAGACTACACATTAGTACAATTAAAACATTATCAGCGATTTAGGAAATTCCGAATTTTAAGAGGAGGTATAGGAAAAATCCGTTTTTGGCGGGAAATTTTGCAAATTCTGGATTTTTGAGTAAAACTCTCCAAAGAATGGAACAAAGATGTAAAAAACAGCCATGCGACTTCTTTAGGATATTTCCAAAACACGTTTTTAATTTGTTGTCACCTGCCATTTTTTTTTTGGTTAGGGGGGGGGGGGGTATGGTATGTGTTACAAAGCGCAAATTTGAGACACCCTTTTTAGTGCTAAATTTGTCCTGGGAAATTTATGAGAGCTGCGGTCATGAAGTTTAGTGCTTGAATTTTTTATATGTAGCCGACAACTAAAGAAACGGGATTTATCGAAATACCCCCACTTCTCCCCTGGAGGGCAGGAAGAAAAAAACGTTTGTAAGTATAACGCGGCCCCAAATTGCTTCACGGTGAAGAAATTGTACATGGTGAGATTAAAATTGAGTATAAATAAAACAAATACCATTTTTTAATTCTTGATTCTTAAAAAAGAGAGGGGAAAAATCGTTTTTTGGGGGGGAAATTTCAGAAATTCCGGATTTTTTCGTAGAGCTTTACTAAAGATTTTACAAAGGTAATTCCAAAGACATTTTCTTTTTTTGTGATTTTCGATTTTTTTTTATTTACAGGGGAGGGGGGGGGGGGGGGTTTACAAAGTAGCAAATTCAAGACCATAACCCCCTCCCCCCTTTCAGCAGTAAATTTGTCTTTGGAAATCTATGGTATCTGTGGTAACGAAATTTGGCGCGTAAATTGTTTATATGTATCTGACAGTGGCGGATCCAGAACTTGACTTTTGGGAGGGGCTAAGATTTTTCAAAGTGTTATTCTAGACCAATAAAAAATTTACAATTGCAATATTCAATTGTGAATGTCAGTGTTTTGGGGGGGGCTTCAGCCCCCTAGCCCCCCCCTTAAATCCGCCACTGGTATCTGACACTTATTGTAATGGGATTTTACGAATTTCCCCCCCTCCCCTTACCCACTTGAGGACGAGGGGGCTATAAACACGTGTAAAAATACATTTTTACGTTTGAATTTGCCTTAAATTATCTTAGAATGGCGAACTTTGGTGTGTGGATGTTTATTAGGTGTACGCAATATGTACTTTGTCGAGATTTCGCAAAACTTCGAACTTAGCCACTAGGGAAAGGGAAGTAAGAATCGGGAAATCTGCTACCGAAAGCAGTGGGAACATGGACTCCTCACGTTGCGAGCGAGAAAAATCTCTACCGAACACAACGGGAACTCAGGTTAATTAATAATGATATGGAATTTTGACAACTCATTTAAATATTGTGTCCAGCGAAGCGGGCAAAGCTTGCTATTTTCTCTATAAATAAATGGCTAAGAGATTTTTGACTCTGTCTGTGTGTTGATGCAAGTTGCTACCAGATTTTCATACTTTAGTTAATTTTAAAAAATCTAACAGTCCGATCGATAAGTTAATTAAACCGATGGATTCAGAAAAAATGCCCCTCTTATTTGTAACGAAACTTTCATTAGATTTTTTTTTAATTAATTAAAACATGAAAATAATAACCTGGTAAAAGCTTTTAAAATGGACATTTAAATTTTTAATTGTTGCCAAAAAAAAATTATTATTTTATTTTTTTCTTTTCAACATAAAATGAAATATGCTTTCACGCAAAAAAGTTTTTAAATAAATTTGCTCTTGCACATAGAGTAAAAAAATATTACCTCAATTTTAGATTTTTTCCCCTTTTGTTTAAATAGTATGTTTTTGACACGGATGAATCGCACTTGGCATAAAAGCTAATTCAGCATTAAATTAAAGAGCATTACTTATTGATAATCCTGGGTAATTTTTAAATTTTGATGCTAAAATAGATCGCGGATTTTTCGCCAAGGACTCCACTTTCATAAAAGCCACTTTAAGCCAAGCGTTTCGAAACTGTCATCTGATAAGCACCCAAATGGAAGCACACTGGTAAGCTATTGTCACAGGCAATAGGGACAGACACCCGAGAAAGAGTGGGTCGCTGCCAAAGGCAGCGGGAAACCAAAGCGGGCTTTAAAGCAATTTCATGTCTTTAAATTTTATTTTTGTTTGTAAAACGATATAGAAAAAGAGTTTTCTTTAAATATAGTGACCAGCAAAGCAAGAAAAGCCTTCGTTGATTCACTACCTTCATTGATTTCATTAATTAAAAAATGGTTTCGTTAACAAACTTCGATCTATTGGCACGCAGGTAGCATCAGGCCGAATTTTGTACATATCGAGTTTGATTTTGAAATTTTTCCCACATTCGGAAATCGGTACGTTCCCGAACCGGTGCTTTGCTAGTAGTCGATAAAGATTTATAGCATTTTCTTTCTAATTGGATGTTATAGTTTCATAATTTTTAGTAAAATTATTAAAAATTGAAGATGATTTTTCTTGTTTTCTATGTTTGTTTCTGATCAAACTGCTTTTTTTCCAACATGTTTTGTTGATTATTTAGATCACTGAAAAGCTTGCTATCTTATGCCACCAATGGGCTATTATAACTGCGGTACAATATTAACAATTTAAAAAAAAAAGCACCAAGTGGACCAACAAACTAATTTTCCCTTATAAATGTGAATTGCACTATTAGATTGCATGCTTGCAACATTATAAAAGAAGTGAAAGATTCATCATATTTCCGAAGACACTTTTTAGGCTCAAGAAATAGAAGCTCTTGTGAAAATATTAGTTTTTTTTTTTTTCAATTGTATTTACAGTTGAACACATTTCTTTAGATTTTATTAGTACTTTATACTGGAAGTGCTTAAGCAAATGAACGAAAAGTGCTTAAGCAAATGAACGAATTTTTCGGTTCATATTGGTATTTATATACGTTTATTCCTTTTTTACATTAAAGTAAACTTGTTAATTGCAGTTGTATTAGCCAAACTTCACAATACATTTCAGATTTTATAGATTCTGTTGTTTTAAAAAATGCGAGTTGGATCTTTTTTTTTTTACAGTTTAAAGTAGTATTTATCATTTTTTTTTATGGATGATCAAGTTTTCATTGGTATTTGGTGTTTTAAGATTAAAGGCAACTGAGTACTCGAGAATCCCAGGCCTGATCAAGTTTACATTATACAACTACATTTAAAGTTTAAATTGCAAAATTTTATAATGTGATAAACATGCTAAGAAAAAGATATAATATCTGTTGTCCTTAGTGAAAAAGAAGAGATCACAAATTTATTTAACGAACATACTTGATTCCTCTGAAAAATCCTGATTATTTTGATAAGGTATATTAAGGGAACAATCAGTAATATGAAACAATATTTTGCCCAATATATACCATGAAAATATACACATGTCATGTATGTTTTCGATTCCCAAGGACAACATATCAAATCTATGCTTATGCTAAAAACAAAGTATAAATGCATAAAGCATAAATCACTACATTCTCTGAGACTTTTAAATTTTTCTTTTATTTTTGGTTTTATTCAATGATTGAAAAATTTTCTCCACACACACAAATTTTTAAATGTTAATTTACAATTAATAGTCACTCCACTACATACACAGCATCACTTCATAAGAATGTAATATTTCTTAATCAGGATACCATTTATTATATTTCATAAACCAAAGTACTTACTTACTTAAAACAATCAATTTTAAATACATTATAAAATAGATAACATTCTAAAAAATTGAACACAATTTTATTTTTTGAATAAGACGCAATAAAACATATACGTGATGAAAAGTATCCGGTTTTAATTCAATCTTTATAATGTAAACTTGATCATCCATAAAATTTAGTAGTACTTTAAATTCCAACATGAAAACATTAGCATGTACATATTATAGGAAATTACATTTTTTTCAAACGATAGTAATACATAAAACCAAATTAACATGCGAAGCATGAATCTGTTAAATATGATATGCATTACGAAGTCACACTAGTACAACTGCACAATTAACAAGTGCTATTTAATCTAATGCAAAATACAAAAAAGAAACCTGTATAAATAATACCAACATAAACCGAAAAATGTGATTTAACCGCTCAAATACTTCTCAGTATAAAATAATTTAAACTAAAGAAAAGAATTCGTCTGAAAATACGATTTAAAAAACATACCATGCTTCTAACAACAGCTTCTGTTTCACGATTTAGTATGAAATATCTCCTGAAATTTGTTTAATCATCCATTTCTTTTATAATTTTCATATGATATCTTATTCTTGGAAGATAATTCCTTTTATTTAAGCTATTTATTATTTGTGATTCTTCTTTTTGGAATCTTTTAAAATATACACAAAATATTGACGATATCCGCTATGTTTGTTATTGTTTGGTTGATTGAGTGAACTCCCCAAAGGCGTTCAGCAAATCTTCTCCCCACACAACTTCCCGGGTGAAATTCGTGACGTCATTTTTGAGGAGCCCGGGGAGAATGGGGAGCAACGCTGAACTTACCCATATAATATATAAAAATCAATAATCTGTTTAAGCTTCGATAAATGAATCAGAATATTATTTGCTTTATTTGAAAAAAAAAAAATCTAAAATTAAACAGCTTTCTAAATATTAAATATATTTTTAAATATGAGATTTTAAAACGAAATAGTCATCTCAAAAGTCACAAATCGTAACCGTCTAAATTTCGTCTGCTATTTGTTTATGTTTCGTTTTCTGCTCATTATCTGTTTCTTCTCAAAGCTGTCAAGAAATTAATTTTAAAACAAAACGAAGACTTAAACATGGGAAGAAAATCCACGAAAACTTGAAATAATAACTAGAGGTCGCGATCGCTTATAAAAAAAAAAAAAAGGACAGCTTATGCCACTCACCGTCAAATTAGGCGGATAGGTGTAATTAGTGGTACTTAGATGTAGGGCGACTAAGGTGCCCGTTGAAAAATGATAATTTCATTTTATTTATTTTTCACTTCAACTTATTCATTTGCTAGCCAGCCCTTGCGAAACTTTCGCACTTTATTTATCTCTTCATTACCTTTAAAATTATTATTATTATTATTTTATAGACGTCATTTTTTAGATCATCACGACATCATATAGACGCAAATTTAATATTTCACACACACACACACACATATATATATATATATATATTTTTTTTTTTTTTTCACGTGAAAGCATATTTCATTTTATGCTGGAAAAAAATGGCAACAATTAAAATTTAAATGTCTATTTTCATATTTTGATTAATTTGAAAAGATCTAATCAAAATTTCGTTACAAATAAGGTAACAAATGAAAGGGGTGATTTTTCTGAATCCGTCGGATTAAACAGCTTACCGATCGGTCAATTAGATTTTTGAAAATTAACTAAAGTAGGAAAATTAGGTGGCAACTTGCGTTCACATACAGACAGATGCAAGGAAACCTCTTATCCTTTTTTAAGCGTGACAGAGTCAGCCAGTCAGTGATGAGTGTAACTATATGTGCTGATATGAAGGGAAGTTAAAAAAGATTCTGTTTAATATTAAATTTTTCATTTGTAGAATTATAATAGGAATTTAAAATTCTCGCCTTCTATTTACTTTTTATTGATGTGTATCTTCATTCTGCATACTTATATTTGAAGTACATTATAACAAATTTATTATTAACTAGCAGGCTTTGCCCGCTTCGCTGGTCATTATATTGAAATGAATCCCCAAAACAGCATATCATTAATAATAACAAAATATCTAAAAAAAAAAAAAATCATTGAAATCCGTCAAAATCTAATTTTAAGTTGCCCAATGCCTTCGGCAGTCCCTTACCTGGTTTTTACTCCCCCTCCCTCGCGGTTACAGTTGAAAGTTTTACAAAATCTCATCAAAGTGCATATTTCGCACACTTAATTAACACCCACACACCAAAATTCGCCATTCTTAGGTAATTTGGACGGATTTAAGCTTCAAAATGTGGTTTTTGCCCCGCCCGTCCCAAGAGAAAGGGGGGGGGGTTAAATTTCCAAAATTACTTTATATTGCATGTTGCATACACATACCTAACCGACACATCAAAAAATTGAGATCATGAAATTATTGCAAGCTGAGCTATGCTTTAAAACTTTTTTTTTTTAAATCTCTCCCCCCGTTCTTAAAGGAGGGAAGGAGGAGGGAATTTCGCAAAATCTCTTCATACTATGAGTTAGATACATATAATCGTCCCTTACATAAAAAATGTCCAACCTTAGATAATTTAGTGCAGCGTTACGCATGAATGGGGGGCATTTTTGCCCCCCATTCTCCAAAGGGCGCTAGGGTGGAATTTCATAAAATCCCTTTGTAGTGTGTAGTATGTGAGTACCCTTCTTCCAAAACCTTTTCCCTTCCCTCCCCCCCTTAAAAATCCAAAATTCCAAAATCGCAGAAAATAATTTTTTTGTACTCAAGTCTGGTTTTTCCATCTGCAATTTCTTCACCGTTAAGTAATTTGGAGCCGAGTTAAGCCTTCTGCCCCCCAAGGGAGACAGGGGGGGGGGTATTTTGCAAAATTCCGTCTTAGTTGGGGGTCAGTCTCCGAAAAACAACCTGGTCACTAAAATTTGTGACCCTCTTTCCCACAGAATCGTCATTACAGTGTTGAGTCAGTGAATCATTGAGTTTACTCTTTCATATGTACAGATTTGTTTATATTTTTTATGGATTATTGGCTTAAGGTTTCTGTCACAAAAATAGAGTCCTTGGCGAAAAATGTCCTATCTACTTCAGTATTAAAATTAAAAATATACCCAGGATTATCAACTAATAAAGCTCTTTAATACAGATCTGAATTAGTTTTCATTTTCTTATTATTTAATTTTGATAATGACGTTATGTTGTCATGTGCCTAAGCAAATTTAATATTTATTATTTTTTTTATTATTATTCGCGTGAAATATTCTTTGGCAACAATTAAAAATTAAAATAAATTATTTTAAAGTTTTATTATAGAAGAAATATTTATATTATATAGAAGATTAATTAAAAATTTACATTTTTTCCGGTATAAATAGTAGCCTATGTCTTATTCCAGACTATTATCCATCTCTGTATAAAATTTCATCCAGATCCGTTTAGCCGTTGTGGCGTGATTGAGTAACAAACATCCATCCAAACTTTCGCATTTATAATATTAGTATAGATTAGTTATCATGTGCATGTGTTAGATTGAGTTATTTTGCTGTCAAATTGACAAAATTTTAATTTTAAATTTCAAAACTCTGTCGTTCTTGGCGCTTATTGTATTTGGTGATCAAAAACGTAACACGAAAATATGCATGCCAGATGTATATTTTCGTAATATGCATTGTACGAAATACTGTTTCATATTATTCGTTACTCTCTTAATATAAGTTGTTAAAATAACCAGGATTTTTGAAAGGATTTAATTATGTTCGCCAAATAATTTGTCGATATTTTTTTTTTCTGCTAAGGATGACCGATATCAAATCTATTCCGCTGCAACATATTAGTATTTTATATCAGATACTTTATTTAGACATTTGAAAACAAATTTGACTTCAAATTATGATAGAATATTTATCATTTTCCTTTTAATTAGTATATTAGTTGGATATTTATTGTGTAAATATCATCTTTTGAAATGAAATGTTTATGTTTTCAATCGAATGTGGAAATTTTCCATTTTTTTTTTTCCCCTAGAGTTTTGAATTCAAATTTTGTCAATTTTACAACAAAAATAACTTAATCTAACGCATGGACATGATAATACATACCTATACCTAAATATGAGGATTAAAATCGGGAAATAATTTTCCTCGATTTTTAATAATTTTTTACAAAAAATCCAATGGACGTTTAACATAGGAAATATTTTTCTTGCATAAACGAACGGCCAGTGACGTCATCACTTCGCTTGCGTATTAGCACTTAATCAATGTGTAAAGGAAATTTTTAATTAAAAATGACGTCAAATTTTGTGAGATGCATACTTTTTTTAAATAATTTTTTATCGTTCACGTTTAGATAAATGTATTTATTTTCCTGTTGACAAAAATAAATAAATTAGTTTTTTTTTTTGGCAACAATTAAATTATGGATAAATTTAAATGGCTAATTTTTTGCTATTATTAGCTTACAAAATTGCTATTTTATGCATAAAAATCGCAAAAACAATTTTTTTTTCGGAATAAAAGGTAGCCAACTTTTTAAGTTAGGGTATAAGCTATCTCCATAACAAATTTTATTGAAATCCATCGAGCAGTTTTAGCGTGAAACTGACTCAAATAAACGGACATTCACATTTATAATATATATAAGATATAAGATTTAAAATCCATATAACTGTTGTTCAATATTTTTCTTTTAAAAGAAAAAGTAATAGAAACGTGAAAATGCACTTGTGATCTTACTAGTTCTGGTAAGCCTGGCGTTTCTATGGTCAAGTCAAATACAGATAAGTGGTAGCGGTTTTTGGATAGTTATTTCATTGTAATTTTTATTGAATTATTGAAAGTTTTGTATTGTGTTTTTGTGATTCTTATTGTCAGATGAATAAAAATTGTAAAGTGAAACTGTTTTGGTTCACATAAGCTGGAACATTAACATTAACATTAGTTAACATTGGACCATTTGGCACCGCTGAATTTCAATGTTAATTGTTATGAATTTAGTAAATTGTATGATTTGGCGAGATTTTGGGGACAAAACTTGCGACTTAGCAATGAAATTTGTGATTTGGCCGCAAAAGTTGATAGTTGACGACGAAAGTTTTGACTTGGCGACATAATTTGGCGAGCTTGGAGATGGAGAAAGGCAGCTTTGGCGTCATTATATTTTCTTTCCACGCGAAAACCTCATATCTCTTCACAGACCAATATCTTGTTTCGACAAGATAAAAAGTCAAAGGAAGCTGTAACATATTACTCTGAATCGTAAATTTTTAATTCTTGCCTAAACTGACATTCTAAACTATTCACCACAAACGATATTTGTATTAAGATTGACGTATTATTTTAATTTTATATTTTTAAATGATTAATTAAAGCGTTTAACAAGGTTTTTAATTAACACACTTTTATTAACTTGATATGATGCAACTATTAATGTATGTAACGGAATTTTGCAATTTAATTTTCGGCAACTTCTTGTCATCCAAAGGACCTGAAATTTTGCACACGACTTCATAATCAATGACAATTCTAGATACAAGTGTTTCCAGGCACTTTTCCGATCAGGGGCAGGTTCCAAGGGCAAACAAAAAATCTGTACTTATACAAAACTATCGTATGTGACACAGGATTTGGATGTATTTGTATAATGTTGAGTGGCAACATTTAATTTTTTTTTAATAAAGATTTAAAAGTATGTAATAGTTTTCTAAAACCTTTATTAGTTCATTTTTCAATAAAAGAATATTCTTTATTTTTTTTTTAAATGGTATAATTTTATTTATCAAAATAAGGGAATTCGAGTAATGAAATACTTTAATTTAAATTTAAATTTTCATGAAAATAAACTTCAACGGAAAATTCATTAAAATCGTCCCTAGTTCATTTGTTAAAGGGATACCTAAATGTCCCCAAATTTATTAACTTTTCTACCATGCCAGTTTAATTCGTTTAGCATCGATTTACAAGATTTTTTTTTTTTTTTTTTTTTTTTTTTTTTTTTTTTTTTTAACGATGACATTTATTTTTTACATTATAGGGCAGTTCCTTGTTTGTAAACAAACATCTCAACTTTTATGAGTGGTTGGCAAAAAGGCTTGGGAAAAGCATAGCGATAGCGGATCACCAATGTAGTAAATTGCGCGGGAAAGTCGAGCGCGCTTTTTTGCCAACCACCAGACGTCACGAGGAAATGCTCTATAGCTTCTATGTCATAAAGCTAAGTCTAAATCTGCCTAGCGCTAAGATATGCTGATTTTATTTACTTATTTTTGTATTAACTTTTATTTTATTTGTTTAAAATCACGGATAAAATTTTATTTCATTTTTCTCAGTACATTGTTGTAATTGTGACGTCATATTTTCTGCTAAATTAAACTTTTTTTTTTTTTTTTTTTTTTAAATCAGATTATTATTATATTGTTTAAAAACATGATTAAAATTTTATTTTATTTTCAGTAGAACTCCTACATAGATAGGCTGACGCATCCGCCATTTTCTATCCCACAAGACCGGCTGACGATTTATTATTGGTGGTTTTTCGGCAATAAATTGCATGAATAACTCCAGAAAAAGACACCACCTGTTTATATTTTCTTCTAATCCAGAAAGAAGGAAAAAGTGGCTTATAAATTGCAGATGTAACTCGTGGATACCCGGAGCAGGAGCACAGCTTTGTAGCGTAAGATTTCCCTTATTTTCAAATTATTTCATTTTATTTTCAAAGTTTTTTGACAAATTTAATATGAATGTACTGTTTTATTAAGTTATTACTTTAAATTCTTTTAAAATTAACTTTAATATTACATTTCTTTTAACGTGAAGGGTTGCAGTTTTGAGAATGTTGGCGATGTTCTTAAAATTGCCAACTTGTTTGTTTCGTGATAAGAAGTTCTAGCTCACTTGATCTGTATAGAAGTTTAAAGGCGATAACAACGCTAATCAGGTAACCTAGCTTTTTCTACCGCCAACACTTTCCCAGACGGGATAGAAAATGGCGGACACTGCGCCAGCTCTTATCATATAGGAGTCTTAATTTTCAGTGATCTTTTTTATTATCATTTGCACGTGACATAAGCATCAGATTATAAATTTTTGCAATGAAAGCTATAGAAAATGTCGGCTTCATCACAAGAAAAATCACTTTTTAACTTGTAACTTTTAAGCAATTGAAGTTATCGAAAAAGTTTAAATGCAAAAGTCATTCTTTAGGGTAAGGCGGTAATTCGCCTGATTTGAAGTACTTTCCTATTTTCAATATTAAAGAAATTATGCGCAAATGAAAATTTCCACCCTCCACCATTTCCACCCCCTTTGAGCAGGACACCCCATCTACGAACTCGACCGAGATTTTTACTGTCTTGACAACATATCCCGAGCTGGTTAAATTTAAATAAAAATTACTCCAGTTATCGTGTTCACAACTTAACATGGGAGAAAGCGATATACATATATATGTATATATATGTGGTTTCTAGTCGTTTGTGGGCGTTTAAGAACAATTAAATACTAATTCTATTACTTACTAATTACTTAAAATTTAATAAAGAATTAATATGTACAAATATTTACATAAAAACGTTGGTAAATCAGGATGTTGCTTAGGTGATGTCCATCGACGTCGTACTGTTCGTGATATAAATTATTTATTTATTATTTCACTTTTTAATTTCGTCGAAACACGAAAAACAAAGTTATCAAATACAAGCATTGCATCCGTCAAGTATGCTAGCTTCATCAACTCTCCGTCGAAACTGAATTTCTATCCTCCAAACGCTCTTAGCAGCGGCCTGTTCAGGAAGTAGCGTCATTCACGTCATAAGCACGCACTTCCTCTCATATTCTGATACTCCGTCAATGATCACCTAGCTAGGATTCTGAGTACGGGAAACAGAAACTAAACTACGTAGTCTTGGATTCAGCAGTTGCGGGCAAGCAAGGTTAGGGGAAAAGAAGAACTTTTTACTACAAGATCGGCCGTCCTGCATCCGGCTAGTCCTCCAGGCGGTCACACTGAAAAATACAAAAACAAACAAACAAACAAAAAGCAACACAAAATAATAACATACTTATTTACAGTTTTTTTTTACAAATCTTCATATATATATATTTTTTTAAGCTAAGTGATCCTATGTCTGAGGACCTTAGCTTGAGTAGATGTGCAATGGGAGCCTTCATGGCATCCATTTCTAACTTTTTCATCAATATTATCATTTTTCATTTTTGCTGTTTTAAAGTCACAAAAGAAAGTCAGTTTTGGGTTTACGGCAATTTGGTTGCCTATGGTAACAGTTTTGGTGGTTGTCTACTCAACTTGCATTTTGTTTTATTTTTCTTTTTAACTCTAGAAAATTGTTTATTGATATGTGTACTCAAATCTTTATTTTGGGACTCGGAGTTACTTTGGGACTCGAACTCGAGACCATCTAATCGATCATTTTCAGTTTTAATGTCTTTTAAAGTTTCTGTTGCATCGTGTTCAGTCGAAAAGTCTATAATGGCAGTCTTATATGCAGGGAAAACTTCTAATTGTATTTGCATAGCTTTAGTAAATAATATGGCTATCTCGCTAATTGTGGTCGTCAATGGAAGTGATGGGATGAACAACTTTCTCGAATTTACACTGGAAGTCTCTTCTTTTGGCAAATTCTGTCTTTTACACTCAGTGGAATCTATTGTCGATGAAAATTGTTTTTCGTCTTTCTTCGAATAAGTGTTTTCTGGATTTGGCGACTTCATTCGGTACACATTCGTCTGACTTCGTCTCTTTCGGCGCGGCTCCTCCTCTTCCTCACTATCATCATCTATGTGGAAAATACTAGTCTTATTTTGTTTCTATCGTCGAGGCTCCTCTTCTTCCTCACTGTCATCATTTACACTAATATCGTCCTCTAAAAGCATCTTATCGTCATCACTTTCGTCATTTTCGTCTTCATCGTCATTTTCACTTACGGCTTTTTCGGAGGATTCTAATGATTTTTTTGACAGCATAATTGGTTGAGGGGTTACATTTTCACACTTTTTAACACTATTCACTGTTTTATTTATTTCTGGGGATTTTTTAAAAATTTTATTCTCAAAGTTAATGGGGGTATCAATAACAACATTCGTTTTACTTTTTTTTTCATATGCATTTACTGGAAGTACTGTTGCTAAATTTACCTCGAGAGAATTAGACTTATTTTTCACTAAGATACCTTTTTCATTAATTGTTGTTTCACCCAGCATTAATACATCCATACCGATAATTATATCATAGGGTATCACGTCATTTTCTACAACATAAATATTAGTTTTGGTTTCAAAATGATCAACTTTAAGATCGACATTCAATGAGCCTAACGGCTTTATTGAACTTTTCCCGATCCCCTTCAAAGTAGTACTCATAAAATTTAGTTTATTCACATTTAATTTACGAAAGCATTTTTTCGCAACACTGTTGCTTCACTTCCTGTGTCTCTTATACCACTGAAATTTACATTATTAATCAAAATATTTTTGTTCAAATTATGATTTACACCAATATACAACGCATCAACTTCGGGTTTTGAACCTGGGCACTCCGAACTTTTATGCCCGAATTGTTTACATGAGAAACATTTCAAACCTTTTATTCTATGGGGGCAATCTCTAGATAGGTGGTTTTTATCACCACAATTATAGCACAGTTTATTATTTACTTCAATTTTAGGACTAAATTTTTCATATACATTATGTTTGATGGGTTTCAATTTTGCACTGTATTCTACTTTTTCAATTCTATTAAATTTAAATTTATTTTTTTCATTATCTCTTTTATACATTTCATACAATTTAATTTTTTCTTTGAATTCACGAAGATTTTTTGCACCATATAAAATGACTTTATTTTCAGGTTTGTCACTAATTCCTTGGATCACGTAGTGCATTATTGCGGCATCATCAATGTGCCCGTTTTTTGACAATTCACGCATTTTAAAATAATATTCCGTAACTGATTCATTAGTTTTCATTTTCTTTTTACTCAGCATTTCATGTAAAGAGGCGGATTTTAAACTCATTAATTAGTGCATTTTTTAATTTTTTATAAGTCAATAATCCTTTTTCGGATTTAATGAAGAGAAGAGCGTTTCCGCTCAACGATCTCTTACAGAAAACGATTTTTTGTAGTTCACTTAAATTAAACATTATTGACAATTCTTCAAATTCGGAAAAAAAATTCAATAATATTTTCATGCGGTTCGCCGCTAAATTTAGACATGGAATTTTCAAAATCATTGAAAGAAACAGTTGCACCAAGTGATCCATTATTACAATTTTCACTTTTTTTAATTTTGCCATCATCATAATCACAATTATTTTCATAGCACTTATTATCATTCATATGGCATTGCACAGAGGAGTCAATTTTTTCGACATCATTATCGCCACTACTTTCGGATTCACTGCTCGATTCATTCTGAGAATCTTCCTCATCTGAATTATTTTCGGAATTTTCTTGTTTTAGTAATTCTGTGTCGCACAGATTTAACAGCAGTCGATCTCGCAATTCGTTTTTGCTCCCATCAAAAGGGACATTTAATATATTACAAATAAGAATTAGTTCGTTCAAAGAAAAATTGTCATCAATTATTTTTTGTTTTTCAATATATTTTTCGTCGCCAATGGCAAAAGTGAATCCCGTGAATTTTTTTATTCTGCATCTGTTCCTGCGATCGCCGTTATCATCGAATAAAAACCGATGCAGAATTTTAATTTTACTATAGTTCTCAGTCCTCAGTGCAGCGCCAATTTTGGGAATATCCCCTAAAGAAACTATTGTATAACAAGATAAAATGTACGTACCTTTGTAGAGCAGAAACAGCTGTTGTTCTGAATTTTATTTAAATCTCCATTCGGTCGATTTGTTGTTTTTTTAATCCTTGCACTTTGTAGAATCAAAACTGCAGATGTTCTGAATTTTTATTCAAATCTTTATCCAGTCGTTTTGCCGTTTTTTAATCCTTGAGAACTTTGAAGAGTATGTTTCACACATCGTTGCTTAATATGACGAAAAACTTTATAATTCACCACTTATCACAGTTCAGCTCTTCAGCAACAGTTTTTTATTTTTAAATACAAAGTTCAGTTTATAATTTAAAAGTTCAGTTTATAAACTTATATTTTATCAGTCCAGGTGCATCATCATTTTTAAGAACACCGTTCGCAAAAAGTTTTTTTTAAAAAAAAGTTCACATTTACTTACGCGAATTTCAATTCGAAGTAGATCTCACGATTCATCAAAATTCACGATCAATCCTTTATCGCGTTCAATCCGAAGTCCAAGTTAAACTAAAATTCACGATTTATTCTTGATCAAGTAAATTTCTAAATTTCACGATTCATTCTTAATCACACATTCTTTATCCCGCTTCTGATGTGGTTTCTAGTCGTTTGTGGGCGTTTAAGAACAATTAAATACTAATTCTATTACTTACTAATTACTTAAAATTTAATAAAGAATTAATATGTACAAATATTTACATAAAAACGTTGGTAAATCAGGATGTTGCTTAGGTGATGTCCGTCGACGTCGTACTGTTCGTGATATAAATTATTTATTTATTATTTCACTTTTTAATTTCGTCGAAACACGAAAAACAAAGTTATCAAATACAAGCATTGCATCCGTCAAGTATGCAAGCTTCATCAACTCTCCGTCGAAACTGAATTTCTATCCTCCAAACGCTCTTAGCAGCGGCCTGTTCAGGAAGTAGCGTCATTCACGTCATAAGCACGCACTTCCTCTTATATTCTGATACTCCGTCAATGATCAGCTAGCTAGGATTCTGAGTACGGGAAACAGAAACTAAACTACGTAGCCTTGGATTCAGCAGTTGCGGGCAAGCAAGGTTAGGGGAAAAGAAGAACTTGTTACTACATATATACCTATATATATATATAAACTTTTGAACGGAGGGTGGTTTTGGGTTCTAGGGGTCATGATCGGTGAAGATATGAAGAAATTTTCGAGAAGTCGTGTCATGAGAACCATTGCAATAGGTAGATCTCCTATAAGGAATCTACCTAAAAATTGTGCGTCTCCATTTCTGTTTTACCTCACAAATAAAGTTGTAACACTCCAACAGTGTTAGAAATTGTCTCACAAACATAAACAAGGGTGAAACAATCATACTTCAATGTTAGAATAGTTGTCACATCCGTCAGATTTAAGGGTTATAAGAAAAACCCACGGGTACTCTATTAAACTGATCACCCTGTATATATTTTTTTATTTTGCTACTAGCCTCTTCTTATCTTTGGGACAGAAACTTCACTGAAATATACTAGTTGAAACATGCTCTTTACACCATGAAGATTCAAGAAAATGTCTAAATACTTTTGTCTGCACAGTGCAGATGATATTTAACTTATATTTAACGTATAATATAAAGAAATAGAGATTTAATCTCATAATACAAAATAAAAAAGATGGTGACTGTAATTTTGAGATAACAGTTTTTTCGTTATTAGTTTAATATAAAATACTTTGTTATAGTTAATAACCGAAAAGATTTTTCATTTTCTCCGAAAAATGAATTATTTTCAAGTTTTATTTTTAATTATTTACTTAACAAACATTGCTTCAAATTTCAGATTATAAACTTCAGCTTTCATTGAAATGAACCTACAAAATGAAATAAATTAAGCTAGATTGTATATTGTATTTATTGCATAAGAAATAAATCAATTAGCTCGTTTTCATAACTTTATTGTTAGTCGTACAAAGATAAATGAATATTATAAATGATTGTAATTAAAAGAATATTCTTATAGTTATTTCCTAATAGTAGAATTAGATTATATTATTATATTTTTCCCTATATATATAAAAAGAAAGTATTGGATTCATGAAAGCATTCGACTGTCATTTTTTTCTTTCCGAACACTGTTGTAAGTATATGGAAAGTATTGTAATCATGTCAAAAAACCGAATTTCAGATTTTGATGTTTCTATACGTTTCGAGCTCCCCTGAGTCCGTTTCCACTATTTTTACGATGATATATGTATGTGTGTGTGCTAGCGTCTAAACGCTTTCTTCGAATAAGCTGAAAGTTGGTACGTATATTGTAAGTCACCATAGTACGAACCCTATTGATTTTGGTGAATCTAGCACTTGCAGTTTTTTCACAGGGACACCAGGAAAAATTCTTTATCATTATGGCCTCTGGGGCCAAATTTTTAAAAGTGCGATAGCGTCTAAACTCTTTATTAATCTGAGCATAAAATTTGTACACATGTTACAGGTCACAGTTGCACGAACTGTATAGATTTTGGTGAATTTAGCACTTACAGTTTTTTTTACAGAGACACATAGAAAAATTCTTTATCATTATCGCCTATGGGACCAAATTTTTAAAAGTGCGATAGCATCTAAACGCCTTATTCAATTGAGCTGAAAATTTATATGAATATTATAAATCACTGTTGCACTAATCATAAGCATTTTGGTGAATGTAGCATTTATAGATTTTTACAGGGACACAACGAAAAATTCTTTATCATTATCATCTATGGGCTCAAAGTTCAGTAGCGTTAAATAAAACATCGTGTAATGTATGGAGAAAAATACTCAAACACTCTATTATGTTTTTCTCTCTTTTGTTTGTTTAACAACTCCTCTTTATTTACTCTATCTACAAAAATGTTAATTACTCAATGTTCAGAAAGTCGAGTTGAGTCACTTCAGATTTTTTCTTTTTTTTTTTTTGATGGATTCAGACTTTTTAAGATGCCCCGAATACGAGCAAACCAATTAAAAAAATGATTGTCTGTCTCTCTGTGTGTTTCTCTCTAAGTGTGAATCTTGGCAAATTTTTGTGGATTCTGTATCTAACGAAACAATGAAAGGAATTCGACGTAACTTTATATTTGGTTGGACCTGTTTCTCATTATATTTTGGAATATATTACCCAAATGTGGTGCTGCTATGCTGCAATTTCCCCTATTTAAGAGAAGGCTATATCTCATCTCCTGTAGTGTATAAGGGTACTAAATTTCACATATTAGAAATTATGGAAATTATGTTTATTCGATTTAGGAAAATATTGGTCGATAGATAGCGCTGCAATAGTGCAGTTTAATCTCATTTACGGGAGGCAATATTGCAGATCCTATGATAAATAAAGGCATCAAACTTGGTGTATGAGATGGATATTATGAAGCACTTTGCTAATTTAATTTGGATGGAAACCGAGGGACAGGTGGTGCTGGTATTCTGCAATATTTTTCGACTACGGAAAGGCAATATTTCAGTTTCTGTTACATAAACGTACCAAGCATATTTCTGATAAATGTTACGAGAAAATTATGATTATTCATTTTGGCTTTATATTGGACCACAAACGGCGCTTGTGTTATTAACTTCCTGCAATTTTTCAATGGACTTTATCCGCGTTACGTAATAAACAATTGACACGTGACTATTACAGGGAAAAATGCAGGATATAATGTTTACATTTATGCTTTACGGGGAAATGTTTGCATTGTGTACGGAAATATTTCTATCTAGAGGGAAATTCATAGCGAAATCGAGAATCAGAAGTCACATGTTGGGTATGATTTAGCCTCGAACCCTAGAAAACGAATATTGTCCATTTTGTATATATCATAGTTACTATTAGCTAAAATCGCAACAAACTACATATTTAAATTCTTTATTGTGAGAAACTAGGTTAGTTAAGTTTTTGTGCAATGTAACCGTTAGATTGTTTTATTATATAGAATGATATCGAAGAAAGTATTGTGATTGCTACAGCATACTAGTTAATTACATGCAACAATTGTCTTGAATATAATATTAATATTTCCTTATTTACTTGCAAGGATATTTCGAAAACGGATAGCTTCCTATAAGTTCAATGTGCCTAAATGTGATAACCCATAAATGCGACAAAGTTCTTTTACTAACAATCTTAAAGTAGGAATCGTATTCAAATGCAACATAATGAAACTTTTAAATCTTGAGAGCAGTACGCGAAGCTTTTTACTGCATTTTAAAAGTTTTCTCTAGGAGAATTTTCTATCGTTCAATATCATTCTCCGCTAGTTCTGCTTAAATGCGACAAAAAATCCTGAAATAGCGATTATAAATTTGTTCTTTTATGTTTTAAGGTCACATAGCCACTGTTACATACCTTTTATATCTCTCGGAAGCTTAAGTTCAGAAAGACGACACATTTTGAATTACAGGTGTTTAAAAATATTTATCGCATTTACGCGTTCATTTTCTTCATATACCTAATTGAGACAAAATAATTCTCTTACATGCGGAGTGTCATTCAGTATACGTGTATTTATAAGATTATGCATTTTTTTTTTTCATTTACGTTTAAAGGCATAAAATGTTTAAGACATGAAAAAATTTAAAAGCAGAAATTGTAAATAACAGAATTTTATTGAACTAATAAATCATAATTTGGAAATTAGAGATGTCCTAATAATGACTATAAAATCGTCACACCCCGTTAATTGTTTAAAATGGTGAAATTAGAACAATTTCATGTCATAAGTAATAATAATTTTGCTATCTCAGGTGTAGCAGACTTGTCTTAGTGAGTGTGTGTGTGTGGGGGGGGGGGGGGTGTGTTCATCAGAGAGTATTCAAAAGACTAGCTGGCTTCGCCCGCTAGCGGGTCAGTATTTTCAAATGAATCACTAAAATTAATGAATCACTAACAGTAATTTTTAGTGTTAAGAAAAGAAATTTAAAAAAAAATCATTTCTGATTGGGTAAAAAGTCGGCCCGGGTCCCCACTGCCTTCGGCAGCGCAGTCCCGTGCGCGCTGCGCGCACAACTTAAGGGATATACGCGCTGCGCGCGCGTATACCTTCCCTGACCTTTCGTGCCCCCTAAAAAAATCATTTCTGTTCGGGTAAAAACCCGCACCGGGTCCCCACTGCCTTCGGCAGCGCAGACCCATGCGCGCGCACGTGTGAAGGTATACGTGCGCTGCGCGCACATATTCCTCCTGAAGTCATATTTTTATTCTTAAGAAAAGAAAATTTAAAAAATCATTTATCATCGGGTACAAAGTCGGACCGGGTCCCCACTGCCTTCGGCAGCGCAGTCACGTGCGCGCTGCGCACGCACAAGTTCACGGATACACGCGCTGCGCTCGCGTATTCCTTCCCTGACCCTTCATGCCCCCCCCCCCCAAAATATCATTTCTGATCGGTTAAAAACTCACACCGGGTCCCCACTGCCTTCGGCAGCGCAAACCCATGCGCGCTGCGCGCGCACGTGTGAAGGTATACGCGCGCTGCGCGCATATACTCCTTCTCAAATCAAATTTTTATTCTTAAGAAAAGAAATATTGTGAAAAAAACAATTTCCACATATATCAAGTTAGCAGAGTTAGCAGTGCAGTGAAATGATAGTTGCTCAGCTCTAAAAAGCTATAAAGAAGATAAATATATGTGGCATTCATTGAAGACAAAAGTTCAATTAACACAGTTTATTAAAGTTGAAACAAAATGATGAATAACATTAAATCAGCTGAAACAATTTTAGAAAGGTTGCTGACGAAAGGTTAAATACCCTTAAAAAATACTGCCATACTGAGTTCAAATAGAAAGCTACTTTTCACTAAACGAACAAGTCACAAAAACGTAATTTACAATCATAATAAAACTAAACAGTTTATAATTATATCGAAATACCAGCTCATGACTTTGAGCTAAACTGAAAAAACATAAAAGCTTAAAAGATTAAGGGCTTCAGAGCTTAAGAGACTGATTACATATTTCCTATCTCCTTTTTATAGTCACGAAACGGATTCAAGTAACAGCTACTAGATGCTGTAGAATAGGAACGCCTCCCATAACTATAGCAACACGACGCTGCGAGTCAGCCGCCATCTATGGGCTTAGCAAAGAGACTCTGCAGTTGAAAAAATATTACATCTCCTCGCTAAGTAGCGAAATGAACAATCCGTAAAAGGATTTAAACATATTTTTCTTTAAGTTAATTTTAATAAAATATGCTTTTAAATATGAGGTAAGTAATTAAAGTTATTTCAAAAGACTTAAACATAAATATATCAATAAGGAATATAATTTTTAACTAAAAGTAATTATCATTAAGCTTTTTAATTTTAATATATCTTTAACTCAAATGGCAGCATCAAAAGAGAAAATAGCACTAAACGCTATAATTCATTTAATTAATAACTTAAACTTTAAAGGTTATAAAGTGAATTTAAATTATATTTAAGTAGTAAATGAATTTAAATTTAAATTTGAGAATCAACACGGAAAGGGTATAAATTTTACAACAAGGCCCCCCACCGTGTTGATTCGACAAACACAAACGTCAGCAATTACAATATAAACTTTATCAGAAAAGAAATAAAAAAAAATTCCTTGAATATTTAGTGACTTGAGAGATTCACATATGTCTTCTACAGAATATACTTCACACAAAGCTACAAGGTTTGTCAATCTCGTAAATCATAAGATCAAGAGTCCACAAGTCCAACTCACACTTTCAAAAAAAACAGTAGCACTATCAATATTCTATACATATCTACTAAAAGAAAGAACAAGATATTAATACAGAGCAAATATGCACAGCATTTCAAGGAAACCTTTTTTTCCCCCATTCCCCATTGTCAAAATAAGAAAACGATGATATTCACAAATATATGAAACATTTACATAACATACACATAACCAATTACACGTAGCGCTACGAATTTCTCTCATACAAAAGTTAAACTAAACTATACATCACTACACAATGGAAAACGTAGGAAAAACCCACCAAGAAAATGCATACATATCCCTCTAAAAAACATTTTTCAGTTTCAAAAAAAATTTTAAATATATATTATACGTTCAAAAAAATTTAAATTTACTCTATATACATTTACTTAATAAATACCTTATTTACAAACTTAGACATATCACCTTTAGTAAGGGGCTTTGTGAAGGGATCGGCAAAGTTATCTTTAGTATTTACATATTTTAAATCAAACCGTTCCTCAAATAGCCATTCACGGATGAAAAATAATTTTACATTAATATGTTTAGATTTGTTATTCTCTATAGGAGACTTCGTAAAATTAATAGCTGCTTGGTTATCAGCAAAAAGTATTGGTGGTTCATATGAAATAGCAATTAATTTAAAATCAATACAATCTCGTAATATATTATCAAACCACATTAATTCTTTAACCCCGTCACACATGGATACAAATTCACTTTCCATGGTTGAAAGGCAAACACTTTTTTGCTTAAAAGTTTTCCAAGAAATAGGGCTATTATCCAAAAATAAAATTTGTCCCCCCATTGATACGAAGTCATCTCTATTCATCGCGAAATCAGCGTCAGAGAAAGCAGTTAAACATGGATTAAAACAATTCAAATTTAATTTCAAATCTCGAGTACACGAAACATACCCAAGTAATTTAATTAACCCATTCCAATGATTAAACCCCGGTGAATTTTGAAATTGACTGAATATATTAACTGCGTAGGCAATATCAGGTCGTGTCCTGTTTGCAATGAAAGATAAACATCCTAAGATATTCCGATATGGAAATTTAGACATTTCATCAATTTCATTTTGATTAGTAGGACAATCTTTTTTCGAATACTTAATGCCTTTTACAATAGGTAATGAGCAGAAAGGGATGTTAAACGACTTAAACCTGTCATACACTTCATTAATATATAATTCCTGAAAAATTTGTACTGAATCATTTTCATAATTAAATTCTACACCAAGTAATTTCTTGGTTTTACCTAAAATTTTTATATCAAATTTACATTTTAATAAATTAAGAATTTTGTCTATTTGAAATTGATTTTTACCAAACAAAACTAAATCATCTACATAAACTAATAAAACAATATAATTTTCAAAATAATATGAACAATTACACCAGTTAAATTTATTAAACCCTAAATCTAATAGTACTTTATTTAACTCATAATACCAGAGCCGACCACTTTGATGAAGGCCATATAACGCTTTGTCTAGTTTACAAACAAGATTTTCCCCTCCCTTTATAACATATCCTTTTGGCTGAGACATATAAATTTCTTCTTTTAAAGGTGCATAAAGATAAGCACATTTTATATCGCATTGAACATTATGCCATTTATAACATGAGACCAATAATGAAAAAAAGAAACGTATTACTGAGAAATTAACGACGGGTGAAAACGTCTCGTCATAAGTGTCCCCCTTTATCTGATGAAAGCCCTGGGCCACGAGCCTCGCTTTAAAGCGGGCAACGTTTCCTAGCTCATCTCTTTTAACGGCGTATACCCATCTATTTCCCAAAACTTTTTTCCCCTCCGGTAAATTAACCAGATGCCAAACTTTACGAGTTTTCATATTATTTATCTCATCATCCATGGCATTTTTCCATTCAATACATTCTGAAGATTTAACGGCCTGATTATATGTTTTAGGTATAGGGATAACTAGTCATGATTTTTTATGAGTTAAACTTGAAGTTGGGTTATCTGAGTTTTGCTGATCAACCACCCCCTCGAACTTATTACTACTAGAGAAATCAAAAAAATTAGAGTCAAAAATTAAATTATTTTTATCACAATATTGCTTGACATCGTTCATTGATCTCAATCTAGTTTTAGTGTTGTCCGGGTAATAGAAGATGTCAACTCTGTCACTCATTTTTCTGGGTACGGGTTTTCTATTCCAAGTAATTGAAGAAAGAGGTTTAAGAGAAGATTTATCTACAGGAGTTTCATCGACGGGCTCGTCACTAGAATCATCGGGCTCACCTCCGAAAACAATGTCAACAGGATCGGAAACTTGACAATCAACTGGACTTTCCGGAAGTAAGTCCAATTCCTCCAGTGAGGTGCCCATCACCGCTCCACTGCATTTACTAAATAGCTGATCAGAGAACGTTACGTTTATAGTTTCAACTATTTTATCCTCATCCTCCAACCAAATTTTATACCCCTTAGTCTTTAATGAATAACCTATTAGTACTCCCTTTTTAGCCTTAGGTTCAAGCTTATGGTCTCTATGCTGTTTTGGGATCCCAACATACGAAATTAGTCCAAACGGCTTCAGGTGTCTTACGGATGGTTTAAACCCAGTATATAACTCAAAAGGAGTCTTAGTTTGTCCCCTATGGATTAAACGGTTCCAAGTGTACGCGAAATACAACATTGCATCGGGCCAGAAAGAAAAAGGCAAACCACTATCCGTGATAATAGCTCTAACACAATTTAAAGAAGTTTGATTAAACCGCTCACTTAACCCATTTTGCTCAGGTGTGAACGTGTTAGTTAACTCATGAACAACTCCATTTTTACTACAAAAAGATTTGAAATTGTCATTTACAAATTCGGAACCATTATCTGTACGAATCGCTTTTAATTTTTTATTCAAACTACGTTCAGCCCGTGCAATGTGCCTCTCGAACACACCAAAAACCTGAGACTTATCCTTTAAAGGATAAACAGCAACCCTTTTAGAAAATCCATCAATAATGGACAAAAAGAACCTTTCCCCATTTTTACCAGTTACCTTAATCGGGCCCCAGACGTCCATAAATACTTTCTCTAACGGTGATTTAACGCCATGAACATCGGATGATTTAAAAGACACACGGTTTTGTTTACTAATCCTACAAGGTTCACAAAAAAATTTCTTAAACTTAAGTTTAGGAAGGCCCCTCACCCCGTTCTTCTTGCTAGTATTTACAATAGTATCAGGACTTACATGCCCAAAACGAGCATGCCAATACCCAATTTCATTAACTTTTGCAAGAGAAACTGAAGGATTTTCTGGGTGCCCCCCATTCACTTTACTCCCCCTTTTAACTTTAGAAACATTAGGATATAAATAGTAAACACCGTCTTTAATTTTAGCAGTAAAAATATGTCTTTTATCTCTACCGAACACCGACACTCGACCCTTACCGCCAGTGTATGTGGCACCGTTCACATCTAATTTAGGACCTGATATTAAATTTTTCCGTAACCTTGGCGAATATAACACATCTTTTAAATACAATACATTTTTACCAAAATCCAACTTAACAGTTCCTTTAGCAGTAATAGGAAAACTAATACCATCGATCGCGACAAAAAGCTCCTCTCCCTCCACAGGAGTATAATGCTCAAAAAGATCTAAATTTCTTAGAAAATGATTTGAAGCAGCAGTATCAAAAATAAAGCTGTCATCATCACTTAAATTACTAAAGTTAGCTTGAGCTATGTAGTAGGAGGGGGGAGATTTCCATTTGTCACGACCGTTGGAGTTATACTTTAAATTTCTAGGTTTAAATTTAACATTACTATTTAAAAAACAGTTTTTCTTAAAGTGGCCAATACGGCCACACTTAAAACAAGTTAAAGGCTTTTTACCTTTTTGCTGGATGTTCTGTATCTGAACACTGTTATTGGCATCTTTCTTAATATCACCCTCACGAAGCTGTAGACGCGATTCCTCCGCTGTTAACTCGGACACAATATTCTGGAACTTGAACTGGTCGTTCTTCCAACGCAACAAATATTGCACTGCAGATTCAAACTTGGATGGTAGGTGTTGCAAGAGCTGAAAACAGCAGTACACATCCTCCATAGCATGACCAATTTCA
This sequence comes from Salticus scenicus, assembly GCA_963930645.1. Taxonomy (NCBI): domain Eukaryota; kingdom Metazoa; phylum Arthropoda; class Arachnida; order Araneae; family Salticidae; genus Salticus; species Salticus scenicus. The sequence continues at coordinate 101,829,524 of OZ005661.1, forward strand.
CGCAGCTGGTCCAGTATTCTTGATAACCGGGTTACAAAAGAATTAACCGTTTCATTCTCAGACATTCTACAATTAATGAACTCTGTAAACAGTCCCATATGATGAGCTCTAGAGTCTGATATGAAGGTCTTCTTCAAAATCTCCCAGGCATCAATAGCACAATCACAATTTTCAATAATGCTTCTGACTTCAGGCGATGTATTCAAATATATTGTTGATAATGCAACTCGACTACGAGATTTAAAATCCTCCACTTGTTTTGAAGTTATTCCGGCCTCAGCATCTTCAACAGGCAGTATTTCGTTCTTACATATTATATTCCAGCAGTTTCTTTCAATTAAAATAAATTTAATGTCCTTGACCCACGTAGTATAATTATTCATCCGTAATTTTTCAATCGTGGGGTTTAAACTTACAGCCATTTCAATTTCTTATCTTCAAACACTTAGAATGCCATAAAAACTATTATCAAAATTTTAATGCTATGAGCTGACAACGAGCCAAATTGCCCATAACCGCTTATTGTGAAAAAAACAATTTCCACATATATCAAGTTAGCAGAGTTAGCAGTGCAGTGAAATGATAGTTGCTCAGCTCTAAAAAGCTATAAAGAAGATAAATATATGTGGCATTCATTGAAGACAAAAGTTCAATTAACACAGTTTATTAAAGTTGAAACAAAATGATGAATAACATTAAATCAGCTGAAACAATTTTAGAAAGGTTGCTGACGAAAGGTTAAATACCCTTAAAAAATACTGCCATACTGAGTTCAAATAGAAAGCTACTTTTCACTAAACGAACAAGTCACAAAAACGTAATTTACAATCATAATAAAACTAAACAGTTTATAATTATATCGAAATACCAGCTCATGACTTTGAGCTAAACTGAAAAAACATAAAAGCTTAAAAGATTAAGGGCTTCAGAGCTTAAGAGACTGATTACATATTTCCTATCTCCTTTTTATAGTCACGAAACGGATTCAAGTAACAGCTACTAGATGCTGTAGAATAGGAACGCCTCCCATAACTATAGCAACACGACGCTGCGAGTCAGCCGCCATCTATGGGCTTAGCAAAGAGACTCTGCAGTTGAAAAAATATTACATCTCCTCGCTAAGTAGCGAAATGAACAATCCGTAAAAGGATTTAAACATATTTTTCTTTAAGTTAATTTTAATAAAATATGCTTTTAAATATGAGGTAAGTAATTAAAGTTATTTCAAAAGACTTAAACATAAATATATCAATAAGGAATATAATTTTTAACTAAAAGTAATTATCATTAAGCTTTTTAATTTTAATATATCTTTAACTCAAATGGCAGCATCAAAAGAGAAAATAGCACTAAACGCTATAATTCATTTAATTAATAACTTAAACTTTAAAGGTTATAAAGTGAATTTAAATTATATTTAAGTAGTAAATGAATTTAAATTTAAATTTGAGAATCAACACGGAAAGGGTATAAATTTTACAACAAGAAAATGAAAAAAATCATTTCTCATCGGTTAAAAAGTCGGACCTGGTCCCCACTGCCTTCGGCCGCGCAGTCCCGTGCGCGCACAAGTTAGGGGATACGCGCGCGGTGCACGCCTATGAAACTTGAAAATATTACAGCGCCATCTGTCGGTAGAAATTTCTGTATTCCACTGTTCCATTCCAATTCAAAAACGCTTTCTAATGATGTATTACTTATGAAATTATTTTAATTAGTAGCTGAGATACAAAGAAAACTAATTCATGACACCTCAAAACGTGTAAATCTGGTGAAAATTTTCGATAATATAAAAGAACTTTAAAATATCTTTCGAATGATGTATTAAAAAAAATTTAATCATAATTAGAAATTGAAATATTGAAATTTGAAAATAATACAGCACCATAAAAGAACACTGATTCAGGAGACCTCAAAACGTGTAAATCTGTTGAAAACTTTGAATTATGTAAAACAACTTTAAAATATCTTTCGTATGATGTATAAAAAATAAATTAATCGTAATTAGAAATTGAAATACGCGTATTAAAATATTGCAAAAATGTCCGGCGTGTAAAGATAAAATTTAATTTGCAATTAAAATGTAAATCTTTTGTTTATTGACCAAAATCGATGAAATTTGAAATGCAAGTTTGTTTTGTGGTGTAAATATTATATACTAAATGAAATGTGTAAAATTTGAAAAATTGAAGAAAATAGAAAATTGTAATTTTTAATCGCACTACGAAACACGTGACTTCATTGTGACCAGATGTGTTTCCGTTGAAGACTGCTGTAGACGAAAAGTCTGCAAAGCTAAGATTCTTGTGATTTGTTGCCAATATTTTTTTATAGTTTAGTTAATTTTAAAAAATCTAATTGTCCGATCGATAAGCCGTTTAAACCATCGGTTTAAGAAAAAAAAGCCCTTTCCAATGGTATCTTGTTTGTAACAATACGACTGATATAATTTATTTATTTTTCACCTTTTCCGTAAAAATGTCGCTTTTTAAGCATTTAATCATGAATTCTGGGTCATTTTTCGTTAGACAATGGTCGACATTTTAATTAATATCTCCGCTAATTAGGGTCGCATCGTTTAGCAAATTAGATAACCCAGATTTGCGATAAATTCTCTGTCCGTCGGTACCTGTTCGAAGTCCGTGCGACCGTTAGCGGCCGACCTTTTGCTGCGTCAAGCCGTTTCTCACAGACAGACACACACACACACACACACGTACAGATTTTAATAATATAAGGAGATGTAATCATGTTCATGTGCATGCAGCAAAATCAAAATATCAGAAATGTTAATTAAAGCAGTTTTATAACAACATACATAAATTATAACAGCATTATAATTCTATAATAATACTTATAACTATTATTTATTATTTCTACTCACAAACAAATAAAAGTTTCACAAGACATTTTTTAAAATCGAAGTAATAGATGGCAATTTTGCATTTTTAATGATAGGGAAAAAAAAAGACTTTTTATTTGAATTGAATTGGGAATAAAATAATCTGGTGTGTCACTCACACGACTTTCTCTAACCCTGAAATTTAATACTATAAATACAGGTTGGAGATTAAGAGGTAAGATAACGAGTACTGTTATGTAAACCATAGACCTAGTATAAGAGTGGACGGGACAATGGTAACCTTTTTTAGAGGCAAAGATAACTCATAAAAAGGTCATGTGACTGTTGATCTACAGAAAACCAAACTGGCCAATAATGAAATTTACTCGCCATGCTCTAAATTCTGCTTCTTTTAAGCAGACGATATTTTCCCCTTTTCTTTGAAAGTTCTTTTTAAAAATTTTATTTCACTTTAAAAGTTAGATTGTTTTGATTTAAAAAAGAATTTTATAGCAAGAAACAGTAATTAGATGTACTTTAAAAACCACAGAAGTTATGCAAAATAAGGATTTTATTTCTCAGGTGAGATTCTTTTTAATATTTTATTATTTCGTTCTTTTTAAGTAATTATTTTTATAAAATGCTTATAATTGCTATACTTATTTCTCTAAATTGAATTAGTGTAACTTTATCATATCTTATATTATTTCAAAAATGTGCATGATTATTTATGAGGGTTAAAACGAGTATAAACAAACCAAAGTTATAAAAACTTTTGAAATTTGTTGGAAAGTGTTACCTTGTTAATAACAAGGTAAAAATAAATTTCAGCAGCTGTAGTGTTTTACACTAGTTTTGCTTGCTGTATCTTTTAATCCGCGTTTGTAATGATCGATAGATGGCGCTCTCTGAACTGCAGTTGTTAGTAAATATAATAGCCACGTGGATTAATAATTGTCCTTTCTCCGCCATTTCATCATGGAAAATCGATTGCATAATATGATGATATGCAGTGGTGTGATAATTTCACCTTAGTCCACCAGAGGGCGAGCATTTCATTACAATCGCGGATAATAATAATGAAACTAGCTGGCTTCGCCCGCTAGCGGGTCAGTATTTTCAAATGAATCACTAAAATTAATGAATCACTAACAGTAATTTTTAGTGTTAAGAAAAGAAATTAAAAAAAAAATCATTTCTGATTGGGTAAAAAGTCGGCCCGGGTCCCCACTGCCTTCGGCAGCGCAGTCACGTGCGCGCTGCGCACGCACAAGTTCACGGATACACGCGCTGCGCTCGCGTATTCCTTCCCTGACCCTTCGTGCCCCCTAAAAAAAAAATCATTTCTGATCGGTTAAAAACTCACACCGGGTCCCCACTGCCTTCGGCAGCGCAAATCCATGCGCGCTGCGCGCGCACGTGTGAAGGTATACGCGCGCTGCGCGCATATACTCCTTCTCAAATCAAATTTTTATTCTTAAGAAAAGAAAATGAAAAAAATCATTTCTCATCGGTTAAAAAGTCGGACCTGGTCCCCACTGCCTTCGGCCGCGCAGTCCCGTGCGTGCTGCGCGCACAAGTTAGGGGATACGCGCGCGGTGCACGCCTATCTCTTCCCCACCCTTTCAGCCCCTCCTAATTAACCTACGTATACCAATTTTGAACGGTCTAACTCAATTAGCTGAGATGCAAAGGAAAACGTAATCAGGACACCTCAAAACGTGTAAATCTGGTGAAAACTTTCGATAATTTAAAAGAACTTTAAAATATCTTTCGAATGATGCATTAAAAATGATTTAATCATAATTAGAAATTGAAATATTGAAATTTGAAAATATTACAGCGCCATCTGTCGGTAGAAATTTCTGTATTCCACTGTTCCATTCCAATTCAAAAACGCTTTCTAATGATGTATTACTTATGAAATTATTATAATTAGTATCTGAGATACAAAAGAAAACTCATTCGGGAGACCTCAAAACGTGTAAATCTGGTGAAAACTTTCGATAATATAAAAGAACTTTAAAATATCTTTCGAATTAAGTATTAAAAATAATTTAACCATAATTAGAAATTGTAATATTGAAAATTGAAAATATTACAACGCCATAAAAGAAAACTGATTCAGGACACCTCAAACCCAAGCAGCACCGAAACGTTCTCTGAACGTTCAAAAATTGTTCTGCAAACACGTTCTATGAACGTTCACTCTGAACGTGTTATAGACGTCTATTTGTCCATCTTGAAGACGTACAATAGTACGGTTCAGAGAACGTTCAATGAACGTGTAACTATCACAATCGGTGTTATAGAAGCGTTCTGAGAACGTTCTATGTATACGGTCTCAGAACGTTCTAAACGTTTTTAAAACGTTATACACATTTTCAGAACGTTCTAGAAAACGTACTGTAAACGTTCTTAAATAGTGTAGAAACGTTCTGAAAACGTTCTATACACACGTTCTCACAACGTTATGTAAACAATTTTTGAACGTTTTTTGAACGTGCTAAAAATGAATTTTATGTATAATAAAATGGAAGAACTCGCAATAATTGTTTCGGGTCGAAAGAAGACACGACCCTTCGTCAGACGAACATAGTAGGCACGAGTGCTGCAAATACAAGAGCTACGCTGCAGTTTTTTTTTTTTTTGCAGCACTCGTGCCTACTTTGTTCGGTTGATGAAGGGTTGTGTCTTTTCTCGACCCGAAACAATTGCTTCGAGTTCTTGAATTTTATAGTGTCTATTCAATTTTATCTGTGTCTATTATTTTGTTTACTTATTATTTTTTTTTTCATTCCTTTCCTTATTTATCTTATTTATCTTTTCTTTTCTTTTTTTTTTTTTTTTTTTTTTGTGTGTGTAATTTTTATCTTTTTTTTTTTTTTTTCCCATGAAAAACATTGTATTAGTATTATGAAATTTTACATACATGCATTGAAATATGGTATAACAAAAGATCAAGTATTTTGAATATTCTGGATAAATATTTGATTTCAAAAACAAATAAATAAATAAATTCAAGATTTGGAATATTTTGAAAAATTTTAAGATATATGCCTCCTGCTAACCAATTATTATCCCTCCCCCCTAGATTTTGCATTATTATAATTTAACAATATACTATATTTGGATATTAATTTTAATAAGTTAAGCAAAAAAAAAAAAAAAAAAAAGATATACATATATATATATTTTATGTCTAAATTTTGAAACTTACTGCAAACTTTTGGCATTCAAACTTAGAACTATTTTTAAAACTTTAACTTATCAATGATTTCACAAATTAATATCTAGATATGTTATATATTCTATTGATAAAGAGTAATAATGTACAAATGATGGGAGAAAATAAAAGATTTAAGAGAAGTATATAAAATAAATAAATAAATAAATAAAAATTATTAATTAATTAATTAATCTATTTATTTTTTTAATTTAAATTGATTTTGTGAAGTTTTAATATACTTAACATTTTCATTTCTCAAAATATGCGAATGTAAAATTTTAAGTATTGAATTAAAGTTTATGAATTTTACTTACAAATTCATTGAAATATAACAATATACAATATGATAAAATTTCTTGAAAATCCTTTAAATATAAAATAAATAAATTTTGAAATTTAAAATATTTTATAAATTTTAAGAGAACCGGCTACTAACATTTTTTTCCTTCATTTTACAATATTACAGTGTAACAATAAAATCTAAAAAAGTATACTTAAATATATCTAACATTAAGCTGAAATAATACAAAATCGAATGGGGGAAAAAAAAATTAAAAGGTAGTTAGCATGAAAAATTAAAAAAATTAAAGTTTTTAAATTATTATTATTGTTGTTATGCAAAACTATTGGGCAAAACTGAACAAATCCTACGCTCGACATATGAAAATTGTCTAAAAGAAACTTATCTGTTAGGATTATCAAGTGTATCCAAATGTCATTAAGAAGTCTTAAACCAAACGCAATGAAGATTGAAGGCACAAAAATTTACCGTTATCTATCTTAGACTTGGACCTTGGAGTTCGTGCTTCCGTAGTCATTAACTGGCAACCCAATAAAAATTTCACAGTTTGGCGAGCGTTTTCGTTTTTTTTTTTTTTTTTTTTAAGATTCAAGATTCGGCAAAATATATGTCACTTTTATATTATTATTGGGAAAGGAATTTATTTTAGTTACATTTATTATTTTTATGAGAAATACAAAACTCAAAATTTTTATTCAGATTTTTTTTTTTTTTTTTTTTTTTTTTTTTTAATATTACGTGGTATTGTGTATCTATTTAATAATATTTTACAAAATAATTGACGTTTATTATGAAGTAAAATATAAAAATTTGATCGTAACTAAAATAATCGCATGCTTCCTTTATGAATCAATTACAATAAATTACAGGAAATGTTAAACTAGTGTCTTGTGACTATCACACAATTCTTTTCTTTATTTTCTAATGCAATTCACATAGTTTAGATCAAATCACGCATTTTACATAGTAAAATTGAAAAATAAAATAAAATAAATAAATAAATAACATTAATAATAAACTTTATATATATATATATATATATATAATATCGATAACTTTGTTTTACATTATCACAGATAATTAATACAACCGTTCGTTTTAAAAGATATCAAAGAGTAATTTTGAAAAAATATTATAAAAATTTACGCACCCGAGGAGGGGGGGGAGGATTGCTATTCCCCTTGTTATAAATCTTCGTGTTCACCGTTAATATTTTTAAAAAATCAGTTTCACAATGTTCAACTAAAGAAATCCCTATTGTGCGTCTATTATAAGAAATTTTCTCCTCTATTGTAATATTAAAAATTTTGAAAAAATAAATGACTGCGCGACCTGTTGAGCGTTATATGTTAAAAAAAAAAAATAATAATCTTGTGTGTCACTCACACGATTTTCTCTTACCCTGAAATTTAATACTATAAATACAGGTTGGAGATTAAGAGGTAAGATAACGATGTTATGTAAACCTATGTTAAACAATTCAAATTAGGCTTCAGAAGAGTTTTATATGATAATTAATTCTGTGTGGGCCTCAACCCCCCGTTTCATTAATGCACCTAGATTTATATAAAATTTAATTCGGTTATTAAAAAATAATTCTGTTTTTAAAAAATAATTTATTAAAATTATTATTTAAAAAAATTATCTTTTATTATCATAAAAGATAATTTTTTTGATAATGCAGACGATTTCCACGATTTCCATATTAGAGAAGTAGTATAACACTAAATATCCAAAAAAAGTCCATTTTATCCTCAATAAAAAAAAAAAAAATATATATATATATATTCTAAGGGTTTTTTTTTTTTTTTTTGTTTCAAATTATCGCAGATCGATGGTTCATCCATTCGTTTTAAAGGTATTGGCGAGCTCTTTTGAAAGATACCCATCATGAAAATTTACTCCCCTCGAGGGGGGACTTCTCACCCCAGGGGCGAGGCGAGGCTCCTACATACACAATTTTTTTTCCCCAGTTGACTATCTCAAAACAAAAAATATATATTCGTTTCATTTGGTTTAGTGCAGTCTATAGACGTTAAACTATAGTCTATAGACGTTAAACGTCTCCTGCAATTTCCCCCATAGACATAATGTATTAGAATTCTCTTGATTGTCCCTGTACACGAACCATTTGCTTGATCTTAACGAAAAGCTTACTGTAGCATCCCTATATGATACATATTTAGAATATGAAGTTTGGAATGTCTGCTACTATTTGTTCTTGAGATATGGATTGCAGACAGATACACACACAGACACACACAGACACACAGACATACACACAGACTATTTGCTAAAAACATGATTTTCATATTCAGGGGACCTCGAAACGTGTAAATATAACAAAATCTCACTTTCGAAAATTTGACCCAAAAACAATACTTTCTCTACCTTATGGGTAAGAGAAAGTATTAAAAAGAGGTAATAATTACTAACTGATATCAAGGTGGAGCTAAATATAAGTTTTCAGGAAATTCTGTTCATTAGTTTTTGACCTAGAGTTGACACAAAATTCTTATCACACATATCCAAACACACAGACAAACTGGCATTTTCTAAGAAATATCAATTTTTTATTAGAACATCTTAAAAAGGGAAAAATCTATCGAAACGCGGGAGCCAAAAATATTTACGAATCAAACCTTTCTTCTTTTTATTATAGAAGAAAGTAATAAATAAATAAGGAAAACAAAATTTTTAGCTACTTTTTTTTATTGTTTCAGCTTCTAAATTTACAATATCATAGATTATTTACAACGTATGATCACTTCACTGTTTTTTATTATTATGTTTGTTACTTACATAAGAAAAAAGCAGTAGATTTGTAAAATGTTTAATTTCCGGTTTTCGATAAATATACACGTTTTGTGACTTCGGTATTTTTTTCACTTGAAAATGACTGTGAGTTCGTTAAAAAATAAAGAAATATATAAAAATAAATAAATGTGGACGCGGTTTCTCACAAAGCAATAAACGCAAAGTAACATAACATTTGAATGGACCGGGAATTAAATTAGTGCTTATTAGCTTTTAAGATATTATCGTGCATTATGTGGCGCTGATATAATGTGATCCCATATAAGGAAAGGTTGTATCACAACTTGTATGATACATAAATTCACTAAAGTTATATATGAGATCAGCATTATGTAAATCTCTGCTGATTCAATTTGGGTGCATATAGGTCGACAGGTGCCTCTGCTATGCTGCAATTTAATCTTGTTAACGGGGAGGCAGTATATCAGTTTCTATGATATTTAAAGGCATCACATTTCGTTTGTGAGATGGCTATTGTAAAATTAAATAAATTAATTTTCCATATCGTCTATGTTAGGTGGTACGTTGAAGTTTTACCCGTTTAGTTAAAATTTTATTTCAATGTTTGTCATTTAAACACCACAAACTTGGTATGTGAAAAATATATTATTAAAATTTATTCTGATTGAATTCGGATATAAATTGGCAAACAAGTTGTGCTGCTATTACTTTTTACGATTTCTAGATGTCCACATTTCAGCATCTATTGCAGAAAGTTACAAGAAATTACATATATAAAAAGTTTATTATATGATAGTAAGTTGATTAAAATTCTGTAAATGCTAATCGTAGCTAACTTTGTTCATATAGAATGATATAAAAGAAAGTTTTGTGATGATCCCAGCATAACTAATTTTGTATTATAGTTGTGTCACTCAACGAAAAAATAGTTATATTTTTATTGATACGAGAAAAAACAGAAATTATTTATTTTTTTATGATAAATTCCGTAATTAACAAAAGAGAAAAATAATTCGAATCTCATTGTTTATAAAAAAGTTTCCATCTCTTCTTCACTATATTGTTTAATTTAGTGATAAACCCTACAGTTAATGCCTTAAAATATGCTTGATTTCAAATGAAGAAGAAGAAATCTCCTGAAATCTATCTTTAGAGCTTTATATAAAAGTTTAAAATAGGTTATTTTTTAAATAGCTCTTATATTGTATAAAAATTTCGTGCATATTATATGCTGTGTAACAAAAAGTATAGAAAGAAAAAAATTCATGCTATTGAATATTTACAATGAGCAATTTCGAATTATATATCATATTTTTTCGGAAAATATTTCTGAGACCCTTTAAAACAATCATTAATATTAATCATAGCATATTCTACACGTTTTATTTTGCCAAATCGCAATACGTATGCCAAAATGGTATACATTCCTGCTCCCGCTTAGTTTAGCAGATGTTCGCAGTGGCGGGATAATCTGCTGATTCTGCGAAATACAATACAGTTCATGCAATAACATCCGCTTTTGATTCGAAAATTTTATACTATTTAAACCTTAAATCTTTTTCTAAACTAGTATATTGCGGCCATTACAAATCTTTCTTTTATGCTTTTTTGTACAAGTACATGATATTTATTAAAATTATTATTTACCAAAATTATTTTCTATGATGAATACAGACGATTTTCATCTGAAAGAAGTAAAACATTAAGCATACCATTAAAAAAAAAAAAAAAAAAAAAAAAAAAATCTGTGGTATACAGAAGATATCTTAGGAAATGTGTTTTATTAATAAAAAACGTAAAAAAATATTGATAATATTGTTTTAAATTTTCACAGATTTTTTAGGGCTCAAGCATTCGTTTTAAAGGTGTGGATGACTTTCTTTGCAAAACACACATTTTGAAATTTTAACCCATAGGAAAAAGCGATGCCCTACACAAATCACCCCCAGATATTTTTTTTTTTTTAGTTGGCTGTTGCTATTGCACACACACGCATATATATATATATATATATATAAAGTAATAGAAATTAAGCTATTGTTTTTCCATTAACGAAATTAAATTACAATATACCAGCGCCACCTGACGATCGATATGCTCCCAAATGGAATCAGCAGAGTTTTATATGATATCAATATTCCATATCAAGTGTGTGTATTTATAATGAAGTGCATTTGTAAGTGTTATTGTATTTATAATAATTTATATCACAAAATCTGAAAAATTGCTTTATGTTAGCGGGATTAAATTGCAGAACAGCAGCGCCACCAGCTGACCAATATACGCTTCTAAATTAGATCAGTGTAATTTTACATAATATATTGCTTACATGTTAAGTTTGGTACATTTATACACCGTAGAATCTGAGATATAACTTCCCCGATTTACAAAATAGCATCGCCACGTTTCATTCAATACATCCAAAGACAAATCATCAACAATTTAAGTCAATATCCAACTAAATACCAAATTTTGTGAAATTCCGTTCATTGGTTTGTGAGATACGGAGTCCACAAAATTCTTACAATACACACACAAAAAGACGGACACGCAGATTGAATTTTTCTAAATTTTTTTTTGTCGAATTGTGTCCTAGATATCTCAATACTGTATAAACTGCTGGAAAACCAGAAGTCAGAAATTTTCAATTATAAAATACTTTTTTCTCAGAAAAAAGTAGAAAAACTATTTTTTTAACTTAATATACCTCTGCTAAAATTTTATGAAACAAATAATGTTTAGTATCTGAAAAAAAAAAAAAAAAAAAAAAAAAAAAAAAATCCGGAGTAATATATTTTATTAAATTCAAAAAATAAAATTATAAATACAGTACTTAAACTTTAATTTTTTTTCCCTATTACCTCATCACTATTACCATTTTTCACTAACATGTCAACAAAACGTAAAACTAAAAATAAGGCAACATAAACAGAGAAAAAGGCATTTTGTCATATTCGTTATAACCACACTGAGACAGAACGTGTTACGACGGTGATATACTAGAACGTTTTTCTTAGAACTAGAATTGTACGTTTTATAGATGGTACAAAGCAAACCTTTTCAAAACGTTCTAAATAATACTATTTCTGAACGTCTAATAGAACGTTCTTTTGACACGAAACACCGTGTTTGAACGATTGTAACCGTTATTAGACGTTCACAGAACGTTCCCGTGCTACTTGGGAAACGTGTAATTTTGGTGAAAACTTTCGATAATTTAAAAGAACTTTAAAATATCTTTCGAATGATGTATTAAAAATAATTTAATCATAATTAGAAATTGAAATATTGAAATTTGAAAATATTACAGCGCAATGAAAGAACACTGATTCAGAGGTGTCGTGCCCTTAGCGACCGTGCCCTTAGCGGAACGTGCCCTTAGCGGAAATAAGGTGTGCATGTGGAAGATAGAAATATGTTATTCAAATGCACAAAATAATACTTTCTATAGAATGTAGTATGATTAGCATTAGATTTACAGAGCCAGACAAAATTATTCAGTTACACTGAGGGTTATTATTGGAAATTTTCTGAAATGCATTTTCTTTTACATTAAGCGTTTATTCGACCATTTTTTAAAATGTGAATATGATTTGAATTAGTGTGTCTATTCTACTGTCCGTTTGTCCGCCTCCAGCGCCCGTAAATATTTTAAGAATTTTTTATTTTTCTTCTATATTCAATAGAAGAAAGAACTGGATTCGTAAAAATTTTAGATTTCCGGTTTTCGACGGATTTACACGTTTTGAGAGGTCTAGAATACGATTTGACTATTTTTTAAAAATGTCTGTCTGCCTGTGTGTGTGACAAAAATTTTGTGGCCACTGAATCTCCGGTACTACTGCTCAGAATTGCATATAAATTTACATGTAGATGCACCTTGAGCTACATTAGCGCTATCAACTTTTGATGCCAAGCTCTCAACAGGTGGCACTGCTATACAACGATTTCTACAATTTAAGTGGAAGCTATATATCAGGTTCTGTTGCGTATAATCAATCAAAACTTGGTATGAGAGAAGGCCACCATGAGACATTATGCTGATTCAGTTTGAATGCTTATGGACCGACAAGTGGTGTTGCTATACAGCGATTTCTACAATGTAAGGGAAAGCTATATCTCAGGAATTACTGCACAGAGTTCCATGTAAATTTATATGTTGATGCACCTTAACCTAAATGACTATCTGTCAACTTTTGGTGTCAACCGCTCCACAGGTGGCGCTGCTATACAGCGGTTTCCACAATTGAAGGGAAGGCTATATCTCAGGCTCTATTGCGTATAATCAAACAAAACATGATGTAGGTGAAGGCCATTGTGAGATATTATGCTGCTTCAATTTGGGTGATTATCGGCCAATAGGTGGCGTTGTCATACTGCAAATTTCCTCGACAGTGTGAAAGCTATATCTCAACTTCTATAGCTCGTAACTTTACGAAACTTGATATGTGACATAACTATTATAAAAATGCATTTTTTAAGATGTCATTTATAGACAATAAAACAACTGTCTTTCTTTGGATATTTAGTGTTAGTTTCCTCTAAGATAAAAATTATTTATTTGCACTTAGTGAATTTTTATAGGAAAATATAAAAGAAAGTCTTGTGGTGGCCACAACTTACTAATTTTTACTTTCATTTTTTTTTTTTTTTTTAATAATATGTGTAATTCAAATTCATTATTGGATATTCCCTACTTAAAATGGCTCTAGCAGAACATATGCCACTGGTTTGTGTACATGAACATCCAAAAAATACCAATGCATTGCGCTTTATGGGAGACATTTTTCTAAATCACATTTAAATTATTTCATCAAAAAATCATAAAGAAATTCACATTTATTGTTATTATGTTAAGAAAATGTTTTCTAAAAATTATAATATGCTTAACCTCCAGATTTACAGAGCTACCCAAAAATGTTACAATACATTAAGGGATACAAATAGGAAATTAAGAGCAACATTTCTGTTTGTGTTAAGCATTTTTAACATTTTCCAACAATGTTTCAGTGTGATTATGAATTCAGTTATTCTATATGTATAATATAGACAGAGAACATAGGATGTTATACGATATAATGAGTAAGCACAATTGGAAAATGCTGATAATCAATGTGTACCTCCTGATTTTTCTGTTTTGTTTTAGTTTTAAAAGATCTAATGCTTAATTATATTTTCAAAAACATAATAAAATCATAAAATGGCAGCAATGTACGTTTTCGTATGGAATACAGTCGGTAACAAAAGTGTCCGAACACTAGCGAAAATTCCTATGTAGAAAAACGTACACTTCATACGGTTTTGTTAAATAAATTCTTGTCGAATCCTGTTCTTAGTCAGTGTAAGAACATGATTCGATAAGGATTTATTTAACAAAACCGTATGAAGTGTACGTTTTTCATATAGGAATTTTTGCTAGTATTCGGACACTTTTGTTACCGACTGTACTGTGATTCATTAAACTTTATATGGTTACAGATCACCGTTCCCTCAAATAACGGATATTCTACAGTACGTATATTTGTTTTTGCGACAGTTTACTTCTGAAGCAAAATACAGCCAGTGCTAAATATGAATAAAGTGTGGAGGAAAACTGAAGAGTTCTTTTATTTATTTACTAGCTGACCCGTCCGGCTTCGCACTGATGAAAAAATTTTAGTTAAAGATGGATTGATATGTAAAAAATCAAGAAATATATCAGTTTATATGTTATAGTCAGGCAATATTATTAACTGGAAAGTCAAAATATAATTTTACAATTATTTTTTTTAATTAGTTGTTAAATGTTGGCAATTTTTACTTAATGCTATTTATTTATTTATTTCATAAAAAGAAACATTTCTTTACTCATGAATAAAAAATATTGAAAAATAAACCTATGACATGAAAATGTTTTTGATAAAATTGACGTCATAATAGCTTTAATTATTATTTATTTTTTCATTTCGCAAATATATTTAAGTTTTTCCATAATTGATTATTATTTTAATAATGTATATTAAAGGAGAAATCAATAATATGAAACAATATTCGTACAATATATACTATTACAGAATCTGGTGTGAAACAACCACACGACTTCCATTACCCACTATTACACGTAATATATACAATTTTTTGGAGATATTACTTGCATTTTTTGAGATTTTCAAGTAAGAGAAACTTGATACACGTATAAAGACACATACAACAGAGTTTGCATAGCGAGTTAAAAAATAAGGGGGAAAAAATAGATAGTTATTTTTTTAAACACGAATTTCCGAGATCTAAAACTGAACTACCTAATCAGGATGACCGTTAATATTCCTGTAATAAGCACGTAATACTTGAGAAAGGTTATCTAAATTGGATTAAAGAAAAAATTTTCAAGAATACGTTAGAGCCGCTTTTGAGATACCAACTTTTACCAAAACTTAACATACTCAATTATTGACCTAAAAACAATAATTACATACAAAAGGATATTTAATAGGAAGTTAACATGGCGAGTTTGAAGAAAAAAATCCGTACAGGCGTTTTTAAAGGAACGCACTTGCGAAGTCTGAAATTGAGCTGTTTATAGAGGACGCCTATCAATTTTCCTGAACTAAGCAACTTTTCAATCGAAAGGGCATCTAATATATTATTTATATAGCAACTTTGAAGAAAATCATTAGAGGTGTTTTTGAATATGGGCTTAGGGTCCCATTTCTGGTTTTCGATGACCCAATTCCGGTTTTTCAATTTTCACGAAAATTTGGAAAATTTATCTGTACACCAGACCTGAATCACTTGTGAAGTTTAGTAGTTCTATTTTTATTAGTTTTGGAGATATGACAGCCAGAAGATTACACACACACGTGCACATATACACACACACTGACCAATTGCCAAAACCTATACAATACTTCCACTACCTACGGTAGTAGGGTAATTGAAGTAAACACATACATCTCGTATTTACTACGATAATATACAGATTTTCGTATTACGTTTTCGATCGCCAAATACAAAAATCGCCAATGACGATAGATATCAAATCTATGCTTAGTTTTCAATTAAAATATTGAAAATTTTAATTAAAAATTTATTTTACCAAAATTTATTATAGCTTCTAGCACTTAGAGAGAGACAGTGTAACTTTTGATTATTGAAAAAAAAAAAAAAAAAAAAAAAAGCAATCGGCTTTTTAGTTCTGTTCTAGCGATCGTTCTCTACATATGCATATAAACCTTTCTTTTTTTTTTATATTAGTATAGCTATAGAGCATAGGTATATTAAATAGGTTTCCAGTCAACATAATGTAACTCAAATAATTAAGTGCTATTTACATTTCAGTAATGGCTGTATGCGCTATGTATATTGAGCTACTTGCCATAACTGTTAGTTGCTAAAAATAGTCGCCAAATAAATTTAAACATCTCAATACGCAAGCGAAGTATGACATCACTGACCGCCCGTGGATGCAAGAAAAAGATTTTCCATGTTAATCGCTCATTGGATTTTTTTTTTTTTTTTTATTAAAATTCTAGAAGAAATATTTCCCGATTTTAATCCTCATATTTGGGTATAGATATGTATTAGTTATTATATGCATGCGTTAGATTGAGTTATTTTGCTATCAAATTGACAAAATTTTAATTTTAAATTTCAAAACTGTCACCCTTGGCGTTTTTTGTATTTGGCGATCAAAAACGTAATACGAAAATATACATGCCAGATGTATATTTTCGTAATATGTATTGTACGAAATATTGTTTCATATTATTCGTTACACTCTTAATGTAAGTTTTTAAAATAACCATGATTTTTGAAAGGAATTAAATTATATTCGCCAGATAATTTGGCGATATTTTTTTTTTCTGCCAAGGATGACGGATATCAAATCTATTCCGCAGCAACATATTAGTATATTATATCAGATACTTTATTTAGACATTTGAAAACAAATTTGACTTCAAATTATGATAGAATATTTATCCTTTCTCTTTTAATTAGTTTATTAGTTGGATGTTTATTGTGTAAATATCATCCTTTGAAATGAAATGTTTATGTTTTCAATCGAATATGGAAATTTGCCACTTTTTTTTTCTAGAGTTTTGAAATTTAAAATTCCAATTTTATCAATTTTACAACAAAAACAATTTAATCTAACGGATGCACATGATAACTAATACATATCAATATCCAAATATGGGGATTAAAATGGGGAAATAATTTTCCTCGATCTTTATTATTTTTTTACAAAAAATCCAGTTCACTTTTTATATTATTGTTCGCGTGAAAATATATTTTATTATATGTCTAAAAATAAATTAATTCGTAAATCTTTTTGGCAACAATTATAAATTAAAATAAATAATATTATAAAATAGAATTTCTTATTTTATTTTATTTTATTTATTTATTTATTTTTAAATTCCAATTTCGTTTACACACATCAGTTTAAACCACGGAGTAATAAAGACTCCGTGGTTTAAACATTGATGCTTAGATATTATATCATATCATATCAAATTAAATTATTAGAAAAATAAACACTTTTAATTCTATAATGACGTCAGATTTAACGTGTAAGTTTAACAATTAAAAAAGCTTTATATGAATTTCAATTTAATGCACGTGCAAATATATTTCTTTTCTTTTCACGTCAATATATTTTAAAAACGAAATGAATATGTAAATGTTTCTTTTATGTTGGCAGCAGATAATTTTTTTAATATTTCATTATTTCCATTTCTATTACGGCTTCTATGGGGATTTTAATTAAAATGCTCAGATTTTAAACTAAAATTTATTTTATCAAAATTAAATATAGCCTATAACAATATGGCATACTGTAGCTTTCGGTCAGTGAAAGAAGTTTTTAAATCGGTTCAGTAGTTTCAGAGATTACCCTCCACAAACAAACAATTTTTTGCGCTTTATATAATGATATAGATTAATTTATTTTGAAATGCATTATACATTTCCGCTAAAGGCACGTATGCTAAAAGCACGCCACCGAGGGGGAATAACATTTCCGCTAAGGGCACGGGTTTATAGATTTCCGCAAAGGGCACGGTCGCTAAGGGCACGGCCCCGATTCAGAAGACCTCAAAACGTGTAAATCTGTTGAAAACTTTGAATTATGTAAAAGAACTTTAAAATATCTTTCGTATGATGTATAAAAAATAAATCAATCGTAATTAGAAATTGAAATACGCGTATTAGAATATTGCAAAAATGCCCGGCGTGTAAAGATAAAATTTAATTTGCAATTAAAATGTAAATCTTTTGTTTATTGACGAAAATCGATGAAATTTGAAATGCAAGTTTGTTTTGTGGTGTAAATATTATATACTAAATAAAATGTGTAAAATTTGAAAAATTGAAGAAAATAGAAAATTGTAATTTTTAATCGCACTACGAAACACGTGACTCCATTAAATACCAGATGTGTTTCCGTTGAAGACTGCTGTAGACTTAATGTCTGCAAAGATAACATTCTTGTGATTCGTTGCCAACATTTTTTTGTAGTTTAGTTAATTTTAAAAAATCTAATTGTCCGATCGATAAGTCGTTTAAACCACAAACCATCGGATTGAGAAAAAAAAAAGCCCTTTCCAATGGTATCTTGTTTGTAACGATGCGACTGATATTTCTAATTTATTTTCCACTTTTTCCGTAAAAATTTCGCTTTTTAAGCATTTAATCATGAATTCTGGGTCATTTTTCGGTAGACAATGGTCAACGTTTTAATTAATATCTCCGCTAATTAGGGTCGCATCGTTTAGCAAATTAGATAACCCTGATCTGCGATAAATTCTCTGTCCGACGGTACCTGTTCGAAGTCCGTGCGACCTTTAGCGGCGGAGCCTTAGCTGCGTCAAGCCGTTTCTCACAGACACACAGACACACACACGCGTACAGATTTTAATAATATAAGAGATATGTGTTTATATTAAAAGCAAAAAAAAAAAAAAAGCCAATAACGCGATAAATGCCAAAAATGTTAACCTTTTTCAACATTCACGTGGTTTCATCTTTGCATCTTTTCTTATATTCCCTTAATAATGGAATGCTCCGTCCACTCTTATAATAGGTCTTTGATGTAAACCTGTGTTAAACAATTCAAATTAGGCTTCGGAAGAGTTTTATATAATTATTATATCTGTGTGAGGGGGGCTGCCGCCCCCTTCAACCCCTTCCCCCCCGTTTCATTAATGCACCTACATTTATATAGAATTTAAATCTGTTAGTAAAATTAAAAGCTCACTTAAAATTATCAAGACAATTTTCACACGCAACATTCCTTAAAACTTCTCAATCTTGATCAAACTTTTCCAGAAACAAACTTATATTAACTTAAAAAAAAAAAATAATAATAATATGGATATTCTAAAATTTAGCGTTTTTAAGTCACTCTAAGGGACACAGACAAAGATCAAACGTTAAAAACTTCACTACGGTAATCAGGAAGCCTCAAAACGTGTAAATATACAAAAAACAAGCGATAAATATTTAGCTTAAAAACATACATTATTTACCATATCTCTATGAGGAAGTCATTTCAATTCCAAAACAGCTTTCCTGGAAATGGCAAATAATCCTATTCTAATAATGCATGGCCCAGCCTGAAATACATTTCCATCAATTTTCAACTATTGTCGCACTTTTATCTAGTTCTTTTGTGTAGCCCTGTAAACGAACAGTGAATGATTTCCCTACCATATTCTACATGAGACATGTTTTTACGCATATAAAAAATATATATTCGTTTCATTTGGATTAGCGCAGTGTATACATGTTAAACTGTACTTACCAGCACTTTTCCCCATAGACGTAATGTATTTGAATTCTCTTGGGTGCCCCTGTACATGGACCATTTGCTTCATCTCAACGAAAAGCTTAGTGTAGCATCCCTATATAATACACATTTAGAATACCAAGTTTGGACTTTCTGCTACTATTTGTTCTTGAGCTATGCAATGCTGATAACACACATACAGACACACACACAGACCATTCACTAAAAACATTATTTTCGGATTCAGGGTACCTCAAAACGTGTGAGTATAACAAAAACTCACGCTCGAAAACTTAAATCTAAAATAATAATTGCCGAAACGTCAGTGGAGGCCCTCTGTTGAGACTCAAAACGGTTTTGGGCTGTGTCTGTCTGTCTATCTGTCTGCCTGTCTGTCTGTCGCGCGATAGCGGCCGTTAAAATAGCGCTATTGACTTGAAATTTGGTACACATGTTCATGAGCCCCACGAAATCAGCTGTATAGTTTTTGGTATGTAACGTCAGTGGAGGCCCTCTGTTGAGACTCAAAACGGTTTTGGGCTGTGTCTGTCTGTCTATCTGTCTGTCTGTCTGTCGCGCGATAGCGGCCGTTAAAATAGCGCTATTGACTTGAAATTTGGTACACATGTTCATGAGCCCCACGAAATCAGCTGTATAGTTTTTGGTATGTATTCCTTTTGTAGTTCGTATACAGGGACCCGCCAAAATTTTTCTTATCATTACGGCCTGTGGGAGGAATTTGTATGTATCACGATAGCGGCCGCAAAAATAGCGCTATTGACTTGAAATTTGGTACACATGTTTATGAGCCCGACGAAATCAGTTGTATAGTTGTTGGTATGTATTCCATTTGTAGTTTGTATACAGGGACACGCCAAAGTTTTTCTTATCATTACGGCCTATGGGAGGAATTTGTATGTATTGCGGTATCGGCCACAAAAATCACGCTATTGACTTGCAATTTGGTACACATATTCATGAGCCCAACGGAATTAGCTGTATAGTTTTAGGTATGTATTCCATTTGTAGTTCGTGTACAGGGACACGCCAAAGTTTTTCTATCATTACGGCCTATGGGAAGAATCTGTATGTACCGCGATAGCCACCGGAAAAATCAAGCTATTGAATTCCAATTTTTGCCGAAACGTCAGTGAGGCCCTGTGTTGAGACTCAAAAGGATTTTGTGTTCCGTCTGTCCGTCTGTCTGTCTGCCGTGCGATAGCGGCCGCAAATATCACGCTATTGACTTGAAATTTGGTACACATGCCCATGATCCCCACGAAATTAGCTGTATAGTTTTGGGTGTGTATTTCACTTGTAGTTCATGTACAGGGACACGCCAAAATTTTTCTATCATTACGGGCTATGGGAAGAATTTGTATGTACCGCAATAGCGGCCGCAAAAGTCCTTCGATTGACTTGCAAATTGGCGCACACGTTCCAGTTTTGCATATAAGTAGCTGTATATTTTTTATTGCTATATTGTTTATAAACTGTGTTTTGGGACACGCCAAAATTCTTAACATTACGGCGTATGGGGTGAATTTCTTTTAAACGCATTTTAATATCATTACTTTGCAATGAAGAAAATGAAACTAACGTAATGTTGTTTGAAGAAAATGTGTTCTGCTAAGCTGTCTAATTAATGTACAGGACCTTACAAAAGTGTTCTGACAATGTCACGTAGTCATCCAAACGATGTTAAATTTGGAACAATTATTAATTTTAAACGAAAATAAGCTGAATAGTTTTTACTGGTGTATACGATGTTTATGGTTTGTTTACAGAGACACAAGAAAGAATTTCGTAACAAACTTTTATTTAAGCGCGCACTTTAATGCGTTTATGCTGAATTGAATTTAATAAAATTAACATACATTATAAAGATGCTTAAAATTATGTTTACTCTTAAAAAAGGTTATGTATAGACTAAATAATTTATGGGACCACACAAAATAATTCCGAGTATGTACTGTAATCATCCAAATGATGTCAAATTAGTTTGAAAAATTAATGAGTTATAATTAATTAGGTTTATTCTTATTATTGGCGTTTATAATGGCTGTGGCTACTTTTCCGGGATACATAAAATAATTTCGTACTATTACTGTCTATAGTCGATATTTCTTAAAAGTTTATTTTAACGTGGTTACACCCCATCAAATATAATGAAATTTTATTAGAATTTTAAAAGCATGTTTTCCTGTTGATAATTGTGGGCATAGAATTGGAAATTAGTTTAAAGGTTACGCAAAATATTTCCGATATGCTATGTATTTTTTTTTTTTTTTTTTTTTTGTATGAAATTTGGTAGTTATGAAATTTGGTATTTATGAATTTCAGGTAAATAATTCAATATCGTCGTTTATTAAGAATACATATTGTTGTGTACTTGGGGGTTCGTAAGTTGTCCGAGAATGAAAGGCGAAACTTTTAAAAATTCAGTGATGTATTCACAGAAAGTTCCAGAAAAATACAGGTCTATAAATCAAGTATCAGCTTCAATTTAATCAGTAAACACACCTTAAACATCAGCCGTTAACAGCAAAACAACAGTACAAACTGTTTAGCAATAACACATAAAGAAAGTCTCATCAAAAGTGGCTCAAAGCAAAGCAAGCATTTGACGAAACTGACACAGATCTGAGACTGACCGAATGGCGAAAAAATGCTCCTTTTATACTTTTCTATCGAACACAGACTGTTCTGGAAAATTCTCGTATCTCATAATGAGATTAGAGCTTCCATATTTGGTATATCCCTAATAAGGATTTTCTCGCCAAGGTGGCCAAAAAAATCGCCAAGGAGGGAAACAATCGCCAAATTTGGCGCCAAATCCATTTTTTCCCTTATTGGAGCTTTTTTAAGTGTTTTTAAGTGAAAATTACGCTATTTTAACGCTAAAACGACTAGAAATGCACAAGGTTAGCATTTTATTAACTTTACCAAACCTCTTTGAAAGAATTTATACAAAAGAAATGCAATTATTTACATTTCCGTAACACTTTATAAGATATACAAATAGAGATACAGCGGGGGGTTGAGGGGGCGGCAGCCCCCCTCAGGAATGTACCTGAATATGGTAACAAATCGATCGAATCAATATATACGATTATATAATAAGGAATATATAAAAATGACCTATTGAATAATGTGTGATGTAAATAGGACGTTGAGGCTCCTGATTTGCAGATCCACTAGTTGCCGAAACGTCAGTGGAGGCCCTCTGTTGAGACTCAAAACGGTTTTGGGCTGTGTCTTTTTGTCTGTCTATCTGTCTGTCTGTCTGTCTGTCGTGCGATAGCGGCCGCAAAAATAGCGCTATTGACTCGAAATTTGGTACACATGTTCATGAGCCCCACGAAATCAGATGTATAGTTTTTGGTATGTATTCCATTTGTAGTTCGTATACAGGGACACGCCAAAGTTTTTTTTTATCATTACGGCCTATGGGAGAAATTTGTATGTATCGCGATAGCGGCCACAAAAATCACGCTATTGACTTGCAATTTGGTACACATGTTCATGTGCCCCACGAAATCCGCTGTATAGTTTTGGGTGTGCATTCCATTTGTAATTCGTGTACAGGGACACGCCAAAGTTTTTCTTATCATTAAGGCCTATGGGAGGAATTTGTATGTACCACGATAGCGGCCACAAAAATCACGCTATTGACTTGCAATTTGGTACACATGTTCATGAGCCCAACGGAATCAGCTGTATAGTTCTAGGTGTGTATTCCATTTGTAGTTCGTGTACAGGGACACGCCAAAGATTTTCTATCATTACGGCTTATGGGAAGAATCTGTATGTACCGCGATAGCCACCGCAAATATCAAGCTATTGACTTCCAGATTTTGCCGAAACGTGAATGGAGGCCCTCTGTTGAGACTCAAAAGGATTTTTGGTTCCGTCTGTCCGTTTGTCTGTCTGTTTGTCTATCGTGCGATAGCGGCCGCAAAAATCACGCTATTGACTTGAAATTTTGTACACATGTTCATGATCCCAACGAAATTAGCTGTATAGTTTTGGGTGTGCATTCCATTTGTAGTTCGTGTACAGGGACACGCCAAAGTTTTTTTTATCATTACGGCCTATGGGAAGAATTTGTATGTACCGCGATAGCGGCCGCAAAAAACCTTCGATTGACGTGCAAATTGGCGCACACGTTCCAGCTTTGCATATAAGCAGCTGTATAATTTTTATTGCTATATTTTTTTATAAACTGTGTACAGGGACACGCCAAAATTCTTAACATTACGGCGAATGGGGTGAATTACGTTTAAACGCATTTTAATATCATTACTTTGCAATGAAGAAAATGAAACTAGCGTACGTGAGTAAGATGCTTAAACTTATGTTGTTTGAAGAAAATATGTGCTTTTAAGCTTTCTAATTAATGTACAGGATCTTACAAAAGTGTTCTGACAATGTCACGCAGTCATCCAAACGATGTTACATTTGGAACAATTATTAATTTTAAGCGCAAAATAAGCTGAATAGTTTTTACTGGTGTATACAATGTTTATGGTTCGTTTACAAAGACACACGAATGAATTTCTTAACATTAGAGCCTATGGACAAATTTTTTTTTAAGCGCGCACTTTAATGCGTTTATGCTGAATTGAACTTAATAAAGTTAACATACATTATAAAGATGCTTAAAATCATGTTTACTCTTAAAAAAGGTTATGTATAGATTAAATAATTTATGAGACCACACGAAATAATTCCGAGTATGTACTCTAATTATCCAAATGATGTCAAATTAGTTTGAAAAATTAATGAGTTATAATTAATTGGGTTTATTCTTATTATTGGCGTTTATAATGACTGTGGCTACTTTTCCGGGATACATAAAGGAATTTCGTACTATTACGGTCTATAGTCGGTATTTCTTAAAAGTGTATTTTAACATGGTTACATACCCATCAAATATAATTTTATTAGAATTTAAAAGCATGCTTTCCTGTTGAAAATTGTGGGCAGAGAATTGATAATTAGTTTAAAGGTTAGGCAAAATATTTCCGATATGCTATGTAATTTTATTTTTGTATGAAATTTGATATAGTTATGAAATTTGGTATTTATAAATATCAGGGAAATAATACAAGACCGTCGTTTATTAAGAATACAGATTGTTTCGTACTTGGGGGTTCGTAAGTTGTCCGAGAATAAAAGGCGAAACTTGCAAAAATTCAGTGATTTATTCACAGAAAGTTCCAGAAAAATACAGGTCTATAAACCAAGTATCAGCTTCAATTCAACCAGTACACATAGCTTAAACAACAGCTGTTAACAGCAAAACAACATTACAAACTGTTTATCAAAAACACATAAAGCAAGTCTCATTCAAAGAGGCTCAAAGCAAAGCAAGCATTTGACGACACTGACACAGATCTGAGATTGGCCGCCTTGGCTAAAAAAATGCTCCTTTTATACTATTCTATCGAACACAGACTGTTCTGGAAAATTCTCGTATCTCATCAGCCAATGAGATTAGAGCTTCCATATTTGGTATATCCCTAATAAGGATTTTCTCGCCAAGGTCGCCAAAAAAATCGCCAAGAAAGGAAACAGTCGCCAAATTTTGCGCCAAATCCATTTCTTCCCTTATTGGAGCTTTTAAAAGCTTTTTTAAAGGAAAATTAGGCTATTTTAATGCTAAAACGACTAGAAATGCACAAAATTAGTATTTTATCGACTTTCTAAGCGTCTTTGAAAGAATTTATACAATAATAAATGCAATTATTTACAATTCCGTAACATTTTATATGATATACAAATGGGTATAAAAGAGAGATACAGCAGGGGGTTGAGGGGGGCTGTCGTTCCCCTCAGGAATGTATCTGATTATGGTAATAAGACGATCGAATCAATATATACTATTATATAATAAGGAATAAATAAAAATGACCTATTGAGTAATGTCTGATGCAAATAGGACGTTGAGGCTCCTGATCTGCAGATCCACTAGTTACTACTAGTAAGAGAAAGTAAAAAGAGGATTTGAAAATATTTTTGGAATTACTATTCCACGCATATTTTTTACTTTCTCTTACCCATATATATGGTAGAGAAAGTATTGTTTTTGGGTCAAATTTTCTAAATTGAATTTTTCTATATTTACATCCTTTGAGGTCCCCTGAACTCGAAAATCATTTTTTTAGGATTGGTCTGTGCATATGTCTGTGTGTTTGTCTGTCTGTGTGAGTGTGGTCTCTGTGTGTGTGTTTGTCTGTGTCTGTTATCTGTATATCTCAAGACTGAGGACAGCAGGAAGTTCAAACTCGGTATCTTAAATCTGTATCATATAAAGATGCTACACTAAACTTTTCGTTGAGATCAAGCAAATGGTTCGTGTACAGCGGCGCCCAAGAGAATTAAATACATTACGTCTACGGGGGAAGGTAGTTAGGATTTAACAGCTCTAAGCTGCACTAAACCAAATGAAACGAATATATATTTTTGTATATGTAAAAGAATGTTTCACGTGGAAAATGGCGTGAAAATCATTCACCGTTCGTTTACAGGGCTACACAAAAGAATTAGATTATAGTGGAACAGTACCTGAAAATTGATGAAAGTGTATTTCCGGTTGTGCTGTGCGCTACTATTGTAGAATTATATTTATGTGCACCATGTGGTGTGTACGTAGCTTTTTGAAGATATACAGGGATGCCAATATTTAAGCGAAAACCTTGTTTTTCATTAAATGTAATTAGTGGAAATGCTTTACTATAATATTTTGTCATGTCCAGGAAAACTGCTCATAAATTGAAATTAATTTGTCATAACCATACGGTAAATAATGTACGTTTTTAAGCTAAAGATTCATTGCTTGTTTTTTGTATGTTTACACGTTTTGAGGCTACCTGAATACCGAAGTCTACTCTTTAACGTTTAATCTTTGTCGCTGTCTCTTGTCAGAGTAACTTAAAAACAAATAGTTTCAGAGAATTCAGATGTGTAATTTGAAGTTAATACAAGTTTGCGGCATCCCCCCCGCCTCCCCTTACACAGAATTATTTGTCAAAAAAAGCTCTTACAAAGTCTAATTTAAATTGCTTTTAACGTAGGTTTATATTACAGTACTTGTTATCTTACCCCTTAATCTCCAATCTGTATTTATAATATTAAATTTCAAGGTAAGAGAAAGTCATGTGGGTGATACACGAGGTTATTATTATTATTATTATTTTTTTTCGACTTGGAAGGGGGGGAGGGGATATCACTTGATTTCTTTGTTCCAGTCCCGTTCGTGTCTGTTATGATAATGGAGGTATCTATCTACGCAAAACAAGAAGAAATTAATAAATTATTCAAATTTTTAATACTTAAAATATTAATATTCTTTTGTAGCGAATTAAATAAGTCTTTTGTAAGCAATGACGTTGAAAATAAAGTAAATTAAGAAATATAACTCTATTTTTACTTTCTCTTACCCATAAGGTAGAGAAAGTATTGTTTTTGGGTCAAATTTTCGAACGCGAGATTTTGTTATATTTACACGTTTTGAGGTCCCCTGAATACGAAAATCATGTTTTTAGCAAATGGTCTGTGTGTCTGTCTGTTATCAGCATATCTCAAAAACAAATTATGGCAGAAAGTTCAAACTTGGTATTCTAAATGTGTATCATATAAGGATGCTACAGTAACCTTTCCGTTAAGATCAAGCAAATGGTTCGTGTACAGGGACAATCAAAAGAATTCTAATACATTACGTCTATGGGGGAAATTGCAGGAAAGTAGAGTTTAACGTCTATAGACTGCACTAAATCAAATGAAACGAATATATATTTTTTGTAATAGAGATAGTTAACTGGGAAATTTTTTTTTTTTTTGTGTATGTAGGAGCCTCGCCTGGGGGGGAAGACCCCCTCGAGGGGAGTAAATTTTCATGATGGGTATCTTTCAAAAGAGCTCGCCAATACCTTTAAAACGAATGGTTGAACCATCGATCTGGGATAATTTAAAACAAAGTTATCGATATTTTTTTTTTTTTTTTTTTTTTTTACTTTTAACGAAAAAAAAAAAAAAAAAAAAAAACCTTAGGGGAAAAAAAAAACCGTACTTTTTTTTTTTTTTTTTTTTTTAAATATTGAGAATAAAATGGACTTTTTTTGGATATTTGGTGTTATACTACTTCTCTAATATGGAAATCGTCTGCCTTATCATAAAAGATAATTTTTTTAAATAATAATTTTAATAAATTATTTTTTAAAAAGAGAAATATTTTTTAATAACAGAATTAAATTCTATATAAAAGTAGGTGCATTAATAAAACAGGGGGTTGAGGGGGGGTAGCCCCCTTCACACACAATTAATTATCATATAAAACTCTTCAGAAGCCTAATATGAATCGTTTAACATAGGTTTACATAACAGTACTCGTTATCTTACCTATTAATCTGCAACCTGTATTTATAGTATTAAATTTCAGGGTAAGAGAAAGTCGTGTGAGTGACACACCCGATCATTTTAAGTAAAGATTATATTTAAAAAAAAAATCTTTTGTTATTAGTAGCAATACAAAAATTACATGACACATTAAAAAAATATCTGGGGACACTATAAAAGTAGAACGATACAATAAAATGACACTTTGCTACTAATTAATGACATTTTGTTAATAATAATAATACTCTTCAGTACTATAAAATGTTTCAAGCCAAGAAAAAATAGTGAAATCGTGAAAGGGGGATAATTGCTTCTAGTACGTAGGTATTCACCAATTAGACCTATGTAACTGCTAAATAGAATATAGATATTCACAATGAGTTACGCAGGCAAATTCCTTTCTGAAAACGCGTCAATTCAAAATTTGGATTTAATGAATGGAGAAAACATGTCTCCTAAATTTGTAATTAAGTATTTGATAATGACTAAAGATGATTCATACTAATGATATAGTGGTGACTAATGAAGACCTATCTACCAATCCAAATAATCAGGCTAATGATGATTCAATAACTAAATATATATATATATATGCTAAATGCAAAATGTTCTGACAGCATAAAATTTAAAAGTGAGTATAAAGTCTGCAATAGGCAATGCCCAGTAATATGTGATGTATCTATCTATTCAGACAATCCAAATATTAGATAGAGACATTAGCAACGAAAATTTTGCCATTTTGCAAAGTATGAATGGAGGCTTTAAAAGGTTATTCTTATCAAAAATGTGCAGCATTGAAGAACAATCTACATCCCAAACAGAATCTTGTCTGTTTCTACAGGAAATTCAACCGAATCATTCGAAAACTGTTTATTAAATATAGTTGTATCAAATCATAATGCATTCAAAATGCGCAAATCTCTTGGGGAAAAAAAAAAAAAAAAAAAAAAAAAAAAACTGGAGAATGTTTAATAGAAATGACTGAATGCTTTATCGCATTTAGGCACTTAGACATCGCATATAAGCAATAGATAATACAGAGTGTCCTAAAAGTTCCAGTACTGACGCTGATGTATTTTTTATTTACAAAACAACAAACCTTAAAACGATTATTTTTATGCTAATGATAAAAGGCACATTTAAAATAACGGAGGAAAAAATACAGAACTTACATTTATAATAAATGTTCAAAATGTCCATCGTTTTCTAGGAGGCAAAGCTGAACTCGTTTGCGCATGTGTTTAGAAACGCGTTTAAACATGCTGGGAGTGACTTCTTTTCTTGTAGAGAAACCTGTACAAACCTGCACAGAACCTATATTACGAAATTGTCGAACGAGCTGATATAGCATATTTTTACTCGGTATTGCATCATCTGGATATTTATATCGCCAAACATGTTTGCACCTTTCACACGATTTACATTCAAAATAAGCCTCAAGCAGCGCAATTCTATGAATGCGTGATAAACTCATTTCACTATGAAGAACAAAATAACATAAAACTTTATTCTCACACAACTTGAGGGAGAAAAGAAACAAACGATAGAAATTAAAGAATTGATGCAATAATAAGCAGACGATAAAATTAATATTTAAAATAAATCATGGGACACAATGAGTTCTTTAAGTTGGAGTACTGGAACTTTTAGGACACACTGTATAAATGCGACAAAAATGTCCTAAATGCGACGTATTTTTATTTGTCTCATTATGTACGAATATTAACCGAATTTCTTGAAAAAAAATAAATTAGTACACTAATTTAGATCTAAGAGTAGAACGTTCAACCATTTTTTTCTTACTTTTTCCTTTACTTATAAACTAAAATGTGAAATATTGCCTAAATGCGATAGACATACCAAAAATCACGTTTCAGTTAAGCAGATTGACCTTACATAGCTCCATCAACATTTTTGTTGCACAAACTAAGATAATTACTAAGGCGTTTGACTAAATCAGTGACGAGAATTTATTCCATTTGAAAAATTAATTTGCATCTGATAATTTAGAAATATTTTGAAAGAAAATAAATAAATAAAATATTAACTGATTTTTAATTTAAAAATTCCACTTTTCAAAGACCATAAAGCTTTAGTAACATGATTGGAAAAAAAAAAAAAAAGTAGCATCGCTTGTGCTCGCATAACAATTCCCTATAGTTTTTAACATCAGAAAGTATTCCTACGGTAGATATTAATTCTATAAAATTAAAAAATTCAAACTTTATAACAAAATGCAACCAACATCGTTGCTTTCCTTATTCTATTCTGTTTCTTAAAAAAAATTTTATAGATGCCACACGCACCACATAAACTTAAAATTTTACATCTACTTTTTAAGATAGCACGCGATCATGTTTTATATAAAAATTAAATCATTAAATTAATTTTTACTTTCTTCTATATGTACTATAGAGAAAGTATTGGATTCGCGAAAATTTTCGACCTCCGTTTTTTGACGGATCTACACGTTTTGGGATGTCCTGAACACGAATTGATAGTTTTTAGAAAATGTCTGTCTGTCTGTCTGTCTGTGTGTGTGTCTGTGGTTTAGTGTTTTCACCATATCTCACGAACCAATGAATGAAATTCAACCAAACTTGGTATATAGTTGGACCCTGGCGGGTCATTGTGCTGATTAGATTTGGGGATCAATAGCCCAGCAGGTGGCGCTGTGATCGCATTTTATGTAAATTTTTAACATGGCAGTACAGGACAAATTTTCGTATTTTTCACCGTATCTCACGAACCAATGAATGAAATTCAACCAAACTTGGTATATAGTTGGAACCTGACGGGGCATGGTGCTGATTAGATTTGGGGATCAATCGTCCAGCAGGTGGCGCTGTGATCACAAAATTTCGTATTTTTCACCATATCTCACGAACCGATGAATGAAATTGAACTAAACTTGGTGTATAGTTCGACCCTGACATGGAAAGGGTCTGATTAGATTTTGGGATCAATCGCCCAGCAGATGGCACTGTAATCGCATTTTATGCAAATTTTTAACATGGCAGCATAGGACAAAATTCCGTATAAATGGGCATAATGAGTGTTATTTTAAACTTGTGATTGTAAAATTAATATGAATTATTGATAATAGTAGTAGTTAACTAGGAAAAAAATTTTGTGCATGTGGGGGCATCAGTTCCCCCCCCGGGGAAGTAAATTTTCAAGATGGGTATCTTTCGAAAGGTCTCGTTGATAATAGTAATAGTTAACTGGGAAAAAATTGTTGTGCATGTGGGGGCATCGGTTTCCCCTCCGGGGGGGCAAAGTTTCAAGATGGGTATCTTTCGAAAGGTCTCGTCAATACCTTTAAAACGAATGGTTGAACCATAAATCTGTGATAATTTAAAACAAAGTTATCGATTTTTTTTACTTTTAACCAAAAAAAACTTAGAAAAAAAAAATCTTTTTTTTTTTTTTTTTTTTTTTTTTTTTTTTTAACGAAATTGTACCAAACTTAGTATTTAGTTGATCCCCGACATAAACTGGTGCTGATTATGTTTGGGGATCAATAGCTCAACAGGTGGCGCTGTGATAGCATTTTATCTAAATTTTTAACATGGCAGCATAGGACAAAAATTCGTATAAATGTGCATAATAAGAGTTGTTTTAAACTTGTGATTGTAAAATTAATATGAATTATTGATAATAGTAGTATGGAACTAGGAAAAAAATTTTGTGCATGGGGGGGGGGGTTTATCGCTTCCCTCCCTAGGGTTGAAATACCCCCCCCCCCCAGGAGGGGTAAATTTTCACAATGGGTATCTTTCGAAAGATCTCGTTGATAATAGTAGTAGTTAACTAGGAAAAAATTTTTGTGCATGTGGGGCATCGGTTCCCCCCCCCGGGGGGGGGGCAAAGTTTCAAGATGGTTATCTTTCGAAAGGTCTCGTCAATACCTTTAAAACGAATGGTTGAACCATAAATCTGTGATAATTTAAAACAAAGTTATCGATTTTTTTTTTACTTTTCACAAAAAAAAAAAAAAAAAAAAAAAAAAAAATTCGTTTTTTTTTTTTTTTTTCTTTCAAATATTGTTACTGATTGAATATGTATTACTTTTAACAAAAAAAAAAATCGTATATATATACTTTAATATTGTTACTGATTGAATATGTATAGGAAAATATAGAAGAAAGTCTTGTGGTGGCCACAACATACTAGTTTTACTTATTTTTATTTCATGCGCACTTTTTATTTCCTAATTCAAATCTATTAAAAAAAAACTTTTTCGATAGTGTTTGTTTGGATACTGTTTATTATTAATGTTCTTTCCTTTCTTTTTCTTAAAATATATCTTAATATATATAAATCTCGTGTCACAATGTTTGTCCTCAATGGACTCCTAAACCACTTAACTGATTATAATAAAATTCGCACACCATGTGCAGTTCGATCCAACTTGAGAGATAGGATAGTTTAAATCTCAAATTATAGTCGCAATTTTAATTTATTGCTAATTATTTGTCTGTTATTATTTGACAGTCACAATTATCTGTTAACTCCAAATGATTCTAACAGATGTCGATACCTTTCGACTGGGTTGAAATGAAAGCTGAAATATATTTGGTGCTGCCATCTACACAAAGAATCTTCAACTTTTTAACCTATTAATAAATTTCGTATAATTCAATTATTTCCACTTAACAGATGTCGATACCTTTCGACTGGGTTGAAATGAAAGCTGAAATATATTTGGTGCTGCCATCTACACAAAGAATCTTCAACTTTTTAACCTATTAAAAAATTTCGTATAATTCAATTATTTCCACTTTTTAAATTTTTGGTGTTAGCATAGCCGGCCACGTGTTACTTAGACTGAAGTGTAAATTGAATTCATATTATAATGAAGATAATACAGTGAAATTAATCCTGTTTTTTACTTATTTGTGCTTCATTGATCAAAACTTTATAATTTAATATAATATATATATATATATATCTTTATATATAAAATTTATTATGTTTGTCCGCGATGAACTCCTAAACTAATGAGCCGATTTTAATGAAATTTGGACACTGTGTGCAATTTGGTCCAACTTGAGAGATAGGATAGTTTTTATTGCAAAATTCGCCTCCCAAAAAGGGGGGGGGAGGGGCCAAAACGTGATTTCACAAACAAACAAACAAACAACAACAACAACAAAAAAAAAAAAAAAAAAAAAAAAAAAAAAAAATAGAAATGCAGATAGACTGTTCAAAATTGGTATAGAGAGGTTTTAGAGGCCTGCAAATCGAATGAGGATATTTTCGAAAGTGTAAAGTTATTAGGAGGGGCGGGTAAGGGGGCGGAGGGGCAAAAAAATAAAAATAGAGTTACATCGCTAAAAATTGGTACATAGAAGTTTTTGATACGTACAAATCGATTGCAGATATTTTCGAATTTGTAAAATTATTAAGAGGAGCGGAAAAGGGGGGGGCAGAGGAGCAAAATATAAAAATGGAGTTAGATCATTCAAAATTGGTGCATAGAATTTTTGATACCAACAAATCGATTGCGGATATTTTCGAATTTGTAAATTTATTAGGAGGGGCGGCAAGGGGGGCAGAGGGGCAAAAAATAAAAATATAGTTAGATCGTTCAAATTGGTGCATACAGGTTTTTGACACCTACAAATAAACTGTAGATATTTTCGAATTTGTAAAATTATTTAGAATAGTGGGAGGGGGGAGGGCAAAGGGGCAAAATAATAGAAATAAGAGTTAGAACTTTGAAAATTAGTATTATTAAGTTTTAAGGCCCGATAAATCGATTGCGGATATTTTCGAAAGTATAGAGTTATTAAGAAGGGCGGGAACGGTGGATGAAGAAACGGTGCGCATGGTTTGCGCAGGTATACACTGCCGCAGGCAGTGGGGGTCCGAACAGATTATTCCACCAATGAGAGAAGATTTTTTTGTATTTTATATCATTTTCCTTTCGATAATATATGGATTCATTATGAGTGTCGAACATTTTTCCCGATCAGATTTTTTTTTTCTCTTTTTTTTTCACATGTTAAAAATTAATGCAATTTTGAGAATTCTTTAATTATAGTGAATCATTTAAAAATAGGGACTAGCGAAGCGGGCTAAGTCTGCTAAGATCAAGGATGTTATCAAGGATGGTCTTTATTCTTAAATAATAATTTTAATATATTGAATATTTTACTACATTATAATTCAACGTATAACATAGCCACAGCAACGCGTGGCCGGGTCTGCTAGTATATATATATATATATATTTTGATAAAATTCTGTCAAAAGCAGAATTTAGTTTAGGACGGAAGACTAAATTTTTCTTTTTCATTTTTCTTAATTTTTTTTTTTTTTTTAATTATAACATCGCTTTCAAATTATTCAATTATATTTTCGATAAATTTTAGATTTCGATAAATGTCCAACTATTGAAAAACGACACCACAAAAATCCCAGATTGAGAATAATAGTCCTCAGTCCTAAAAAAAAAAAAAGCATCTTTTTTAAAACAGGCCTCTCTTTTAAAACTATTAGCACTTCTGATACAGAAACCAAAAATTTTTTGGCAGATTTTTGGGAAATACAGTGCGCAATATTTGCGGCGGTAAATCAATTTCAACATTTATGAAAATCGCAATTGTTATTGAAACCAAAACTTTTTTTGACAGTACTATATTAGTGAAAATAGGTGAAGGAAGTCTCTCGTGCATAAACAATTGATTGACGTAAGTTTGGGAATATCTTGAAAGTAACTCATTTACATTTACAACGGGAACACTTTTAACGTTTGGGATATACGATACATAAGCTATACGATATAAAAATTTTTTTACAGTACTTCATTGTCAAAATCGTGCTCTTAGCAACTGATTTGCATCGGCAAAAATCACATATACCCTCCCCCTACCCCTAAAAAAAAAAAAAAAAAAAAAAAAAAAAAGCTTATGAACAACAAGTTTAAAAAATCTGGCGTGTAACAACAATAACCACACGACTTCCATAACCCACTACTACACATCATATTACATGCACTCTTTTTTGTATGTATTGTGACCACAAGACACAAAACAGATTGAACAAATCAGACATCCAACAATTTTCATATAAGATCAAACGAATACATAAATATGCAAAACAGAGTTAAAAAAAATCTGTAGAGCCGTTTTTTAAAATACCAATTTCTGAAATGTAAAACTGATCTACCTAATCAGAATGTTTGTCAATTTTCTTGTAGTAATCAAGTAATACGCAAGAAAGGACATATAAAAAGAGTTTTATGTAGCAAATTTGATGAAAATCGTTAGAGCCGTTTCTGACCCCCACTAAAAGTAATCCGAAGATATTCTTGAGAAAATAGTATTTTCTTAAGACATTCTTCAAATATTTTAAAATATTTTGAAGATTTATCTTTTTCTATAAAATATCTTCAGAAATTTTGAAGCCATTATAAAAAACTTTGTAAACTTTCTTAAGAATGAGCCAAATAAATTAAGATATTCTGCAGATATTTTTATAGAAAATCTTGAGATTATTTTTAGTAGGGGAGATATTGACTTTCGGTCCCATTGCGGATTTTCACCAAAACTTGGCAAATTTTCTGTAAACTAAGAATTACATACGAAAGGACATAGGAAAAAGAGTTAATAGGGCGTGTTTGGAGAAAATCCGTACAGCCGTCCTTAAAAGAATGCACTTGCAACACCTCAAATTGACAATATAAATTATATAAAATAAATTAGTTCTGTAGGGCTCAAAATTACTTTCTTTCGATTTCGACATTTAGTGTTGAATTCCTCTGAGATGAAAACCATTCAAAGATTCAAAGACGGAAGGAGGCCGCTCACGACTATGCAGCAGTTTTGAGCGATTTACCTCCAAAGAGTGGCTCTGACGACAAATATCACATTACAATGTGAAATTTTGAACTCGTCTCTAGAGGTTAAGCTTCCCCCGTTTATTGCATGGAAAAAAAAAATGCTGCCGGATATGAAATCTTACCCGACAGAGAGCAGCAGTTAATTAAAAAGACAAAATTTAGGCTTCTAATGAGGAAATTTCGTAGGCAGCTGAAGAAAGTTCAAATTTTACGACGGGACTTTGGAATGTTTAGTAAGATTAGTTTTTAGTTTGTTAAATTGGGTAATTCCATTAGGGTCACAAAGATTTTAGTTAATTTAGTTCTTTAAAGGGAACGCTCTAAAATGTTAAAAGGCCAGTTATTGGGTCTAATTGGAGTGCTGAGTAAATGAAATGGGACTGTGAAGGGACATGCAAAGTATGTATGTCCAGGAGAGCCTTCCTCTCCGCACTCGATCGAGAGATCTTCGAGCAATGAAAACGATATAAGTAGGTTCTGAAAGTTTCATGACCTGTCAGAAAGGTTGAAATTGTTGGAGACAAACCAAAATCATAATTTTTCACAGAGTTAATGAGGGTATAAGGTGTAAAGCTCTTTGTTCGAAGTATCTCATTCAGCTTGCCATTCTTTCTGGAGCATTCATTATGAAAAATAATTTTAATATATAATTTGCACTATGTGAATTTGTATAGAAAAATATAGACAAAGGTTTTGTGATGGCCATAACTTTCTAGTTACGTACATTAAACAAATATTAAAGAAAAGAAAATTGAAATTCACAATTACCCTGATAATTTTCACACGCTTGTATATTTTGTGCAGTTACATGCACTAAATCTCGATTATGAAAAACAGGTGTTTAATTATTCTGAAAAGATTCTGCACAAAATCAAGCAGAAGTTTGGGCGACATGTTTTTCAGTATGAGCATCTTGCTTATGAAGTGTTATGTGATTTTATATCACAAAAGTAAACATATAGCCAACAAGCTTGAAAAGTGTAGTGTAACTGTGCTCCCTATCGGCGATATCAAATTAAATAAGCATAGTTTTCATAAAAGTTTTATCACATATCAAGGTTAACCCACAGTTCAAATTTAGTCTTAACCCATATAGAAAATTTGAAGTATGATAGTGCCACCTACTGGATGATATATGCCAAAATCACCAAGTTATGTCAAGGGCAAGGCCGAAATAAATGCAAATTTTCTTTGATTTCCATGCATTTCTTTTCTAAAGTTACAGCGTCCAGAAAATTTTTGTAAGAGATATTTTCAAAAAACAGTATTGTTTTGTTTAGGACATCTTAAAGCGTGTAAAATTATCGAAAACCGAAAATTGAAAATTTTTGCAAATTCAATTACATTTTTTAGGTATATAAAGAAAATAAAAATGATTTTATGTATTCAAAAAATTCTAAAATTAAGAATTTGATATTATTAATATTTTTATCTGATTAGGTATAATTAATTTTTAACCTTTCAAATCAATTGCGATATTTACTTTTATTATGCGAATAAATTTAGCGTTTGATTTATAATCACGTGTATTTTAGTAAATGTTTTAAGAAACGAAATGGCGGAGAAAAGTTGGCCTTCTCTTAAAGATCTTTAAACAAGAGTAACAAGTCCTTTCCGATTAACATACCTGATAACGTATGCAGTGCGAGGCTCCACCCACAAAAGGCGTAGTGACGTCAGTGGGCCAGAGTGTCAACCACGTCCCGGGATCTTCCACTAGAATCGATGGTTTCTATGGATACGAGTGGTCGTCTTCTCCCGGATTTTCCCGATTCCGGAGCTCCCCAATTCCTATTTCTGGATGACCATCCGGTTTGAATTGTCACGTGACTACCGGTCAACAAATATAAGCTCTTTTTAATTACAAGAAAGAAAAGAAAAGAAACAATTTAAATCCAATTTCTTTTTGGCTGAATTATTAAAAGGATTAAAAAAAAAAAAAAAAAAAAAAAACTGGATATTGAGTTTTATTTATTTATTTTTTAATTCTACGACTTTCAAAAAATAATAATAATAATAATAATAATAATGTTTATAATCGGTTAATATTATCTTAAATGCAATTCAGTACATGAAAAGTTTTTACTTTAGCGAAGAATAACCCGCAAGCATAATCATAAGTTCACAGCACCTTAAAAATTTCATAAGTAGAAATGACGTCATGAACTTCAAACATTCATTCATAAGGCATAAATTATTTTTAATATATATAATAATCGATATAGTCTATTTTTAAAAGCTCTGTTGACGTAATTCTCACAGAAAAGTAAAAATAAGCAATAATAACATTTATGCTGTACACTGAAAGATCGAAAACGTAGGCTTCATGTCTTACTTATTTCGTTTAGTAATATTGCACACAGCGCCGTTTATTACTGGTGGTAAATTTTTGAACTTTTTATTTAATTATTATGAAAAATAAAATTCATTGACTTCCGTCAAACTATTACAACGAGATATATATATTAGAGTGCTGATTCAATGGATGAAGGATTAGCTTTCCGTGGTTCAAGATGAATCACGTGACATGCTCGAATAGGTTGCTGTGTTTGGCCCTTTATCGCTATTTTGGCATTTAAAATATCAGTTCGACAAATTATCATTATTATTAGGTAACATGACAGTCCTATGACCAAAATAAATTGTTTTTAAAATAATTTTACACATATTTCACACTTTAAAATAATAAAATACCTTTTTTTTCATCGTTTCCCAACAAAGTTTAAAAGTGTTTATAATAGAAAATTTAAATTTTTAAAGAGCTAAATTTAACAACAAATAATAATTTTTCAACTATTTTTAAGCATTTTGTTGGTTAAAGTTCAACTACCAGAAATAAAAATGAAGTAAAATCAAAATGATTTAGAAGAAAAGAATATTAAACTACGTATGTAAACAAAAACATTGGCAGTTATGACCAACGAGATATATAAAGTAGAATGATAAATGGTAACCCTTGAAAAGGTCCAAGATGAGTCATGTGACATGCTCTCCTTGCACCTGCGTATTCGGTGGTTTCCTTGGTAACAGCTCATTTTCTGTAAATTTCTATGGCAACGGTTTCAATGTTTTTGTTTACTTTACGTAGTTTAATATTCTTTTGTTCTAAACTATTTTGATTTTGATTTTGCTTCTTTTTTATTTCGTGTAGTTGAACTTTAACCGACAAAATGATTAAAAATAGTTGAAAAATTATTATTTGTTGTTAAATTTAGCTCTTTAAAAGTTTAAATTTTCTTTTATAAACACTTTTAAACTTTGTTGAGAAACGATGAAAAAAAAAGGTATTTTATTATTTATTAAAATGTGAAATATGTGTAAAATTATTTTAAAAACAATTTATTTCGGTCATAGGACTGTCATGTTATCTAATAATAATGATAATTTGTCGAACTGATATTTTAAATGCCAAAAAAAGCGATAAAGGGCCAAACACAGCAACCCATTGGAGCATGTCACGTGATTCATCTTGAACCACGGAAAGCTAATCCTTCATCCATTGAATGAGCACTCTAATTTATATATCTCGTTGGTTATGACTTATGCGAAAAATAATCTCCAAACCGTTGCCATAGAAATTTACTAAAAATCAGCTGCTACCAAGGGAACCACCGAATACGCAGGTGCAAGGAGAGCATGTCACATGACTCATCTTGGGCCTTCTCAAGGGTTACCATTTATCACTCTACTTTATATATCTCGTTGCTTCCGTCAAACTATTACCAAGTTCAATAACAATCGGTCTAGTAGTTTTCTTTTAATGGGCATTTCAAAGTGAAACTTTAAAGACTGTATATTAACTCTGCTGAATCTTTTATTTAAGTTGCAAGCATGAGCAGTGAATGTACAAAAACGCATTATTGAATTAGGCCGGTGTTGTTGGTTAAGTTCACGGGAAAAAAAAAAAAAAATTGGATAAATGAATGTGACACAAATAGTAAAGTTATTTTAGGAAAAGATCAGGATAATTTCACACTGTAGGAACAAATGTGTGTTAAGAAAGATGAGCTAAAAAAGTTTTCAAAATACTGGCATTGAACTGGCATAAACATATACTCTGATGGAAAAAAAAAATCCCAACACCAAGAAAAAATTATTGTACAGTAATGAAATTTCAGCAATACATTTGTCTAGGTAACATATTTAATTGATTAAAGTTTCAAGATCACAGGTAGAGCCATTTCAAATGTGATATGTTGGTACATTAGTAACCGGTGTAACCGCCAGAATTTTGAATGCAAGCATGCAAACGTGCATGCATTGTGTCGTACAGATGTCGGATATCAGTTTGTGGGATGGAGTTCCATGCCTGTTGCACTTGGCCGGTCAATGCAGGGACGGTTAATGCTGGTTGTGGACGACGCTGGAGTTGTCGTCCACACAATACGTGCTCGATTGGAGAAAGATCTGGTGATCTAGCAGGCCAAGGCAACATGTCGACACTCTGTAGAGCATGTTGGGTTACAACAGCGGTATGAGGGCGAGCGATATCCTGTTGGAAAACACCCCCTTGAATGCTGTTCATGAATGGCAGCACAACAGGTTGTATCACTAGACTGACGTACAAATTTACAGTCAGGGTGCGTGGGATAACCACGAGAGTGCTCCTGCTGTCATACGAAATTGCTCCCCAAACCATAACTCCAGGAGTAGGCCCTGTGTGTCTAGGCCGCAGACAGGTCGCTAGCAGGCGTTCACCTGGCATCCTTCTAACCAACACACGGCTATCACTGCGACCAAGGCAGAACCGGCTTTCATCAGAAAACACAACAGATCTCCACTCCGTCCTCCAATGAGCTCTAGCTTGACACCACTCACGTCGCAAACGGCAGTGGTTTGGAGTCAGTGGAATGCACGCTACAGGGCGTCTGGCTCGGTACTGTCCTTGAAGTAACCGATTTGTAACAGCCATACGCCGCACATTGCGGTCTTCCCTCTCAGTAGTGTCACGTGGCCGCTCGGAACCCGGTCTTCTTGAGGCAGTACCTTCCCTTGACCACTGCTGCCAACACTCATGCACAGTGGATACACTCCTGCCAATCTTTCTACAATATCGCGAAAAGAAAACCCACCTTCTCGTAGCCCTACTACACGACCTCGTTCAAACTCAGTGAGCTGTTGATAATGGCTTCTTCGTCTTCTTAGAGGCATCCTTGACTAACATTAACCCACTACGCCAAATCTCAACTGTAAATAACGATCACGAACCTTACAGCGCTTATTTAAAGCAAACCTCATTTGCATGTTCATAGTGTCGTTATTAACGCCACACTTATGCGCGTAGCTCGAAATTTGAATCGACGTCATCTTTCAGATGTATAAACACGCCTACCAAATTTCGTTTATCTAGCACAGCTCCTTCCTGGTGTTGGGATTTTTTTTCCATCAGTGTATATATATATAATATCTATAAAATCATAAGATTTAAAATATATGTATTAAGCTTATACTAACCAAATTAGTCATTTTTTTTAATAGTAAATATTAATAGATATTTTTATTATAATCTATATAAATATTTCTCTAACGTGGACCAGTTATGATTAATT
Source organism: Salticus scenicus (assembly GCA_963930645.1). Classification (NCBI taxonomy): domain Eukaryota; kingdom Metazoa; phylum Arthropoda; class Arachnida; order Araneae; family Salticidae; genus Salticus; species Salticus scenicus. The sequence goes on from OZ005661.1 coordinate 101,871,239, forward strand.
TTTGTCGAAACGATACGATAGTAAAATAAATAATAAGTACAATACGTGATGATAAAAAATAATCATGGGTAATAAGTACGAAGACTCAATTAATTTATTATTTGAATATTTTATAGAAAAATATATCATTAAAAGTTGTACTTTTACAATTTTTGCAAGCATCATTTTAAGCATAGCAATATTTTAAAAGTATAAACAGAATATGAACAATTGTCATAAATTTACTAAAAAAAAACACAATAAAAAAAATATAATCAAAATAGGTAAGGTACTAACTTTTTTTTTTTTTTTACAAAAAAACTATGCCAAAATAAATAAACAATGAATAAAAATGCATTGCCAACATGGCGACAAAAATTTAAAAGTCACCATGGAAATCCATTACTAAAGCGAAGTATGCCTGGCAAAATATTCAAACTGGGTAGTCAAACATGAATTTTACTTTGAATTTTGAAACTTTTATTTGGATGATTTTGGTTTAACATCATTAGCGTTTCATGGCACAATATTAATTTGGTTTTCGCGATAACTTGGCTTCTGATGAATTAAAATTAAAATTGGGTAGAGAAACTGGTTTAAGATTTATGAGTTTCAAATTTTAAAGGTAAATAAGAAAAGTGCGAAAATTTCGCAGGGGCTTAGTAGTTTATAAAATATTTCACTAACGTGGACCAGTTACGATTACATTTTCTCGAAACAATACGATAGTGATGTAATTAATAAAATAGGTGCGGATAAAAAAAAATAATAATTATAAATGGACAATATTTAAGCACTCGGACTCAGCTCAATGATCTAATAAGAAAAAATCTGATGTGGACATCACATGACTTCCTTATACAACCATATAAATATACATATTGTTATGAAAACATTGACATTTTTGTGTGAGGCAGATATACAACTTAGAGTTCAATTAAAATCATTCGAGTATGGATGGGCCAGTTTTGCTCTCTTTGGCAAAAATTAGTGGCGAGAAACAATAAATTTCACCAAAACAATTAAGTTAAAATTGAGAAAGCGTTTCTAGCTATCCTGAGACAATATTTGCCGAAGAATTTTATCACTAATCTCGCCAAGCCGCCAAGTTAGTAGCCAGAGTAGATTTTTGGTCTTGTCATCGAATTTGGCAACTTGGCGACCGAATTTGGCAAAAATTTGTAGTTTAGGTTTGTCAAAGTTTGGAAGCTCTAACTTCAACAAGAACAGAGTTCTAGAGTTTTCTGGAAAAATTCATTGGTTTATAACACAAAACAAAATTCTTCGAAAGTTCTATAAATGACTCACAAGAACTATAAAAATAAATAAAGAAGAGTCATTGTTGATAATTGTAGACTAGAACTTGTCTATATCTTTATGAGCTACTTCCTGTACGTAGTAAAAGTGGAAATAGATGAAAGTTTTTTTATTTCCATGAAGGTGGTCATTGACTTAACCTCAAATTAGACATTTAATTACAACAAAAAGTGGCAGTATGGGATTCACAAAATTTGGAAACTCTAACCTCAATAGTAGTCTAGTTCTGGAAATTTTGTAATGATGCATCGGTTTCTCACGCAGAACTACCTTGAAAATTCCATAAACCACTGACAATACTCTCGATGAATTCAAATTCCATTCAGATTTCGAAATATTTGGTTGTTCCTGATTAGCGAAATTTATGCTTTGTTATGTATTTAACAATGTTTGTTTGATTTCTGTAGTAAAAATAACCATTTCATTGGATTATTTCAAGAATATTAATTGATGATTGATTTTTGAAGCACAAAAAAGATATTTATTCAACTGTTTACTGAATATTAAATAAAGTGAATATGTCGACTAGAGCCTGCTTATTTCTTTAAGAATTACTTTCTACACGATAATATGACGACAATTTTTTTTATCATTATCATTGCAAACTCTATCTATGGGCTGAATATTCATTAATGTGGGACCTAGCTTTTGTCCCGTCACGAAACAGAAATACACACAGATGCTTGTAAGGATGATTAAGGCGCTGTTCTAATTCAACGTTCAACAATCGATAATAAGTTGCCCCTGTTTATTTTATGAGTAGGAAAACGTCTGACAGTGAACATAAATACTCGAGTTATGAATTGGAAACATTCGCAGTAATAGAGGCACTACAAAATTTTCGGATTTATGCACTAGGAATCCCATTCAAGATTGCGACTGATTGTAATGCGTTCGCAATGACCATGGACAAAAAGATGTCTGTACTAAAGTTGCTAGATGGGCTCTGATGCTCTCAGACATTGACTATAAAACTGAACATTGTACTGGTACACAAATGCGCCACGTTAATGCCCTCAGTAGGAATCTCGTTTGCATGACCATAGAAGATAGCCTTACTTAAATAGCGCAAGCCCAAGATTCCGACGAAAACATTAAAACAATCAAAGAAATTTTGAACATTAAACCTTATGAGGACTATTTGATCAAAAGTAATATTTTATACAAATGTGTTAATGGTAATGATTTGATTGTAGTTCCGGAAAATATGCAGTTAAACATTAAAACAGCTCATGAAAAGGGTCACTACGCTGCGAAACGCACAGAGGAGAATCTGGCAAATGAATTTTTTATTCCGGGAATTAAACAAAAAATAGAAACATGTATAACAAATTGTGTTCCATGTATTCTAACAAATCGCAAGCGCGGCAAACAAGAACGTATGCTACACCCGATCGTGAAAAATGACATTCCTTTACATACGAATCATATTGCTCATTTAGGCCCTTTAGAAAGTACTAATAAAAATTATAAACACATATTTGCTGTTATAGACGCCTTTACTAAATTTATTTGGCTTTATCCAACAAAATCAACGGATGGCAGAGAAATTATCTCAAAATTAGAAATGCAGAAAGCTACATTTGGGAATCCAACTCGCATCATTTCCGAACGCGGATCGGCTTTCACATCAAAAGAATTTGAAGACAATTGTGCCGAAGAAAACATACAGAACATACATGTAATGATAGGATTACCTCGAGCTAATGGACAAATAGAGAGAGCTAATTCCATCATAATTTCGATTTTATCCAAACTCTCCATAGAAAACCCCACTAAGGCTGTTATTCACCAATAATTTCAACTCTCAGTTGAACATAAAAATTTGAAAAGCACATGAAGGCGGGGTGACAAATTTCAGCAAATTTTGACGCGTTGTTTCTGCCATCTAGCGGTGGTTACGTGCTACTTGCGAGAGTGCGATTTCCGAACCGTGCTATTTGCGAACCGATCTTACACCTGGCAGCTTATTCCTTCCGCATTTCAAGATAAGGGGGTATCGTGCCAGAGAGCACAGTCATAATTCCCTAATCAATCAAGAGGATTAGCTACTTTTGTTAAAAGCTGCCAGTAAAAAAAGAACGATTAAGTGGGACTGTGAAAGTCCATTATTCTCATTTTTATTTGAGCATGCTCCCTCTTTCGTTCAAGATAAATTGGTAGCGAAAGCGAACGAACAGCTTTTAGGAAATCTCTAATTTTTGAAGATCTTTTAAATTTCTGTTAAGATACATTATTATGTTGTGTGGATAAATGTATATGGATGCTTTTAATTTGTATGAAAATATATTGTATGCGTGTATATATATATATATATATATATATATATATATATTGTGTGTATGTGGAATTTTTACACCGTAATAGTGAAATCAGATATTTCAATTATAAAACTATTGTTAAAATATATATATATATATATATATATATTTTTTTTTTTTCTATGACTGACATACACTGATTCATAAGGGGGGAAGGCAGATGTTTTCTTAATCCCTTTACAGTTGACTATATACATACAAGAAAAAACTAGTATGCTGTGGCCACCATAAGACTTTCTTCTATATTTTCCTATACAAATTCACGCAGTAACAATATTTAAAAAAAAAAGATTTTTTTTTTCAAAGTTTTTTTTCGTTAAAAAAAAAATCGATAACTTTGTTTTAAATTATCACATATTTATAGTTCAACCATTCGTTTTAAAGATATTGACGAGACCTTTCGAGAGATACCCATCTTGAAAATTTACCCCCCCCCCCCGGGGAGTACTTTCCCCAGGGGGGGGGGGAAGCGATGACCGAGATTTTTTTCCTAATTAACTACTACTATTATCAATAATTCATATTAATTTCACAATCACAGGTTAAGAATAACTCCCATTATGTACATTTATACGAAATTTTATCCTATACAGCCATGTTAAAAATTTAGAAAAAATACGATCACAGCACCACCTGTTGAGTGATTGATCCCCAAATCTACTCAGCCCCAGTTTATGTCAGGGGCCAACTAAATACCAAGTCTGGTTAAATTTCATTAAAAAAAAACAAGAAAAAAAAAAAAAAAAAAAAAAAAAACGATTTTTTTTCTAAGTTACTTTTTGTTAAAAGTAAAAAAAATCGATAACTTTGTTTTAAATTATCACAGATTTATAGTTCAACCATTCGTTTTAAAGGTATTGACGAGACCTTTCGAAAGATACCCATCTTGAAAATTTACTCCCCTCGAGGGGGGACTTCCCCCCCCCCCCCAGGGGGGTTCACGAGGCTCCTACGCATACAAAAATTTTTCCCCAGTTGACTACCTCTATTATAAATAATTCTTGTAAATTTCATAATGATTACTAAAAAATAATTCTCTTTATGCACATTTATACAAAATTTTGTCCTATATCACCATGTTAAAAATTTAGAAAAAGCGGAATGGCAACGCAACCTGTAAAACAATTTTTACCAAAAGTTGATAGGTACTAATTTATGTGAAGGTGCAAATACATACTAATTCGTATGAAATTCTGTGCAGTAGTTCCTGAGATACAGTTGCCACAAAATTTTGTCACACACACACACACAGACAGACTGACAGACAGACAGACAGACAGACAGACATTTTCTAAAAAGGGTCAAATCGTGTTCTACAGCTCTCAAAACGTGTAAATCCATCAAAAACCCGAGGTCGAAAATTTTTACGAATCCAATACTTTCTCTATATTACATATAGAAGAAAGTAAAAATGTGTAATATTTATTGCTTTTTTAAATAATCTCTCGGAAGAAAATAGTGTTATTTGCATATGCATATTGTATAACAGGTCCTTATATATAATGTGTTTTATATATATATATATATATACATGTGTGTATTTACACGTTAATTTTTATTTATTTATACATTATTTTTATTTTTTTACATCAAGTTAATTTTTATTTACATCAAGTACTGACTTATCATTACAATAATCATACATTATCAAGGAAGACTTGAATTAATAAATATTTGCATTCAGAAATAAAGCCTTTTACAAGGCAAAATATAATGAAAAATTTATTATGAGTTGTATATTGTTGTTGTCTATATACAATAAATGTAAACAAAATATGACAGAAAACAATAATCACTAGAAGAAGAATGAGCAGCGGCCGCAACAGCTTATAAAAAAAAAAAAAAAAAAAAAAAGAAAAGAAAAGAAACAAGCTAGATATAAAATTTAATGGGAAATCTTTGAAAGATTTGATTAATTAACATGTTAATTAAATAATAATAATGTAAATGAGATTTTAGACCATCTGCAAGTTCAGAAATATTAAGGATATTAAAAATTGTGCTAGGCAACATGTCATATTGTACTTTTAAAGACATTCGTTAAAATGAATTTCAATTTGATTAAATAATTTAACTATTATCTTAAACATCTTAATTAATAACCTTACTTTTTAAACAATACAATTATTGTGATGTTATTTTAAACTTATGTTATACATGAATTATATTTCTAACCTTTCTATTAAAATTAAAATAGTTATTTAAATCCATAGATATTGCATAATAATGTTAATAATTTATTATTATTATTATTATTTTATGCTGTTATACTTGTTTCATATTTGTTATCAGGGTTGGCAGGTTTTTGACGCATGACAATTTTTGAAGGTTTAAACCATGGTTAAAACCGTCATGTCAAAAACCTCCTTGTCAAAAATGTCAAAAACCTATATTTATAATTTAATTGTCATATAAAAACCTAGTTTAATAAAATATAGTTTATAAAGATTTTTTGAAAAGTGAATACATTGATGTTCTTTGAAAAACACATTGTTACAACATTTTGATTAATGTAAAAAACAAAACTTTAGGCTTTTAAAACTTTATTATGAATTAGTTTTATGTTCACTCGAAATATGCGGTGATACTTTTATATATTACTACGAAATTTATTTGTAACTATGCTTAATATTGTATATGTTATACATATTAATGTTTTTGGAGAAACATTATTATAACATTTTGATTAATATAAAAATAAAACTTTAGGCTTCTAAAAAAAAAAAAAAAAAATTCATGATTTATAAATCATTGATAGATCATTTTGATTGATAAATCATTTTATTTGCAATACAACATTGTGTATTTTAATTTTTTTAGTATTGTGCTTTTAGTATTATATATTTAACCAGTAAAATAAAGCATAGTCTAATATTTTGCATTTAAATATTTTATAAAAAAATGTGTATAACTTTTTTTTTTTTTTTTTTTTTTTTTAAATGACTGTTGATATAGCAAGTTTTTAAGAAAAAGCAATAATTCTGAATGTTAAACAAGCATGAATTGTGTCTGAAATTCTTCTAATTACCTTGAAACAAGAGAAATAAGAACGCTCTCTGGACATGCGTAAATTGTAATAAATTTAATATTTACTCATACAGATTTTTTAAAAATTTATTATTCTAAGCTGTAGGGCCTACTAGCGGCCAAGTGGTTCTACGCTCAAAGCTGGTAGACGTGAGATGCCGGGCTCGATCACAGGGCATGCTCGTCGGCCTAGCCATTAAAAGTTTTTCGTGGTTTTCTAAGAAACCTGCATAATACGGGCTAGGACCCTTTGGAAAGACCCCCCACAGAGGGCACTACTCCTTAGGCCTAAGACCCTAAAAAATTTATTAATAAATGTAGATTATAAATATAATTATTTTCAAATTTATATTGATTTCTACCCACATATATTATGTTTTACTTAAAGAAAGAAAGAAAAAAAAAAAAAAAACTCCAGTATTCCTGTGTTTTTATGGCTTATGTTAAAAATCTTAAGTAAATTTGTAATTTTATAATTTCATAAATATTAATATAAATGTATATATTAATATATTAAGAAAATGTACCTAATTTAATTGTTAAAAATTATGTATATATATATAATATTTTATTAAATACCTTTTTAACTAATTTTTCTAATTATAATAATCCTTATATCTATCTACCCCAATATGTATATATATATATATATATACATACATATATATATAAACTTTTAATATGAAAATTATTTTAAAACAGATTCTTCCCCCCCCCCATTGAAAAACGAAACATTACCATTAAGTAATCTCAATCAATTCATTAGAAATATATAATTTTTTTATTAATTAAATTGTTTATCTAATCGTTTTAGTTAATTTTTTAAAACTGTTTTTATTTATTTAATTTCATTTTTAATCATTCATAGAATTTTTCTTTTTAATTAAAAATATTTAAAAATTGGTTTTTCAATAAAAACCTCAAAAATTCTATTAAACAAATTAAGTATTAAAAATTTTCACATTTGATAAATAAAGTAGTTTTTAATAACTTTTTAAAATACTTAGAATATATATATCAAGAGACTCGGCAGAGTCTCAAGTGACGCAAGCGCAAAAACAAACGCATATATATACATATACACACACACGAAGTATTTTGAATACAGATTAAAAGCATCCATACACATTTATCAGCGCATATAATCATGTTTAAAACACATGAGAAGGGTTGACTTTCAAATTACGAATATATAATTTTTCTTCCAGACAACTTCTAACAAAAACAGTTGATCCCTTCATAGATTAGGAGAGGGGAATTGGGCTCTCTGGGAGGGGAAAGAAGCGGAGGGCAAGCTAATAGGTGTTTCATTCGGAAAACGCACGATAATCCCCTATTTCGGAAATTGCACGGTCGCAAGTAGCACGACACCCTAGCGGTATAGATATTTTCCGACTTTTTAGACGAATATAACCAATCAAAGATTATATGAAATCCTTGACGCTAGATGGCAGAAACAGAGTACCGAATTTTGCAGGAAAGCTGTACCCTGCCTTTAGACGCTTTTCAAGTTTTTACGTTGAACTGGGAGTCGAAGTTAATGGTGAATACGACCATAAATAGTATTTACACGTAAATGACGTTCAACAGGCAATGAACTCTATTTTCCAGCGAAGTATTAACACTACTCCTTTCGAACTCCTTTTTGGCACTAAAATGAAACATAAAAATGACATCAGAATTCTAGACTAACTTGACGAAGAATTAAGATCGGTTTTCACAAGTAATCGTGAAGAGACGGAAGGAAGCGAAAAAACAAGTTCTGAAGGTGTAAGAAGAAAACAGAAAATATCCATCCATCCCAACAGAAATTTTCCATCTCGGACGAAAAACCCCAACAAAATTCAAAACTTATCATGCAGTCGCGATAAAAGGGACACAACAAGGCCCCGGATTGAAATTAAAGGCGAAATATCTCGGTCCATACAAAATCACAAAAGTGAAAAGCAATGACACATACGATGTTAAAAAGGTGTTGGGTTCAATGATGGACCCTTACGTACCAACACGTACGCCGAGTACAAACCTTGGCCTCACATGACGTAACGAGCCTGACATAACGTAACATAAAGTTTAATTTGTACACATGTAAAAAAAAAAAAAAAAAAAACTATTTTGTAATCAATGTTATTTCTTATATTTGTTTTGAAGAATTCTGCTATTTTAATTACACTAAATTCATTGATATCTCTTCAGCGGGAGCTTGCATTAAAACCACAGTTGCAGGTGTACAACTAGACATCATGACAGTCATACATGTAAATTTGCAGCATTCTACGATCATTCATTTTTGAGCTATGTGAAATACAATATCTATTTTTTAAATCTAGATTACTATACTTCCTTTGAAACCTTTGGACGGCCCCTGCCTGCCTGGGCTTGGCCAATCTTAACGGGTTGGATGCCGTCCGCCGGAGCGAATAAATCGCCAGATCACCGCATGGAAGCTGCTGGGCAGCAATGTAACTAGAACGCCAAAGCTCAGGAATTGTAGGGTATCGACTTCTGCTTTGGACACACAGCTCGATTTGTACACCACACCCTCCAAGATAGCCACGGTGGAAACGCACAGACATGCTTCAGGATGTTAAGGAATTTAGAATAAGTGCACTTACTAGCTGAGAGTCAAAATAACAGGAATTCAACAAAATTAAAACAATTTTGAATTTAGTTAGGGAGGGAGAAAAAAAAAAAAACGCTGGGGGAGCCGCTAAAGTTAGTAGTGCACACAATAATTAAAACTAAAAGAGGAGGCCATTTGAAAAGGGGAAGGGGACAACACTTAAGAATTGACAAAGAGAAAGGAACGAGAAAGCGAGAATGAGCGAGAAAGGAACAATGAGATTAAAAAAATAAAAAAATGATTACGTGAAGCCACTGAGGGATGGAAGATAGTTTTGGGCGCATAGCGAAAATTTTGAAGTGGCAAAGACTAAATAATCCTAATTAGGAGGGAAATTACTATGCGCAGGGAGGCCGAATGGAGAAGAGAAAGAGGGACCATCGCAATTTTGATCCACCACGGGGAGATCGTACCCCGCGTTGGTAGCCCGATGACTGCTAAACGACCCCATCGAGCATTTGACGGTGCAGCACAGATTAACGAGGACCAGACACCGCCACACCCTCGTAAAAAAAAGAACAAAAAAAAAGATAATTAAATTAAATTAAGTAAAATTAAATAATAAAAAAAAAAAATAAATAAATTAAAGTAAGTAAATAAATTAAATTGATGTGGGTCAAAACTTGATGAGTACCAAAAAGAAAAGTGACAGGAAATAGTTCAAGGCTTAACAAGGAAAGTATTACCCCCTACAATTCAGAAAAGAAGTGCGTGTCAAAACTAGATGAGTACCAAAAAGAGTAAGTTGCCGGGATTTGTGTGCTGTGCGACCTGTTATGTCCTGCACTCTTGATAATATTGTACTAATCCGATAAAGGTAATTAACATTATGGTTGTTTTTTGACACGCATTCAAACCTATAACATTAAAAAAAGGCATTGATTGTGATCAGAACTAGATGAGTACAAAAAAGAATAGGTTAACTAAGAATTATTCTTTGTGATGGAATCACTAAGTATGAACTAACGATAGTTAGGTCCATCGGACCTGAGAGATTTGAGAATAAACCTGCTGAAGAAATTGTCATTATGGTTGCTTTCTGATCACCGACTGCGTCAAGGAACTTATTAGCCATCCTACATTTTATAAAAGAACTATTCTGCAAAGGTAAAAGTCAACATGGTTGCTTTTTGACCACGCCATTCATACACTAATGGAAGTATTAATAATAAATTAAAAAAAAAAAAAAATACATTCATGCACAGTCATGGGCGTGGCGCGGACTTACTGGCTTATAAGCCAAGAACCGTTTACATTTCTTGGCTTATAAGCCCGTAAGTCCTTATTGGCTTATAGCCCTTATAGTACTTCCTTATAGTTTGTAAAAGGAAGTAAAAAATGCATTCGTCGACTAGAACCTGCTTATGTCTTTAAGAATTATTTCCGGCATACAAAAATATCACCAATTTTTATAACAATATCATTACGGGCTTTATCTAAACGCTGAATATTCATTAAGTGCACTTGTCGACTTGAACCTGCTTGTGTTTGTAAGAATTACTTTCTACACGCTAACATGTCGACAACTTTTTTTAATCAATGTCATTACAAGCTCTATCTACGTGTTGAGATTTCCTTAAATGACGTGCATTCTTCGACTAAAACCTACTTCTGTCTTAAAGAATCAATTTCTACATGCTAAAACGTCGACAAAATTCATAAAAATAACATTACGAACTGAATATTTATTAATAAAATGCACTGGTCGAAAATAACCTGCTTACGTCTTTAAGAAATTATTTTCTATACGTAAAAATGTCGACAACTTTCATAACACAATCATTATGGGCTCTATCTATGGTCTGAATTTTCATTAAATAAAATGCATTCGTTGACAAGAACCTGCTTATGTTTTTAAGCATAACTTTCTACACTGAAAAATGTCTTCATAACAATATCATTACTGGCTCTATCAATAGCTTCTATTGAAATCTTTATGATGGTGGGTCATATATAATGGTCAAAACCTTTTATTTTCGGTCATTATGAAGATAATTTTCCTAAATATCTCCCAAACGGAAAATCACAGAAAGCCCAAACAGGGAGGTGCACAACTAGATGTTTTCACAAAACTATGTACCAATTTGCAACGTTCTATGTCTAACCGTTTTTGAGTTATGCGAGATACACACACACATACTTACATACAGACGTTACGAAAATTCATGTAAAGTCGTTGATATCTCTAAAACGGAAGCTCGTATTAAAACTGAAGTTGCAGGTGTACAACTAGACATCATGTTAGTTACACACATAAATTTGCAACATTCTACAGTCGGTAACAAAAGTATCCGAACACTAGCGAAAATTCCTGTATAAAAAAAGTAGAGTTAATACTGTTTTGTTAAATAAATCCTTGTCGAATCATGTTCTTAGAGTGACTAAGAACATGATTCGACAAGGATTTATTTAACAAAACAGTATTAACTCAATTTTTTTATATAGGAATTTTCGCTAGTGTTCGGATACTTTTGTTACCGACTGTACGATCATTTGTTTTTGAGCTATGCGAAATACAAAATCCATTTCGCAAATCGGGAATACTATACTTCCTTAGAAACCTTTGGACGGCCCCTGCCTCCCTGGGCTCAGCCAAGCTTAACGGGTTGGATGCCGTCCGCCGGAGCGAATAAATCGCCAGATCACCGCATGGAAGCTGCCTACATCAGACAGTAATCTAGTAGCTAAACAGAACGAGCTGTGTCCGATGATTCTTCGTTCATACTTCAACCATCTGTTAATTATTGGTCAAATCTAAAACCTGTAGATGGCGCTGCACGCCGATATTAATGTTTTGTTTTCTTCTTTTCTCTTCAGTGTGTTCTTCGTGTTCGTCTTTGTTGTAGTACATAAATGTATGTCTCAGTAATTGAAATCCTATTATTTCCGATTTATGTGTTCAATCAACACCAATTAATTGGATGAATTACCAGTGGCCGGCAGTCCCCACGACTCTGGACCGGTAAGGTAAGCCATTTACCTTATTTCAATTTAAAATTCTGAAAATGACTCTTAATGACTATTTATACAAAGATATATATAAATAACGTCGCCAAAGTAGCGACATGGTTTTGAATGATACCTTTTAGAACGTCGTTAAAAGTTTAACGACATAAATTATGGCGCCCGAACAGGGACTGCCAGGCCCTTAAAATGTGAATTAGAGTTGTTCTTTATTCTATAGTCCAAATTTTTAAATTAATCAAATATGGCAACGGAACTCGAAAAATTAAAAAGAAAACGTACTACCCTAAAGGGATTGTGTACTAAGTTAATGAACACGATAAACATAAAGTTAAATTAACCCGACGAAGGGTTAAATGTTTTCGAATTTGAATCCCAGTTAGAAAAACTGCAAGTCAAGAATAACGAAATTATTGAAGTTGAAGATCAAATTGAGGCCAAAATCACGGATCTCAACGAGCTACAAGCTGAAATAGAATCGCGACAGGAATACAGGGATTCAATTATTGATGTAAAAGCTCAAATTATGAATAAGATAGAGAAAATTAAAAATTTAAATGTCACTCCGATCTTATCACAGCCAAGAAATGACCAAACAACTAATTTGCATTTAGAAAGAAGTAATGCAAGTTCCGTGAGATTGCCCAAGATACTGGTTCCTGTTTATGAGGGTTCTCCGGAAAACTGGATCGAGTTCTGGAACCAGTATGAAGTCACTACATAATAATAAGGATATATCTAATGTTGAGAAATTTGTTTATTTACGCAGCTTTTTAAAAGCCCAAGCTTTAACAGCTATTCAGGGTTTAGAGCTCTCAGATCAAAATTACAATACCGCAATTGATTTATTAAAATCTCGATTTGGAAAAAAAGATATTGTAATAAGATATAAAATTGACGCGTTATTAAATTTGAACCCTGTTAAATCTCCAAATCAAATTAAAGAATTACGCTTACTGCACGACGCCCTTGATGTTAATATTAAATCTCTCGAAAATTTAGGTGTGGATTTAAAATCCTACGGAAATTTGTTATTTCCAATTGTTACAAAATTAATACCTACCAGTATTATGATAGACTATAATAAAATGAAAACAGAATCCGAGGAATGGGATGTACAAGATTTGTTAAAACATTTAAAATTAGAAGTTCAGACTAGGGAAAAAACCTTTTTATTTTTAAAACGCGAAGTAGAAACTCACAATAGCGGGTATAAAAACTCAAATTCCAGATTTGATTCAAAATCATCGGAAAATAATAATGCTTCCTACCGGAAATCTGGTTCGGGATATAAAAATTCTAACACAATGCAAAAGGCATCAGCCTTTAAATTAACTGTTAGTAAATGTATATTTTGTGTTGATGCAATAAATGAGCACGATAGTAAAATGTGCAAATTAAATTTAGAGGACAAAAAATTGTCTTTACGCAAACAGGGAATTTGTTATTTATGTTTCAAAAGAGGTAAACATACAGCTAAATATTGTTTATCGGGTCACAAATGTTACACATGTTCAGGAAAACACAATACATTAATTTGCTATAAGCAAAAATCGGAAACTCCAACAACGGCTCAAATGAAAGATAAAAATCACATCGAACATACCCAAACAAATACTTCTGAGAACAGTGCTTACGAAAATGATAATTCTGTATTGTCCTATAAGTGTCCTGTACAAAATCCGCTTGAGAATAATGAAATATATTTACAAACTTGTTTCGCAAGAATAACAAATAATTCTAATTTAAACTCTCTAAAGTGTGCCATATTATTTGACAATGCGTCTCAACGAAACTTCATAAACATATCACTCGCGCGTGAATTAAAATTGCCGATGATTAGAAAAGAAACTCTAATCATATATCCGTTTTCTTGTGATCAACCCCAATCAAATGAATATTCAGTTGTAAATTTCGAATTGTCTCATTCAAAAAACCACAAACAAAAATGTTATGTAGAAGCATTAGTCGTAAATCAAATATCTTTCACGAAGTTAAAAATACTAGATGACGCATCATTTCGGAAAGTTTTGGTTTCGAGTCAGGGGGAAGGAAATAAATTTTCGCAATTGCATTCGTAGGCTCCAGACATATTGATAGGGGCAGGTTTATTTTGGAAACTGCAAAAAAAATAAAAAGAAAATTAATCGTTCGTTGTTTGCGGTAAATACATTATTAGGATGGACATTGTCAGGCAATAATAATTCAGTAAAAAATCCAGACACCTTAATTACTGGCGCCTCTGTGTTAAAGATTGAATGTGGTAACTCTATTTGTTTACATGAAAACCATCCATGCGTGAAAATAAATGAATCATCCGATTGTACGGGTAATGATTTGCAAAGGTTATGGTCGTTGGATTGTTTGGGAATAAATGATGATAAATTGATTTCTACTTCCGATCTGGAAATAATAAATAAATTTGATAAACAGTTAGAATATAAACAGGGTCATTATGTTACTCATTTATTATGGAATGAGCATGCAATTGATAAATTTGAGAATAATTTTGAAAATGCTAAACGGCAATTCAATAATTTGAGAAAAAGATTAAAAGCGGATAAATGGATTTTTGAGCAATATAGGCAGATAATCACAGAACAAAAACAACGAGGGATAGTTGAAGAATGCGGTCGTTCTCAAAAGGAGTATTTCGCCCCACACCGAGAAATTATTAGAAAGGAAAAACAAACATCAAAGGTACGAATTGTTTTTAATTGTTCCAGTAGAGTTTCGGGGTGTAAATATTTAAATGATTGTCTCGTAAAAGGCCCATGTTTTACACCACCAATTTTGGATGTACTTAATAGATTTCGAATGTTTAAGATTGCGTTTTCCGCAGATATTGAAAAAGCGTTTCTAATGATAGAAATCGCGGAACCTGATAGAAATTTTCTGAAGTTTTTATGGTTTGACGAGGAAACCCAGAATTATAAAATAATGCGAATGACCAGAGCGACATTTGGTTGTACAACTTCTCCTTTCTTTTTTAACGACAACAATTAAGAAACACATTAAGGAATATAGGGAAATTTATCCGGATAGTTATGAAATGTTAAATTCAGCTCTGTTTGTGGACGATTTGCTTTATGGCTCCGATACCGTAAACGGTGCCTATGAATTAACTTCTACTGCGGTAAATATTTTAGCAAAGGCTGGAATGAAATTGAGAAAGTTTAGTACGAATTCACAGAAATTAAAGACCATGTGGGATAAAAATGATTGTTTTTCGGAGGTAAATAATGATAGTGTAATAAATATTCTTGGATTGGTGTGGGATAAAGATAGTGATAAATTAGGATTAGCTTTGAAATCTATAGTTGAAAATTTGGATATATCGGTATGTACGAAAAGATATGTATTGCATACAGCTGCAAAATTTTTTGATCCTATTGGGATTATATCTCCCTTTTTAATTAGGATAAAGTATTTTCTTCAAAGAATGTGGGAAAGAGGTATGGATT
The DNA here is from genome assembly GCA_963930645.1 of Salticus scenicus. NCBI lineage: Eukaryota > Metazoa > Arthropoda > Arachnida > Araneae > Salticidae > Salticus > Salticus scenicus. The sequence goes on from OZ005661.1 coordinate 101,886,934, forward strand.
GGGATCACGAATTGCCGGATGATCTTAAGGGAATTTGGATAAAGTGGTGTAACGAAATTAAGAATTTATTAGAAATTCGAATAGATAGATGCTATTTCACGTATGTTGATTTGAAAAATTCGCAAGCAGAACTACACATTTTTTCCGATGCTTCACCACTTGCATATGGTTGTGTTGCATATTTTAGGGTTATCAGTAATGATAAAAAATGTTATGTAAGCATGATTATGTCGAAGGCTAGAGTTGCGCCGCTAAAGAAACTAACGTTACCAAGATTGGAGTTAATGGGAGCGGTGATAGCAGCTAGAGTAGCGAAATATATTTGTGATATATTTAAAGAAATTAACATCGACAAATTTTATTGGACAGATTCTACTATTGTTTTACACTGGGTGAAGGGATCGGCGAAACAATGGAAACCCTTTGTTAAAAATAGAGTAGTTGAAATTCAGGAATTGTCAGTACCCGAAAATTGGTCATATTGTAATACTAAGGATAATCCCGCAGATTTAGTTACTCGTGGTATTAGCGCAAATGCGTTAGTTGATAATGATTTTTGGTTTAAAGGTCCAAAATGGTTATCTGAGCTAAATGGTAAAGGCAATGATATTGGGGAAGACGTAGACACGCAATATATTACCGAAGAAAAAAGGAAAATACCTGAAAAAATAATTCAGTTTAAAATCTCTATAGAAACAGTTGAACCAATATTGGATCTTGAAAAATATAGTAACATTTTAAGAGTTCTCAGAATTACGGCATGGATAAAGAGATTTCTTAATAACGCGAATCCTAAAAACGAGAAATTTAGGGGTCCATTATCGGCAGAAGAAATTGGTAGTGCGCAAATTATGTGGGTTAAATATACACAGAAAATTAGTTTTCCGAATGAATTAAACTGTTTGGTAAATGGGGAACCTATTTCGAAAAATTCAAATTTAATTGAGTTCTCACCATTTTTGGATTCCGAGGGAATAATGCGTATCGGAGGAAGGCTTCAGAAATCTAAATATTCCTTTAACGAAAAACACCCGATCCTGTTGCCTTCAAAGGGTAAATTAATTGATTTGTTAATTAAAAATGCGCATGAAAGAGTTTTCCATTTTGGCATTAATGATACATTAGTTCAATTACGGGAGGAATTTTGGGTAATCAAGGGCAGACAGGCAGTAAAAAGCGTATTAAGAAGATGTAGAATTTGCATAAAATTTAATTCTAGATCTGGAGCCCAGATATCAGCTCCGTTACCTGCAGATCGCATCAATGAACAAAAGCCATTTGCAGTGATAGGCCTTGATTTTGCAGGCCCCTTATACATCCGAAATAATGATAGCAAATATTATATATTGTTGTGCACATGCGCAATAACTAGAGCAGTGCACCTAGAATTGGTAGAGAACCTATCAACCGAAACCTTTCTACTAGCATTCAGAAGAATAGTAGCAAGGCGTGGTCTTTGTCATACGGTATATTCCGATAACGCACGAACCTTTCATCGAGCTGATGTCGAATTAAAGCACATATGGAAAATAATCAGCGATCCTATTGTACAAAATATTATGGAAATATATCATGGAAATGTCGCCATGGTGGGGTGGCTTCTATGAAAGACTGGTTCGATCCGTAAAAACTGCATTAAGAAAGGTGGTTGGCAAAACCACTTTAACACACACACAACTACATACAGTTATATGTGAAATTGAAGCTTCAATAAATTCGCGACCCATAACATATATATATGCAGACTCAGGAGAACCTTCTCCAATTACGCCAGCACACGTTTTGGTAGGTCAACGTCTAACTTCCTTACCTATAGTTCACCTCAAATCCCATGTGCTTCCTGGAACTTCTCTAACATATGTAAAACGTTTCAACCAAAGGGAACGTATATTAGACCAGTTCTGGTCAAGATGGAAGAAGGAATACCTTCTTCAGCTGAAAAACGCCATGACAAGTCGACACTCCAGTATTCAAGAGTATTCGCCAAACGATGTCGTTTTAATCCACGATTCTAAATTACCAAGACACTTATGGAAATTAGGAGTAGTAACTCAAGTGTTTCCAGGTAGAGATGGAAAGGTACGATCTTGTGAGTTAAAAACGGCTACAGGTACATTTAGACGTCCTTTCCAGTTGATTTATCCAGTTGAAATTTTTGAAAGAGACTAAAATAAACTTTAAAAACTTTTATTTATAAACTATGACATTTGTGTGGACTTTAAATTCTCTTTGATATAGTTACAATTAGAAAATGAACATAAAGTTAATGTTCATCCGGGGGCCAATGTGTTAATTATTGGTCAAATCTAAAACCTGTAGATGGCGCTGCACGCCGATATTAATGTTTTGTTTTCTTCTTTTCTCTTCAGTGTGTTCTTCGTGTTCGTCTTTGTAGTAGTAAATAAATGTATGTCTCAGTAATTGAAATCCTATTATTTCCGATTTATGTGTTCAACCAACACCAATGAATTGGATGAATTACCAGTGGCCGGCAGTCCCCACGACTCTGGACCGATAAGGTAAGCCATTTACCTTATTTCAATTTAAAATTCTGAAAATGACTGTTAATGACTATTTATACAAAGATATATATAAATAACGTCGCCAAAGTAGCGACATGGTTTTGAATGATACCTTTTAGAACGTCGTTAAAAGTTTAACGACACCATCATCTTCAGGAACTAGATGGAACTGCTACGTCACTTCTGGGCAGCAATGTGACTAGAACACCAGAGCTCAGGAATTGCAGGGTAGCGACTTCTGCTTTGGACACATAGCTCGACTTGCACACCACTCCCTCCAAGATAGCCACGGTGGAAACGCGCAGACACGCTCCTGGATGTTGTAATGACTTTTAGACCGACTAGAGGGCGCTGTCTGTCCAGCGCAGACGAAAAAGACTTTCGAATTGAAGAGAGACTTTAGTTTAGTTTGGTTTTGAGAAGGGAATGATGCAACGCCGAGAATAGCGGGTGCCTGGCTTGAGTACCGTTCATGTTTATTATTTTTGGTCCAAGGATTATCGACCATTTTATGCAATATGTGTTACGTGTTTTCGTTTACCTTTTATGTATGTGTGTTTGTGTCGTATAGTGTTTGTAAATGAGAAATAAAAAAAAATATTTCTCTAAAGAAAAGCAATCTTCTCTTGATGATTTCAAGCCTACGATACATCACAGTCTAAGAAGTTGGTGGCAGCTAGCGGATCAAGAATTCACGCTACTAAAAGGGTAAGTGCCTTTATGTATGAAACAGTGCCTTGATTTAAAAATAATATAATAAATCAGCTCAGTCCTTGTATTAGGACGTGAGAAAATATTTTTTAAAAGTACTTAAATTCGCATTATGAATTTAATAGAGAATTAAGTATATCACAGAGGTACCTCACTTGTCCCTATCTATTTGATAAAAAGATTATTTGAAATTATTATTTGTAGAGAAAAAAAAATATATATTAAACTGATTTATCCGTTGGTTAAAAGAAATAAAAAAAAAAAAAAAAAAAGAAGAAGAAAATCCTTCAATTTTTTTTTTTTTTTTTTTTTTTTTGGTCGATGTATTTCGAAAAAAAAAAAGTTGATGAATCAGTGAGAAATAAATGAATATATATGTTTTTTCTTTTGTTTAATGGTATATTCCTAATAATAATAATAATAATAAAAAAACTTACTATAGAGTAAGTACATTTTGAAAAGAATTTCGGTTTTAAACGGAATTGCAAATTTTGAGAACAAGTTGAAATAAAGTATCTGTTCTGTAATTAAAGCTAAATAAAGAATAGATATTCTTTTTTTTTAGGGCTTTGAGAAATAAAAAATAAAAAAGAATGTATTTATTATCGAATTAAAAAGAATAAAAATGTTGAATGATTCATATTAATGTGCATTTCAGGTCATTTTTATTTCTGATATTTTATTGGATTTATTTTTCTTTCTGTCTCTTTTTACTGATTTGGTATTTCTTTGCTTAATAATACAAAAATAAATGGGTAAATAAAGAGTGAATGAAGGATAAAAATAAAAAAGAATTTAGTTTCGATTTCATGTAAAATGAATCTGTTCTTGTTTGGAACAAAATATTTTGGTTTCGATTTGAAGTAAAATAGTAGTTTCTGTTTCAAATGAAGTGTTTAACGATTAGATGTTCATTTTATTTCTTAATATTAACTACTATGGTAATTTATGTTACTTAAATCTAATTTTCTGAAACTTACTTTTTTTTGATAAAGAAAAGAGTTTCGGTTTAGAAACGTAACTATTGTTTTTTTTTTTTTTTTTTTTTTTTTGGTTGAAGAAAAATATTAATTATTCTGTTTCCTGAGAAGTATGTGTGCAAAAAGAATCGAATAGTTTTGCAAATAAATTAATTTATTTCTGTTTTGAATTGAAATAATGACTGTGTAGGAAACAAGTAGTACTTGGTATGAGAACATACTTGGTTTGAAATATTATTTTGAATATTATTTTTGAATATATGATTTATTTAATAAAAGAAATTTGGGTGATTAAAAATGTTCACGTATTCTGTTCTTTAAGAAGAAAAGTGTTTCTTTTTATGAAAAAAATATGTATATATTTAAAAAAAAAAAAGTGTTCTCTTAAATAGAGAAAAATAAGGTATTTTTCATAAGTACAGATGCCATTAATGGTATTAGATATTATTTTTCAATTAATTGCAAAGGTTAATTACCCTTAGTATCTTTTTTTTGTGTGTGTTTGATTGATTTTTGAAAAAAAAAGGGGTAATAGAAAAAATTATAATAATAATTTTTCTAATTATTTTATTTGTTTATATCTTATTATCGTTGTGAGAGCATTCTGGTTTTGTTTGGGGTTTTGAAACATGGCATTTTTAGCTAAAGCTCGAAAATATGAATTAATTCAGATTTGTGAGGAAATCGGTGTCGAAGTAGATACTTCCAGTAGAGTCATTGACATCAAGAAATTAATTTTATCTAGCAAGTCCTATAATGAGGAAGAAGTAAAATCAATATTGGAAAGGCTTCTTGAAGATAAAAAACTACAAGAAGAAGAGAGACTAAGACAAGAAGAAAGAGAGGAAAGAAGGACCCGATAAACTAAACAATATGAACTTGAATTAAAGAAATTGGAAATTTCAAAAGAAAATCCTGAAAGATTATTAGAACCAGAAAGGGCGATTGAATCGGTTCCAAGAATACAGTTAACCCAAATTACCCCAAGATTTGATGAAAAACATGATGAAATGGGTTTATATTTAATAAATTTCGAAAGAAGAGCGGAGATGGCACGAGTTCCAAAAAAGGATTGGGTGGCCTACCTGTTAGCAGTTTTACCGCCAGAACTTTCCAATATGTTGGCCAGAGAGTCGCCAACCGATGCGACAAATTATGATTTTGTTAAAAATATCATTATGAAAAGATATAAATTAAATAGTGAAAAATTGAAACAATGTTTTTATAAGCACCACAAATCGTCCGAAAAATCTTGGAGAAATTATGCTCAAGAGCTTTCTAGTTATTTTACGGAGTGGCTTACAGAATTAAAGATAGAGAATTTTCAACAGCTGAAAGACCTAATAGTGACTGAGCAGTTAAAGTTTCGAGTGCCTCCTGATGTGAGAGAACATTTTTTAGATAACTGGACGACACCTTTAGACTTAGCTGAAAAATTAGATGAATTTGAAAGTATAAGAGAAAGTTTCAAAAAGAGGAATTTGCCCAAAAAGAACTTTTCCAGCTTTCGTAACCAAAGTGGAAACTTATGTGATGATAAGTCTAGGGATAATAATAAAGATGTTAAGCCGAAATTACATGCAAAACCCGAAACATCCCAAGAAAATCAAAGAAATAAAGAGTTTGATAAAAGAAAAATTACTCGTTGCTATGAATGTGGTTCTACTAATCATCTTAGACCTCAGTGTGATAAATTAAAGAAAAATGAAGAATTTATCTCACATATTATAGCTGAGGCAGGTTCTGATGAATCAATGACACCTTATACTAGTATAGGTAAAGTGAATGGTGTTGAGATGAAAATAATTCGAGACACGGGTGCTTCATGTGATCTGATAAGCAGCAAGTACGTGAAACCACATATGTACACAAATGAGAAAATGCATATTAGAAATCCATTAGAAGTGGATCCTATCTGTTTACCACTTGCAGAAATTGAATTGGATTGTAAAATGGGACACTTAAAAACTAAAGCAGCTGTCCTACAAAATTCCTTTTATAGTAACAAGTATTTGTTAGGAAATAAAACTGCTGCAATGTTCAAAAATTGCAAATCGAAAGAAAATGTACAAAAGCATAAGCTAAAATCAGTACAAACAAGAAATCCTAAGAAATTTTTAAAGATGAAGAAAAATATTCAAAATAAAGATTTTGCTCATTTTGACCAAAAGTTGATTGAAAGGAAATCTGCAGATGAAAAGAAAACCGAAGGGGTAGGAGAAATCCTGTCAGAATTTTCATGGCCAGAACTCAATAAAACCTCTCCAAAAGTGTTTGTTGAAGAACTGCAGAAGATAACAGAAAATCAAAATAAAATAGAAAATGAAGTTGTTCTTAAAGAGAAAATAAATGTTGACCATCTCAAAACTGAAAATTTCAGATTGTTAAATGAAATTATATGTTTGAAAGGGAAGATGGAAGAAAAGAAAATTAAAGAACAAGAACTGTTTCTTGAAAATAAAAAACTTACTGAAGAGTTGGAACATACTACGAAAAATATTTCGGAACTAAATAATGCCTTAAAAGACCTTAAACAAAAAAATGAAGACTCTAATTTTGTGATGGAAAAACTAAAAGCAGAAATAGAGGCTTATCTGAATAAAAAATGCTTAGAATATCAAAAGCAGATAAATGAAGAAATTCAAGAGAAAGAAAAGTTTGAAAATCAGTTAAAAAATCTTCGTCTTGATTCACAAAGTGAAAAGAAGAATTTTCTAAATCAGTTAGAAATTTTGAATGTTGAAAAGAATAATTACAAAAAAGATCTGGAAAATACTAAAATTGAAAATCTTAAGCTGTCTAATGAAATCGACATAATTAAAGAAGAGCTCTTAAGAATAAAAGGTAAAGAAAATGAAATTTGTCTTAAAAATGAAAAGCTTGTTGAAGAAAGAAATGAAATTAATATAATTAATTCCAAATTAGATTACCTGCTTAATATTCTTGAAGAGAAAGAAAAAAATTTCTAATGCTAAATTGGATCAGTTGACAGCTGAATTGCAGAAAAATAAAGTAGATCTTATGCAGTTATCTGAAAAATGCTTAATTTATGAAAAACAATTGAAGGAACAAAGTTACTTGAAGGAAGAACTTTCTGCAACTACTTTGGGTCCCTTGAAAAATCTACCTAAAGATTCTAGTCAACTAATGGCAAATTTATTGAAACACAGTGAAAAGTGTCTAGTGCCATATAGTGAGAAAGTCGCCAATTTTCCTAAAACAAGGGAAAATCGTGTAAAAGACATTTCCTTCAAAATCAGTGCTACTAAGTTGCATATTAAGCCTTCTAAATGTCCACCTACTCGAACTTATGTGAAAATTTCTGGACATTTAGTGGGCCAGAGATTGAGAACTCCAGGTGAAATGAAGGCTCGAGACAAGAAAGATTCTTCGTCTCATACTACCATGACTCATGTTACAGACTATTGGAAATTAGCTGAATACTATCGAAAATGCATTCCTGAATTTTCTGAAAATGCAACTTTATTGTCAGACTTACTAAAGGATCGGACTCTAAAATCCACTGACTGGAATAGCTCTTGCCAAAGGGCATTTAAAGAACTAAAGGAGAATTTTATCTCAAAATTGTATAAAGCTATTCATGTTCCTGAGAAAAAGAAAGAAAAAAAAAAGACCAAATCCCAGATTTTACTTTGGGAACTCTATGCAGTATTATTTAATTAGGAGGTTGTTCAGTGTATAGAAATACAATCTCAGAATGCTGATAATTTCAGCTGAATCGGATGATAGTACTCGAGTTAAAATTAGCTTGTACGATTCGACCCTGACAAATAACAAACGAAGTTTAATAAAAGCGTCCAACACGATTCCTAGACTTTCGGAAGTCTGTTGTTGCTTGGACATGTGTTATACTAAGAATTATACATGTATGTCTAATTTCAGCTCAAATGGATGAGACGAAGCGAGTTAAAATTCGAATGGAGAATACAATATTCGAATAAAAAATTATATAAGTAAGTATATGCTCTAAAAAAAAAAAAAATAATAATATAAATATGCACTTTTAAAGTTAAAAAAATTCTTTATGGGAAAGAATCGAATGCTTTTGATTGGTGAGTTGCATTCTATCATTATAGCAAAGTAATATTCCAGTTTAAAGCAAAAAGAAAGAAAAAAGAAATAATAATGTATTTATTTAATCAGATTGCAATCCCCTTTGAAAAGCAATTTACAAATTTTAAATTAAAATTCGAAGTGAAACTGAATTCCAAAATATGCGATATTTTTCGTCTGATTACCAATATACGCGATTATTTCTTCGAATAGCCATTTTTTTTTTTTTTTTTTTTTTTTTTTCAAAAGTATTAGAATACGAGATAATTTTGTGGGCTATTATTGAAATATGGAATGATATCGCCGCTTATTCTCGTAATTTACGATTAATAATGCAAATAATATACTGAAAATCGATCGATAAAATGCACAGTTTTTTCAAAGCTATTTCTCGAAATAAACGATACTTTTGCTTCATATTATCGAAACACAGAATCGTTTTGTTTAATAGGACAATATAGGACAATTTATGTTTAATAATAGGTCAAATAATTGCGGAAATTCGCGATTACTTCGTCCCTAATTAAAAACATTCGCAATTTTTCAAAGCTGTTTTTCAAAATACACAATAATTTTGCAGCCTGTTTTTGAAATACATAAGCCTTTTGCCGCTAATTATCAAAATTTACTTTTGATAACGTAAATAATTACAGAAATTAGGCTGTTATTTCGCCACAAATCGATAAAACTCAACCTTTTAAAAAAGCTATTTACAAAAAAAAAAAAAAACGGATAATTTACAGTCGGTAACAAAAGTGTCCGAACACTAGCAAAAATTCCTATGTAAAAAAAGTACACTTCATACGGTTATGTTAAATAAATCCTTATCGAATCATGTTCTTACATTGACTAAGAACAGGATTCGACAACTAACGTTAACTAACGTTTAACTAACGACTTAACTAACGTTTTATTTTCGAAAGTATTTACCAAAATTTACGATTTATTTGCATTCTAGTATTTAAATACGCGATTTATTTCGCTGCTAATTGTCAAAATTTATGTTTAATAAATTAATAATTGGCAAATTTGGGGATTTTTCTTCACTAATCGATAAAACTGAAATTCTTACTAACTAATTCACGAAGTATGCAACAATTTTGCGGACTATTAGTGAAATTTCCCAGTTCACTGTCAAAATTTGCGTCCAGTCGAAATTAATTGATAATATTTGGCTATTACGGTGCCGTTAATTAATAAAATTCGCACTTATCTTTAACTTTTATGCTTTTTGAAGTGGATAAGTTTCAGTAGCGATATGTGCTGGAATGAGACGACTTTTTAAACTTTAAATGATAAATGTGCACCTTCACAGAAATTCTTTAAAATAGCGAATTATTTAAAAGTTAAAAAGAAAGAAAAAAACTCGGTGAGAGGAACCCGATTTCGCAGCTTTTGATATCTTTCCGTACAGTCGGTAACATAAGTGTCCGAATACTAGCAAAAATTCCTATGTAAAAAAAGTACACTTCATACGGTTCTGTTAAACAAATCCTTATCGAATCCTGTTCTTAGTCAGTGTAAGAACAGGATTCCACAAGGATTTGTTTAACAAAACCGCATGAAGTGTACTTTTTTTACATAGGAATTTTTGTTAGTGTTCGGTAACTTTTGTTACCGACTGTAGTTTCGTATTGCGCCCTTAGAAACTATGCCGATTCCGTACTTGTTGGCTGGTATGAAACACTGCCGCCACTTTTGGCGTCTATACTCGGGGCAAACCTAACTTGAGCACACTGTGAATGCTACAGGAGCCAGTTTACTCCCTTTTCCCTGTATTCATACAAATAAGAGGTAGTAGGGATACTAGATTTGGCTGTTTATCCTTACTTTTTGTGGGGGGAAATTGCGCATTGTGTTTAAATTATTCAAAAATTATTATTGAAAGAATTGGTGTTGAATTAAAAGAAAAGAAAAGAATGACATGTTGAAAAAAACTTTTAAATATTATTTCAAAGAATAGTATGTGTGTGCGTTTATATAAATACAGATACAATACTGAATGGACTCAAAATAACTTAATACAATCTTTTAAACTTATGAATTTACAATCATAATTTAATCCATCAAAATATTAATTTAATTTTTATATATTTTCAGAAATCTGAATTTAATGAAAAGATTTTCTACTAATATTATTGTAAATAATAATAATAATAAATAAATAAATAAAAAGCATTCACTTAGTATTACACGTGTTTTAAATTGCATGCATATAGCTACATTTAATGTTTTTGAAACAACTCTCATTAAAATTTAGAAAATATTTATGACGTCAGTTCATCTCTCTAGCATTCTGTACATGTTTTACAATGCCTTGAAATTTATATATGTTGCTTATGTCTACTGTGGCATGATTTCTATTGAAAACAATGCGATTATAATTATTGCCTTGTTAACAAGTTTTCACTAAAGGATTCGGGTACATTATGGTCGATAAGTTGTATTTTTAAAGCCATTTTTAATTTTTTTACATATCACAAAGCATAATGAAAGTAACATACATTATTTAGATGTAAAAGACATGTTTCTCATTAAGTATAGCATGTTTAGTATTAATGACTGGTTTGCAGGGCTATGCAAAAATATTCAGATGCGTCAGATGCGCGATTTTATTTATAACCCAGTTAAAAACAAAATGTCTCTAGCAATATTTTAAATTATATCTCCCCCCCCCCCCCATGTAACTTTTTTTTCTTCTTTTTTTTTAGAATATTATATAATGCGTATGCAATTTCAAACAATTTTCAGGGCTACAAAAAGTATTTTATGATTTCTTTTTAAAAAGAAACAAATTTTAAGGTGCTATCACTTTGGTAAAATACATTGAAGGTGAACTAATGTTTAATGGAAAAATGAAGTTGGAAAAGCTATATAATGCAGTAAAACCTCTTTGAAAGTCCACCTCTATTTATGAGCCAGCTTTTTCCAGTCCCCAATTTTTTCAAGAAGACTTAATACTAATTTACCTCTATTACAGGAAGGAAGAGGGACACACTTTGGTAGATTTCACAGTGGCCTAAATGGCCTAGCCTGTATTCATGCGAGTTTCGAAAAAATCCGCAAGAATCACTGAATGGCTAAACCGACGATTGTGAATTTTGAACTAGGCACCTTTTATCTACCAGCTTTGAGAGCAGAATGAATTATCTTTCTTTAACATTTTGGTTGGTTGTAGGGATTGAATATGTTAGGGTCCTAGGCCTTTAGCTGGAATGGCTTCCGTGGGAGTATTTCTAAGGGGTCCTAGCCCGTATTTACGCGAGTTTCGAAGAAAACAACGGAAAACTCCAAACGGGTAGGAGTGCGCAACCAAAAATCGAACCCGGCACTTCCCATCTTCCACCTTTGAGCGCAGCACCGCTCGGCTGCTGGTGGGCTTTGTTTTACAGGTAACATTGTGTAATTCTCACTCCACTAAAATAAAACAATGTTATCAGTCATATTTTTGTTATTCATAAATCCATGGTTATAAGTCCATTATATTTTATTTTACACTTTATTGTTATACAGATTTGTTTAATTTACTCGAATTTTTTTTTTTATACAAGAATAATAATAATAAAGTTTTAACTCTCTAACCACTCAATATTATATGAGTTTTTTTTTTTTTTTTTTTACGCTAAAATAATTATTTTTTTATAAAAAGAAAACAAAAAAGGAAACTGGAATTTGCAGAAGATGTGAAATTTAGCAAATGATATATCTATTTTCCCAAGAGAAAAAAATATTGCGTAAAATTTGAATTTTTTTGTATAAAAATTTCTGGTAAAAGCGGTGAAATCAGAAAAGTAGTCCAGGTAAATTGATTGAAAAAGAATAAAGTACAAATAGGAGTAGATTAAATAATGAATGATCGATTTAGTATTTAAATCTACACATGTACACACACACGCAAAAAAAAAAAAAAAAAAAAAAAGAAAGAGAGAAAAAAAAAAAGAGAGAGAGAAAAAGAGGGAAAAGGTTTCAGAACTTCGTTACTTTAAAGTATTATTTTTCAACAAATAGGCAATTTTTCAGTGAAAAATGAATGACTGTGGTATGGCCAAATGACTGTACGAGTGCCAAGTTATGGATGGAATGCCTCTTAAGAGAGTGGGAAGGGAGGGATTCCAGGATACCTAGCCCGTATTTAAATGGGTTTTGGAGAAAACTACGAAACACACTGATCAGCTAGGCTGCCGAGTACGAACTGGGTTCGAACCCGGTACCGCCCCTCTCCCAGTTTTAAAAGAACCTCTCAATTCCTGGCGGAGAGAAAAATGAAAGAGGGAAATGGGGGAGGGCGAAAAAAAAAAAAAAAAATGTACTGTGTTAAGGATTTAAAATTTTAGTATCTAGTGTTGAAAATTGAAAATTTAGGCTTTACTTATGAAATCTTAAAAAGGCTTAATATTTATTTATTTCATTTATTTTTAATATATTTAATTTTACTCATTATCATTATTATTTTATTGTTGTTTAAGGGAGGGGTAATTGAAAAAGACAATTGAGTAATTTGTGTTCTAAATTCTTAGTATAATTAATCTTTCTATCTTTTAATTTTTAGCCTTTCACAAGGCTTTGTCCTCGAAAGGATTTATTTTTTAGTTCAGAAAAGAACTTTTTTTTGTTAGTTCTGAAAAGAACTTTTTTATGTTAGTTCTGAAAAGAACTTTTTTTATGTTAGTTCTGAAAAGAACTTTTTTTAGCCTTGAAAAAAATATTCTTATTCGTCTAATGGCTCGATTCCGCTAAGGCTATCGTCATTATCCGTTGACTGCTCAGAGTCACCCGAAGAACTATCAATATTAAAACTCATGGTTTCAACAATCTGTTCTTCCAAACCATCCAATAACCACATTCTTTTTTCTTCTTCAATTACGTGTTTCACGCAATTACTCCAAGAAGATGATGCTTTTTCTATTCCTTCTTCTGTAAGCTTTTCTACTTCATCTATCTTGAATGTACGAACATGGGGGAACATGGAAACATGTGGGAATTTTTTCAACATATACTGAGTGATAGGGAGCATTATCCATAACAATTACACTATTTGATTGTACATGAGGGAGAAATTTATTAATAAACCACTCTTCGTAATGAGTACCGTTCATTTCATAATGATAATCCCCACTTTTTTTAGACTTGAAAATTTCATGTGCCCCGTTAACAAATCCATCTTCACTCCCGGCATGGATAATAATTAATCGGCTTCCTTTGCCGGTTGGGGCTTTTAATCCAGTTGAGAGACCACTTAAAAAGGCTTGTTTCTTGGATTTTATAGTGGAATCTTGCCATACGATTTCTTTTGTATGCCCGATATTTACCCATGTTTCGTCAGTATAATATATTTTTCTTCCTTCAGAACGGTATCGTCGGATATTTCTTAAATATTCATGCTGCACTGTTGAATATCTTCACGTTCCAAAAGCATTGATAAACGCTTTCGTTTTTGAAAAACGAAGCCCAAATCATGAAGAACATTTCTTACGGTCCTAATACTGAAATTTGGGAGATCATTATCTTCATTTATTACGTGCATTATTTTTAAGGCCGTGGGTATTTTATTTTTGAAGAAAAAAGAATGCACTTTTCTTCGAATAGCTGTTTTTGTAAAAGTCATCATATCTCTGCATCCTTGTGCTTGTATTAACTTTCAAAGGACGTTTCTTTCCTGGAGTCGAAAGTTTCCCACTCGTCTTTTTTTCAGCTTTTATTCTGTTTATAGATGATCGGGAAATTCCTGTCAATTCAGAACACATCTCAGTAATTTCATTTTCCGATTTCAAGGGATTTTGTTCTCTGAGTTTAATAAAAACGTTTAAGATGATAATTGATAACCTTAAGCAGAATTTTGCAAAGCTTTCCCCTTTCTCTGAGGTTGAAAAGTAAACGGGGAACCAACTGAAGGAGATGCCATTGAAACGATAAGATAAGAACAGAGAAGAAAGAGGGTAAAAGAAAAGCAAGCGTCAATTCCGGAGTCCGAGAGAAGAATGACCCACTAGCGTCTGTGGATGCAATGTGGTAGTATTGAGCCGAACCAATCAGAATTCAACCTACACTGAAAGTTTATAACACCATTGTTGATTGGTTATCAGTTCTTATAGCAACCTGTTAGCGAATTGGCGATAAAATGAGTAGCTTGCTTTTGCAAAATCTTTTTGACATTCATTCTGTGCATCTCGCCAGCGATTTGTTTACAGTTTACATCGTGGACACGGAGTAATCGTGGAATATTTACGTTACACATTCCTCCTGACATCTCTTTTGCGCACTTTGCAAAAAAAAAAAATAAATAAATAAATAAGAAAAAAAAAAAAAAAAAAAAAAAAAAAAAAGTTGAATTCATTTATCTTTATTAGAAGTTTAATTATTTACTTTTCTTGCAATATTTTGGTATCATTTTAGAACAACTTAGAAAATATAATTAGTTTTGCATATTCTAAATAATAATCATATTTTTATCATTAAAATGTGTTGTATACTAATCAATTACATTCGCATTTAAAATAAAATACTAATGTGATTTTAGATTGTTGTTCTTTCATGACTGAATTGAGTGCTTTTAAACTTTTGTGTTTAAATATGTAACTTTATTTAGTCCTTTAACAAGTCTGTCTCTAAAGATGTTAAAGTTATTATTATTATCTTAACGCTATTTTTTTTAAACTTCTTTTTGATGATGAAAATGAAAGTACTTAATATTTAAAATTATTGAGCGAAGAAAAAAAATATAATCTGCACATTACAGTAGGCTACTCAATAAATTGTAAAATGTTACTTTGACTCAATGTTTTTAACATTTTTAGTTAGAATTCTCAGTTCGATTTTAAAAGACAAAAGCACATTTGTGGCGATAAATATTTCCCTTTGTAAAAATCCTTAAAACCTGCGGAAAAATGTTTACAAAGTTTTTTATGTAGCCATTGTGAAAATAACTTAGATTTTATCTAGTCTAAAAGTAGAATGTATGCACTTAGAATTATTTTGTAAATGACCATATAGAAACATTTAACATTGCATATAAATTGTAAAATTCAGAAAAATATTTTAAAAGTAAGCTTTAAATATTTACTTATTCTTTCTAAGATTTTATATTATACACAAGATCATGGTAAATACCTACATATATCATTTTGTCATGTGTTTTTAAACTTAAACAGTACATGGTAAGAAATTAAGTACTTAAAGTATTTTTATACTATGGCATGTCTGTTATTTTTAGGGATGAAACAGATAGAAATTTTGCCGGATATCAGATATCCGGAGCTCTTTTGCCTGTCGGATACGGATATCCGGCATTAGTTTTGTTTTTTGTATGTTTCTTTTCTTTTTCATTATTTAAAAAAAATAAAATATAACCCACCTTTTAAAAACATTTTAAATATAATTTATTTAAATATATTTATTTGTGCAATATTGCCATAGAGAATAAAGCTTTAAGCGTAACATACTTATTCCTACACTTGCAATTTGTGGTGAAAAGCATTGTCACAAAGAAATAGGTTTTGTTCAGAATTATAAAACTAAAATTTATTATTTACATATTTTTTGCAATATTAATATTAAAAAAAAATGAAACAAAATACAGTAACCGCCGCTTAATAAAAATCACTGGTTAATAAAATCAGCCGCTTAATCTGATCAAATTGCCAGGATCGGAATAAAATCAATGCAAACCATCTTTGAAACTGCCTCTCAATAAAATCAGTATTGCCGGTTAATAAACAATAAAAAGGTGTTACTTCCCTGAATTTGAAAAGAAATTTTAAAAGATACCAAATAATGAAATTAATAAACAATGCTAATTAATTTTTAACAGATAATTATTGAAGTGTTTCTTCAAAATAAAAGAATTAAACACATCCCAAGCTACGATGCGCTTTCCTTTGAGGAAAATCATCATTACTTTGCTAAAAGTTCACGCCTTTCTTTAAAATTTAAAATATTTTCATTTAAATATCTTACTTCTTAGTTATTTCAGAATAAGAATTAGAAATTGTCTTTAAATAATTAAAAATAAAATAATCACTGGCGAATTAAATCAAATTTGTAACTTATTACAAATTAACTTATTACACCTTAAAGAATATATTCCTTGAAATTGCTCCTAAGTCAATGTGATGGGGCGTGTTTTAATTGCTGTAAATGTAAAATTTAATGTTGTAAATTTTTGACAGAGAGAGATAACAGAGGGATTTCTGTATTTAATTTATTTTTTATTTAAAAAATAAAAATTCGGAGTGTAAATAAGAATTTTCTCAGCATGCATAAATGGTATTTTGCTTCTGATGAGAATTTTTCAGTTTATTAACCGGCAATACTGATTTTACAGCAATTAAAACACATTTACAGCAATTAAAACACGCCCCATCACATTGACTTAGGAGCAATTTCAAGGAATATATTCTTTAAGGTGTAATAAGTTAATTTGTAATAAGTTACAAATTTGATTTAATTCGCCAGTGATTATTTTATTTTTAATTATTTAAAGACAATTTCTAATTCTTATTCTGAAATAACTAAGAAGTAAGATATTTAAATGAAAATATTTTAAATTTTAAAGAAAGGCGTGAACTTTTAGCAAAGTAATGATGATTTTCCTCAAAGGAAAGCGCATCGTAGCTTGGGATGTGTTTAATTCTTTTATTTTGAAGAAACACTTCAATAATTATCTGTTAAAAATTAATTAGCATTGTTTATTAATTTCATTATTTGGTATCTTTTAAAATTTCTTTTCAAATTCAGGGAAGTAACACCTTTTTATTGTGTACAGGAACGTTAGCCAGATATAAAAATCAGCCGCTTAATAAAATCACTTTTGCTCAGAACGAATGTGATTTTAATAAGTGGCGGGTACTGTATTTTACTAATGAAATCATAGTTAAAGGGTTATTTTGATAGGAAAACTAATATATTGTGGCCATCATAAATCTTTTTTCTATATTATTCTGTACTAGCAGGCTTTGCCCGCTTCGCTGGTCATTACATTGAAAGGAAGTCTCAAAATACCATATCATTGATGATGATAATAATAATAATAAAATCATTGAAATCAGTCAAAATCAGTTAAAATTCTCGATACCTTCGATAGCGGTTTTCCCACTCGCCACACTTAACAAAATCCCTTTATAATGCATGTTGCATACACATACCTAACCCGCATATTAAAAAATCGGGATTCTAAGATTAGTTGAAGCAAAGTTATGTTTTAAAACGTGTTTTTTAGCCCCCCCCCCTCCCCAGCCCTCTCTTAAAGGAAAGGAGGGGGAGATTTTGCAAAATATCCTTATATTATGAGTTAGATACATATAACATACCCACACATGGAAAATCTCTCCTTCATAAGATAATTTACTGCAGAGTTACACATGAATACATGTCCCCCCCCCGCCCCTTAAGGGGAGGTGGGGTGGAGTTTCACAAAACCACTTTGTAGTGTGTGTTGAATACGCACAAGCAGTCTACGCATCAAAAATTGCCATTCTTAGATAGTTTGGAACAGAGTTACGCATGGAAACATGTTTTTAATCCCCCTCTAACCCTCAAGGGGGCGATAGCACGGAATTCCAAATAATCCCTTTGTAGTTTGTTTGTGTTGAGTACACATAACCAATCAACCTATAAAAAATTGCTTTTCTGAGATAATTTGGAGCAGAGTTACTCTTTAAAATGTGTTTTTGCCCCCCCCCCCCGCCTTTAAAGGGGGAAAAGGAAAATATCACAAAATCGACTTATAGTGCGTGTTGGGAGTGCATAACCAGCCCGCAAGTAAAAAATCGTCTAAGATAGTTTGGAGCAGAGTTACGCATGAAAACATGATTTTGCCCCACCCCCAAGAGGGATAAGGTGGAATTTTACAAAATCCCTTAGTAGTGTGTGTCTTGAGTACGCATAACCAATCGACATACCAAGAAATCGCTATTCTGAGATAATTTGGAGCAGAGTTACTCTTAAAAGCGTTTTTTGCCCCCCTCCCCGCCTTTGAAGGAGGGGAGGGGAAATTTTTGTAAGATCCCTTTATAATGTGTGTTGGGAATGCATAAACAACTCATATGTAAAATATAAGCTTACTGAGATAATTTGAAGAAAAGTTATGCTTGGAAACATGCTTTTTGCAACACCACCCCTAAGAGGGGAATAGGACGGAATTTTACAAAATCTCTTTTTAGTATGTGTCTTGAGTACGCATAACCAATTGACATATCAAAAAATCACTATCCTGAGATAATTTGGACCACAGTTACTCCTATAAGTGTGTTTTTGCCTTCCTCCGCCCTTAAAGGACGGGGGGTGAAATTTTGTGAAATCCCTTTACTGTGCGTGTCGGGAAAGCATAAACAACCCACATATACAAATTAATCTTGCTGAGATAATTTGAAGCAAAGTTATACCCCCCACCCCACCCCCAAGGGGAAAAGGAGGAACTTTCGCAAAACCCCATTGCAATAGGTGTAACAAACCCCCCCCCCCCCAAAAAAAAAAAAAAAAAAAAATCGAAAATCGAAAAATACCAAACATGAGGTTTTGGAAATATTCTGAAGAAGACTCTTGGCGATTTTCTATATCTTTGTGCTGTTATTGGTACAGTTTTCCTCAAAAACCCGTATTTTGCTATTTCTTTTTTTTTTTTGCACTCGAGTCTAGTCTCTCACTCTCTGCAATTTCTTCACCGTGAAGCAATTTGGAGCCAAATTATGCTTATAAGGGGTTTTTTGCCTTCTGCCCCCCCCCCGCAGGTGGCAGCGGGGATATTTCGCAAAATCCCGCCATAATGGGCATCAATGTCCTAAAACCAACGTGCTCACCAAAATTTGCAAGTCTATCTCCCATAGAATCGCCACGGCTGTGTTGAGTCAGTAAATCAGTGATTTTACTCTTTTATTCCCCACCCAACCCCCAAAGAGGTAAAAGGGGGGGGTCTCTCACAAAATCCCGTTACAATGGGTGTTGGACACACATAAATAAGCCACACACTAAAATTTGTGACCTCAGCTCTTAGATTTCCATGGATAAATTTAGCGCTAAAAGGAGGGATCGAATTTGCCCCCTCGTAACTCCCCCCCCAAAATCGAAAAAAATCAAAAATGAATTTTTGCAAATACCTTCAAGATGACGCTTGGCTTTTTTTTTTTTTTTTTTTTTTTTAATCTGAGCTATTATTGCTAGAATTTTACTCGAAAATACATGCATTGCTAATTTTGCCTCCGAAAATCCTTTTTACCCCCTCTCCCCCCTTAAAATCCAAAATCGCAGAAAATGATTCTTTTGTACTTAAGTCTAGTCTCCCCATCTGCAATTTTTTCACAATGAAGTAATTTGGAGCCGAATTATGCTTATAAAGGTGTCTTTTACTTTCTGCCCCTCCCGAAAATCTCACTTTTACCCCTTACCCCCCTTAAAAATCCAAAATCGCAGAAAATAATTTTTTTGTATTCATGTCTAGTCTCCCCATCTGCAATTTCTTCACCGTGAAGTAATTTGGAGCCGAGTTATGCTTATAAAGGTGGTTTTTGCCTTCTGCCCCCCCGGGGGGTATTTCGCAAAATCCCGTCTTAGTGAGCGCCACGGTCCTAAAATCAACCTGCTCACCAAAAATTGTGACTCTATCTCCCATAGGATCACCACAGCCGTGTTGAGTCAGTGAGTGAATGAGTGAATCAGTGAGTTTACTCTTTTATATATATAGATAACAGCATCACTTACAGTTTAAATTGTACAAAAATTTGCCCATAGCTTCTCACAATAAATATTTTACGTATGGAGTTTGGTGCAATTTTAATCAACAGATGCTGAGATATAGGCTTATGAAAAATCATCGGATAAACTGCAGTGCTGTAATGCTACCTGTTAGCTGATATACACTCAAAATAAAATCACGATAGTGCTTCATAATGGCCGACTCTCTCACATACCAAGTTTTGTGCAATTATAAATGATACAATATGATATGAGATACAGCTTTCACGTATTGGGGGAAATTTAAGTATAGCAGCGCTACCTATCGGCCAACATGCACCAAAATTGAATCAGCATAACTTCTCATAATACCCTTCCAACATAAAGTTTCGTGTAATTATGCGCATTAGAGCACAAGTTATAGCCTTCCCTAAAATTGCAGAAAGTACTGTATAACAACACCACCTGTTGAGTTGGCACCAAAACTTGATAGACACTAATATATGCCAAGGTGCATGTACATATAGATTTACATGAAATTCTGTGCAGTAGTTCCTGAGATATAGCCTTCTTATAGGTTGCAGAAATCGCAGTGCGCCAGAACCTGTTGGTGAAATTACATATAAATTTATATGTAATTTAATTTTTTATTTTAATTCCAGAACTACTGCGTAGTTGTGGAGATATAGTTAAACAGAATTTTTCTCTCACACACACAAACAGACATTTTTAAAAAGTGACCAAGACAGGTTCTGGACCTCTTAAAATGTGTAAATGCATCGAAAACCAGAAGTTGAAAATTTTAATGAATCCAATACTTTCTTTTGAGACATTCATAAGAAAACATAAAAGAAAGAAGAAAAAGAAAACAAAGCTTCAAACTAGTGTGTTATGGCAATCACAAAACTTTCTTCTATATCACTATATATAACAATGCTACATGCTGTTTAACATGCACGGAAGAAATTTAATCATAGCTTCTCTCAATACAGAGTTTAGATATGGAGTTTAGTGCAATTTTAATCAAAAGGTTGAGATGTAGCCATGCGAAGAATCACAAAAGGTGAGGAAAAGCGCCACCTGTAGGTCAATATACACCCAAATTAAGCCAGCTTTCATTCTCATATTATTTATCTTGCATATCAAGTTAAGTGCAGTTAAATGTTATAGATATTGAGATTTAGTCTTCCTATAGACAGAGTAAATTGCAGCATAATATTGTCATCTATCGCCCAATATGCACCAAAATTGAATCAACATGATGTTTTATAAAAATGGCCCTCTCACATAGAAAATTTTGTGTAATTATACACAAATAAATCTCAATGAACTTCCCTATTCACAGGAAAAATTGAAGTATAGCAGCATCACCTATTGGCCGATGTGCACAGAAATTAAACATGTTTCATGATAGCCCTATGGCATACTTAGATTTTTTTTTATTTTATTATTACACACAATAGAAGCTGAGATAGTCTTCAATTAAATGAGAGAAATCACAGTATAGCAGTGCCACCTGTTGAGTGACTTGCATCAAAAACTGATGTGCACTTTTTTTCCCCTGTGTATAAATTTATATGAAATTCTGTGCATTAGTTCTTGAACTAGAGCTGCTACATAAAATTTTTACCAGACAGACATTTTCTAAAAATGGTCAAATTGTGTTCTAATCCCCTCAAAATGTGTAAATACACTGAAAATTGCAAGTAAGAATTTTTTACACATCCATTATGTCCTATTTAATATAGAAGAAAGTAATAATTCAAAACAAATTTATATATTTTTTTCTTTGTATACATTTTATATTCTGTACAGATAAGAAAGAAATTCTTAGATTATTTATTAAAATTTTGTAAATTTCAAACTATAACTTTTCAACATAAGGCATCGAGGGGGGGGGGGTAGACCACCCCTTCCAAAAATGCAGTCTTTGTCATACTAACACCCAACCAATGCCAAATTTAAAATTTCGTAAATATAGGACTGTAACTTTTTGTGATAGACACCATGGGGGGGGGGGAGTAGGACCCTCTCCCTTCCAACAGTGCTTTCTTTGTCATACTAATACCTAACCACAGTGGCGGATCTAGAACTTAACTTTTTTCATTTATTTATTTTTATTTTTATTATTTTTTTTTTTTTTTTGGGGGGGGGGGGGCTAAGATTTTTCAAAGTGTTATTCCAGATCAAAGAAAAGTTTACAATTGTAATAGTCAGTTGTGAATGTTAGTACTTTTGCCCCCACCCCCTTTAAATCCGCCACTGTAAACATCCCCAAATTAAAATTTCGTTAAGTTTGGACCATAAGTTTTCAAGATAAGACACCGTGTGCGTATGTGTTTGTGTGTGTGGGGGGGGGGGAGAGACTCCCCCTCCTTTTAACAGTGCAGTGTTTATCATCCCAACCAACCCCAAATTAAAAAAATTTTTAAATTCTGACTATATTTTTTTCGAGATCAGGCACCATGGGGAGGTACGACCCTTCCTCCTTTTAACTGTATGTATTCTTTGTCATACTAACAACCAACCCACCCGAAATTTAAAATTTTGAACCATAACTTTTCGACACAAGGCATCAAGGGGGGTGGGGTCAGACCACCCTTTCCAACAGTGCAGTCTTTGTCATGCTAACACCGAACCAATGCCAAATTTAAGATTTCGTAAAGATTGGGTTACATTAGGTATTATTAACTTTCAGTCAGAGCATAATTAAAACATAAGCTTAACAGTTATTGTTTGTTTTACACTCAACGGATAATTTTCTTTAAAGTTTAAGAACAATATCAATAAAAGATTATAAAGAACATAATTAGGCCTTTGACGGTTGATTTTCAACCTGACACCTGGAGTCTCATTCATAGTTTTATTGTGTAGGGGTTTAGTTGTTTTCCCAGGTGCCGGCCCCTTCCCTACACTAGGCTATGAATTCTTCGACCATAATAAAATGGATAGGTTATTCATCTTTTATAGATTATTGACTTTAAAAATGAGGTCTTTTATCATGTAAACAAAATATATGATAATGATATTCTTACATGTACAGTAACTTGTCATAAATCCTTATTAAAAGGTTTAAGTTATAATAGCTGATAGTATTACAAAAAACTTAAAAAAAAAAAAAAAAAAAAAAAAAAGTTTACAAAAAAACTATCTTTATAAATAAATAAAAATATGTTTTTACCTAATAAAATCAAATAAAATCTCATGAAATTCTCTTTAAAATGAGGGTCAGAAACTTTTTTATCTCATAAAACATAAGAATGTGTTTATTTAAGCTTTAAAAAATGCCGATTTTTCAAAAAATCAAATGAAATAAAACATTTTTAAGAGTATTTTATCATTTATTTCAAAAGAAAGAATGATTATCAAATGTTTAATTGAAATCTGAAGCTGATTGGTTAAAAAAAAAAAAAAAAAAAAAAAATTGGTTGATTTTACAAATATATAACTTTTTAAAGCATGTGTGGCACAAAATAGTCTACCATTAGCCTTTAACTAATTCAATACATATTATAAATTATATTATTAACAGGACTTTGCACAGTACTTTAACTTTTTAATGCATAATTTGCTGCAAACTAACATTTATAGATATTGCATTAAAAATTAAATAAATAAAATACAAGTGGTAGATGATAAATTTGTCATTAAGCTTACTTTTATTTGTTCGTATACTGTATTTTAATATAACAATGAGAATTCATTATCTAAACCTAGTTTTTTTTTTTTTTTTTTTTTTAATTATTATTATTTATTAATTTAACAGCATCCAGCTTCAACTATACTACGCAGATATGTAAAATTAATATTTACAAGAAGATTGTTAAAGACATTTGACAAAATTGTTACATTATTATTGTTTTTGCCTTTTTCAAAATAAAAAAAGCCTTAATAAAATCAATTATAAAACTAATCTTTCCTTTCTTTTTTTTTAATAAACAAAGGATATATACAAAATTAAACAGTTAAATATTTAGAATTAAACATGCACAAGTAACAAGCAACATATTATTATTATTATTATTATTATTAAACGTTTTACAATATCTAGTATGTTTTAAATTTACCTTTTTCTTACTCAAAAGTAAAAATTAAACATAAAATTTAATTTATCAGGAGATAGCATATTTACTAATGTTATAACATTCAAATAAAAATTATTCCTTTTTTTACTGTTTACCAAACATTAATATATAAATATACAATAGATAGCTTAATATTGGATCGAACTATCTTACAAAAAAAAAAAGGCACAGATTACAATAGAGAAAATGATAATGATACTAAGAAAAAACAAAAGGCATAAGGACAAAATCGCTTAATGTGGTCATAAACATAAACATAGAAGAAATATATCGCCAACGCCAAGGTGCGCCAAGAAGCCCATTTTCGCTAACATGATGGTAATCATTTGTCTTAACCTTAACCAATCAAAGATGCTGTCATAAAAGAATATAGAGAAGAAATGCAAGAAAGATTTTGATTGGTTCGGCTCCATAGTACCACATTGCATCCACAGACGCTAGTGAATGACCCCACGAAAAATTCCAGGGTTTGAGGGTTGCCGGAATTTCGCTCTTCTGAGTAAATCGCCAAACAAAGGAAGCTTTTGACTGGATAAGTAGACAGTGACGTATAACTTATTATTTTTAAAAAGAATTCCTTAATCATTAAAATATACATTTTAAGCTGAGTATATAGATTTAGCTAATATTACTGAATCTAATACGGATATTTAATGTTAAATTAAGTATACTTTTAATAACATAAATAAGTATTTTAAAGGAACTATATATCACTTGCGGAATCACACAGGCTCAGCCTTTGACAGTGTGCTCAAGTTAGGTTTGCCCCGAGTATAGGGTTCAACATTTTAGTAGCCATTCTCAATGTAATTTTCGCCCGTTGGCGATTGGCGACCGCTAATCTTGAGCTTTATCGTCAACCATGGATTTTATTTTAAACCTTTCTTTGAATGATTTTGTTTTCATTATTGCACACTATTAATTTGGTTCTAATAATAATTTGTCTTCTGGTAAATTAAGATTTTAATTAGGTGAGAAATTGGTTATAATATTTATGAGTTAGAAATTTAAAAGATAAATAAGAGAAGAAATAAAGTACGGCACAGGTTTGCTAGTTATTTAATAACCTATTTAGGCTATTGCGTATTATCGTGGTAATTTACTCATCTGTTTATTTTTTCATTCTATTTATTTTTGTTACATTATACATATATGCACACACTTATGCATATTTTAACATCTTAAACATATACTCGTTGATGAATACACACTACTCAATAAATACATGATAAATTTTTTACCGGGCTTAGAAAAGTCTGGAAAATTTATGTCAACTTAAAATTCTAGCACTCTTGTTTCCTTACGTAAAAGGAACACAATGTCATATTTAATGTGACAGCTAAGAATGTAAAATGTCACAAATGCTTGCATTAGTATATCGCCTAAGGGATTTTCAATTGTGATCAGTCATAAAAAAAAAAAAAAAAAAAAAAAAAAAAACCTGTCACAATCATAGATGTTTGCTTGTACGGCGACGTATGGCACTTGGAAAAAAAAAAAAAAAAAAAAAAAAAAAAAACTTATGATCAACAGTTGCTGGGCTAATTTTTTTTTTACAATATTGAATATACTATGTGAAATTTTAAGAAAAGTGAATCAAAAACTAAAGTTTATTGTTTCTAAAGTTTAAAATATATTTATCAGAGTCAGAAATTTTATTACATTTAGACAATAAAAAAACTAAAATTTATAGTTTACTAATTTAAAAATATATTTAGCAGTGCCAGAACTTTATTTTAGTTACACAATAAAAAACTAAAAATTTTTGTTTACCAATTTTAAAGCGTATTTGGGAGTTATAGAACACTATTTTTAACCCCCGACAAAAAAAAAAAAAAAAAAAAAAAAAAAAAAGAGGTGGTGTAAATTTGAAGCCTTGTCTATCTCCGTGTTCTTTTGTGGCAATGTAGCTTCCAAATGAAGTAACCGATTTCAATATCCATTTTTTAAATTAGACCGCTGATTTAATCGGGATGGTTCTTAGTTATGCTTAATTAAAACCACTTTAATAGATTTTTTTTTAATTAGTAAAAGAGTATTTTTAAAGATTTTTTTCAGCTTATTTTCTATGTCATAAACCTTCTGCCGAATCCGGGTTAAAAACGGAAAAATAAATTAGACATATCAGACCTATTGTTACAAATTCGATACCAAATGAAAGGCGATTTTTCTGAATACATGGGTCCAAACAGTTTTTCGACACGACAATTAGATTTTTTAAAAAATAACTAAAGTATGAAATTTAGGCGACAACAACTTTTGTGTAATACATAAAATAATTAAGAAACATCAGTACTATTGTTAAAAAATCGGTATCTAATGAAAGGGGCGATTTTTCTGAATCCAGGGGTGTAAACAGTTTTTCGACACGACAATTAAATTTTTTAAAATTAACTAAAGTATAAAATTTAGGTGGCAACAAAAAAGTTACATTTTTATTGGGAATTTCTAACACACGTGACCAACAGGCAATGTAAGATTAATTTTTCTTTTATTATTATTTTACCATGTTTTCACCATGTTTTCATTAACTTCTATTCTTGTTTGTTTGTTTTTTTGTCCGGTACAAATTTTGCAATCGAATTTTAACTAACTTCCTTACTAGCTAGACATTTGAAACTTTCACAATAGCTCAGAACCCAATGACAACACAATACTTCGAAGTCCAATTTTCGAATTTTCGAATAGTTTTCTTATAATTAATTAAAATATGAAAATAAGAACATCATAATAACGTTAAAATAGCCATTAAAATATTAGCTATAATTTAATTGTTGCAAAAAAAAAAAAAAAAAAAAAAAAAAAAATACGAGTTCACTTTCTTTCGACATAAAAATAAATACATTTAATTAAACGTGAACATTAAAAAATTGTAAAAAGTTAAATTATGTATCTCACAAAAATTGACGTCATTATCATTTAAAAAATTTCATTCACATTGATGAGCTCTATGATTCCTCAGAAAATTTAAAACATGGTATATAAAAAGTTTTTTTTTTATCTTATAATTATAATTAACTTCGATTCTTGTTTGTTTGTCCGGTACAAATCTTGCAACCTATTTTTAACTAACTACCGTACTAGACATTTGAAACTTTCACAGTAGCTCAGAACCCGGTGACAACACAATACTTCGAAGTCAGATTTTCGAATAGTTTTCTTTTAATTAATTCAAATATGAAAACAATAAGCTCTTAATAGCAATAATATAGCCATTAAAATACTAGCTATAATTTAATTGTTGCCAAAAAAAAAAAAAAAAAAATCACAAGTTCATTTTCTTTCGACATAAAAATAAATACATTTAATTCAACGTGAATGCTAAAAAATTATAAAAAGTTAAATTATGCATCGCATAAAAATTGATGTCATTGTCACTTTAAAAATTTTGTGCACATTGATAAGTGCTAATGTAGTTCACGATGCTAATATTGTTCTAAAAGAAGAAATATTTTATTTTCAAAACCAACTTCTTCTTCTTCTTCTTCTTCTTCTTTTTTTTTTTTTTTTCACTATTATTATTATTTCACTGAACTGAGTCCGCGCGCTTAAATATTATATTTTACCCTCGCGTATTTTATTAATGATTCATCAGAAAGTTTAAAAACATGGTATATAAAAAGTTTTTTTTAAATCTTATAATTATTTTTAGCTTACATTCTCTGTCATAAACCTTCTGCCGAATCTGGGTTAAAAACAGAAAAAGGGAAAAATAAATTAGAAATGTCAGTCCTATCGTTACAAATTCGGTACCAAATGAAAGGGAAAAATTTTCTGAATCCAGGAGTACAAACAGTTTTTCGACACGACCAATAGAGTTTTAGAAATTAACTAAAGTAGGAAATTTAGGTGCAACACTTCATTTTAATTCATTTCAGTCATTTTAAAAAGTACATGGCTCGTTACAAATTCAGTACCAAACGAAAGGGGCGATTTTTCTGAATCCAGGAGTAAAAACAGCTTTTCGACACGACCATTAGATTTTTAAAAACTAACTAAAGTGTGAAATTTAGGTGACAACACTTCATTTTAATTCATTTCAGTCATTTTAAAAAGTACATGGCTCGTTATAAATTTGGTACCAAACGAAAGATGCGATTTTTCTGAATCCAGGGGCGTAAACAGTTTTTCAACACGACAATTAGATTTTTTAAAATTAACTAAAGTATGAAATTTAAGTGGAAACACTTCATTTTAATCCTTTCATACCTTTTAGTGCGAATCAAGCTAATAGTAAAAGTCTTTAATTAAAATTTTTTAAATTTTATTTTATTTCAGGCTACTTTGCATACTGTTATTTTAAAGTTTACGAGCTGGCAATTTTCCAATTTCTAAATTATGTTAGATAAAATCTGCGAGCTAGCAATCTTTCAATTTTTAAATCATTTAAATTATAAATTGTATAGATCTTTTCTGATTGAAAAGTTTTTTTTAAATAGCGAATTTTAAGCCGATTTTGACAAAAGTTAAAAATTGGCTATAAATAGTGAATACCAGTTCACATTATAAAATCTCTAAATTCGGTTAAAAACTAGATATTTTATCAAATATTTTTAAAACTACTTGAAATGTGATATTTTTTCAAGGCATTGATATTTTAAAATTATCGATCACTAAATTCTGTTGAAAATTAGAGATTTTTTTAAAAAAGATAACATTTAATTCAATTCAAAATATGTCTTGCGTTGATATTTTATAATTTGCGAGGTAGGTTCTTTTTACTGAAAATTACAGATTTTGTAGAAAAATAATATTTAATAAATACAAGGTTTTGGAGGCTTTTATAAAGCTAGCTTTACACTTTTAGAGAAGGTCAAATAGTTTTTGTATTTATATTTGCATTGAGACCTCTATTTATTGTAAATACAGGGTGTCCATAATTAAACTTGACCTATTGAGAGCATTCTGTATCTGTAACTAAAATGCGGAGTGAGTGGAAAATTTGTACATAGATCTTTCAAAGAAGGGGCTCAAAGTTCTGCATAAAATAAATAAATAAATAAATAAATAAAAATAAATAAATAAATAAATAAAAGATAAATTAAAATAAATAAATAAATAAATAAAAAATTAATTAAAATAAATAAATTAAAATAAATAAATAAATAATAAATAAATCAGTGGCGACCAGCTGTGATCAGTTGTTGAATACACTGTTCATCGGCTGCAGATTTTACACAATATGATCTTCATCGATAAAAAGTCTGCAACTTGTAACAAATAGGAACAATTAAATTTGTAATAAATAAAGTTGTTCGTATTAAAATTTGTAGCTTGTTTGTATTTTGATGTATGTCCCCTTAAAACGGAAAATTTTTAAAATATAATTGTTTTGCAGAACCTTTGACTGCATCCTTTGAAATGTCTGTATACAAATTTTCGACTCAATCCATATTTTAGTTACAGCTACCGAGTGCTCTGAGTGGGCCAAGTATAATTACGGTCACCCTGTATGTTGCACGTATGGGAAGTCATTGTCAGCATCTCTTTACTCTAAGTTGTATGCATTCTAACAGCTGTATTCGCCAATAACTTCAACTCCTGGTTGAAAACGAAATCTTGAAAAGCTTATAAAGGCAGGGTTCAACATTTTAGCAAAGTCTGACGCGTTGCATCTGCCATCAAGCGGCATTGTTATTTTCAGATTTTTTAGCTGAAATTAACCAATCAAAAATTATGTGAAAACATTGATACTAGATGGCAGAAGCAGCGTGCAATATTTTCTATGAAAGCTACACTGTGCCTTTAGACGCTTTTCAAATTTTTGCGTTGAACCGTGAGTCGAAGTTAATGGTGAATAAGACCGTTAGTCGTGTATATTGTATATATCGTAAAATGAATATGTGTATTATATGTTGGAAATTATATTTACTTGTTATTATATATATATATATATTAGTAATTCTAAAATCAGGTTTTTGTTTGGGGAAAAAACACATGTTTGTTTTAGTAAATTTCAAGCAAAGAACATAAACATTAAACAAATGAGTTATTTTCCGAGAAATTTAGACGTTTGATTGTTTATATAATTCTTTAAAAAATCAGATTAAAATATGATAAGTTGTGAATTAAAAAAAAAAAAAAAGTTAGGCAGAATTTATTATCAAAACGATAACAATGTACATTTTTGATGAAAAATCGATTTAATTTTAGCAAGAGCGAAAAGTGACAGGTCAGGATTCGAAGAGGTATTTTTTGCCCTTGCTTAACCACCCCTAGACATGAATCCTAGACCGTTGTCAATGTGGAATTTGCACGTTTTCTGATTTTATTCTTATATGATAGAAAAGGAAAAGGTTAAAAAAAAAATTACATACATTTTTACTTTCTTTTATATGTAATATAGAGAAAGTATTGGATTCGCGAAAATTTTCGACCTCCGTTTTTTGACGGATCTACACGTTTTGGGATGTCCTGAACACGAATTGATAGTTTTTAGAAAATGTCTGTCTGTGTGTCTGTCTGTCTGTCTGTCTGTATCATTTTTTTGTGGACGCTGTATCTCACGAACATATGAATGAAATTTAACCAAACTTGGTATTTAGTTGCACCCTGACATGAACTGGTGCCCATTAGATTTGGGGATCAACAGCTCAACAGGTGGCGCTGTAATCGCATTTTATGCAAATTTTTAACATGGCAGCATAGGACAAAATTCCGTATAAATGGGCATAATGAGAGTTATTTTAAACTTGTGATTGTAAAATTAATTTGAATTATTGATGATAGTAGTAGTTAACTAGGAAAAAAAAATTGTGCATGGGGGGGCATCGGTACCCCCCCTGGGGGGGAAGTACCCCCCCGGGGGGGTTAAATTTTGAAGATGGGTATCATTCGAAAGATCTCGTCAATACCTTTAAAACGAATGGTTGAACCATAAATCTGTGATAATTTAAAACAAAGTTATCGATTTTTTTTACTTTTAACAAAAAAAAAAAAAAAAAAAAAAAAAATCTTTTTTTTTTTTTTTATATTGTTACTGATTGAATATGTATAGGAAAATATAGAAGAAAGTCTTGTGGTGGCCACAACATACTAGTTTTTATTTGAAATCTAATTGCTGATTTATAACAATTTTAACATCGCACTTTTTACTGTATCGAGGTTGGTTGGTTGGTTGGGTTTTACGTCGCACTAGTGCTGCACAGATGGGCAATTAGCGACGGTCTGGGACTCCCCCCTACAGGTGATCCGGAGACCTGCCATCTCAATTTTGATCCTCCACGGAAGGGATGGCTCTCCCGCTTCGGTAACTCCCAGAGGTATAATTTTTGATGGGAACATGGAGGACATTGCGGCCACGACAGATTTTACGTGCACCAGCCACCATTAATATACACGACGGTCTTTGGTCGGCTCGATTACCGAAACCGCAATCTTCCAATTACGAATTTTTTTTGCATTTTTAATAACTTTTTGAAATTTATGGGCCTAAAACTACCAGAACAATAGAATTTTGTTCAAATCCGGCCAGGTGCGCAAATTTCTCATTTAGTCCAGTCAAAATAGGAAAAATAGAAGAAAAAAATCGTGTAGTTTTGAAATTTCTCATACTCATAGCCGAGGGGGTCCTGAACAACATACTAAAAGTCCCCGCCCGTGGGAGGTGAGCGGGGGGCAGGGGGGGCAATTAAGGGGGGCAATTTTCAGTTTTTATTAAATATCTTAAAAACTATCGGATTTAGAGAAAAAATGTCAATTACAAAATTAATCTACGTAAAATTTCCTACAAAAATGTATATTACATTTTGTTTGTACGATCATTAGTTTAGAAGATATAGGGAGATGAAATAACACATTTTCTTGAAAAATTCTTTTTTGCAATAGTAAAATCAACTAAAGTGTGCAATTAAAAGGGTTCTTGTCAAATATTTTCTAATGTAAAAAACAAATATATACACAGGGAATATGCAAGGATAATACAGCATGTTTTGTAAGTTTTAAATAATTTTAAGGCTAGTAGGCGCAAGTGGCGGTTTGAGTAAAAATCTGGATAAGTCCAGACAAAATAGGAAAAATAGAAAAAAAAAATCGTGTAGTTTTGAAGTTTTGCACACTCATAGCCGAGAGGGTCCTGAACAACATACTAAAAGTCCCCGCCAGTGGGGGGTGAGCGGGGAGCAGGGGGCATTTAAGGGGGCAATTTTCAGTTTTTATTACATATCTTAAAAACTATCGCATTTAGAGAAAAACTGTCAATTACAAAATTAGTTTACGCAAAATTTCCTACAAAAATGTATATTACATTTTGTTTTTACGATCATTAGTTTAGAAGATATAGGGAGATGAAATAACACATTTTCTTGAAAAATTCTTTTTTGCAATAGTAAAATCAACTAAAGTGTGCAATTAAAAGGGTTCTTGTCAAATATTTTCTAATGTAAAAAACAAATATATACATAGGGAATATGCAAGGATAATACAGCATGTTTTGTAAGTTTTAAATAATTTTAAGGCTAGCAGGCGCAAGTGGCGATTTGAGTAAAAATCTAGATAACGAAGACCCAAAACCGATCAACATTTAAAAAAAAAAAAAAAAAAAAAAATCGTGTAGCTTAGAAATTGAGCACAGTTATAAAGTTAAGTGCTCTGAATAACATACTAAAAGTCCCTAACCATGGGGGGGGGCATTTAAAGGGGGTACATTTCAGTTTTTATTAAGTACATTTAGAGAAAAAAAATCTCAATTGCAAAATTAATCTACGTGAAATTTCCTAAAAAAATTGTATATTCTATTTTGTTTGTATGATCAATAGTTTAGAAGATATAGGGGAACAAAATAACACATTTTCTTGAAAAATTCTTTTTTTTTTTTTTTTTTTTTTTTTTTTTTTTGCAATAGTAAAATCAACTAAATTGTGGAATTAAAAGGATTCTGATAAAATATTTTCTAATGTACGAAACAAATATATGCATAGGGAATATGTAAGCATAATACAGCATGTTTTGTACGTTTTAAATAATTTTAAGGTTAGTAGGCGCAAGTGGTGTTTTGGTAAAAATCCAGATAACGAAGACTCAAAACTGATCAACATAAAAAAAAATCTTATATCTTTGAGACTTTTTTTTCTCTAAATGCGATAGTTTTCAAGATACTTAATAAAAACTGAAATGTGCCCCCTTTAAATGCCCCTCCCCCATGGTTAGGGACTTTCAGTATGTTATTCAGGGCACTTAACTTTATAACTGTGCTCAATTTCTAAGCTACACGATTTTTTTTTTTAATGTTGATCGGTTTTGGGTCTTCGTTATCTAGATTTTTACTCGAACCACCACTTGCGCCTACTAGCCTTAAAATTATTTAAAACTTACAAAACATGCTGTATTATCCTTGTATATTCCCTATGTATATATTTGGTTTTTACGTTAGAAAATATTTGACAAGAACCCTTTTAATTGCACACTTTAGTTGATTTTACTATTGCAAAAAAAGAATTTTTCAAGAAAATGTGTTATTTCATCTCCCTATATCTTCTAAACAAATCATCGTACAAACAAAATAAAACATACATTTTTGTTGGAAATTTTCCGTAGATTAATTTTGTAATTGACATTTTTTCTCTAAATGCGATAGTTTTTAAGATATGTAATAAAAACTGAAAATTGCCCCCCTTAAATGTCCCCTGCCCCCCCCCCCGCTCACCCCCACGGGCAGGGACTTTTAGTATGTTGTTCAGGACCCTCTCGGCTATGAGTGTGCAAA
Organism: Salticus scenicus; assembly: GCA_963930645.1. Classification (NCBI taxonomy): domain Eukaryota; kingdom Metazoa; phylum Arthropoda; class Arachnida; order Araneae; family Salticidae; genus Salticus; species Salticus scenicus. The sequence continues at coordinate 101,920,673 of OZ005661.1, forward strand.
ACTTCAAAACTACACGATTTTTTTTTCTATTTTTCCTATTTTGACTGGACTTATCCAGATTTTTACTCAAACCGCCACTTGCGCCTACTAGCCTTAAAATTATTTAAAACTTACAAAACATGCTGTATTATCCTTGCATATTCCCTATGTATATATTTGTTTTTTACATTAGAAAATATTTGACAAGAACCCTTTTAATTGCACACTTTAGTTGATTTTACTATTGCAAAAAAAGAATTTTTCAAGAAAATGTGTTATTTCATCTCCCTATATCTTCTAAACTAATGATCGTACAAACAAAATGTAATATACATTTATGTAGGAAAATTTACGTAGATTAATTTTGTAATTGACATTTTTTCTCTAAGTGAGATAGTTTTTAAGATATTTAATAAAAACTGAAAATTGCCCCCCTTAATTGCCCCCCCCTGCCCCCCGCTCACCCCCCACGGGCGGGGACTTTTAGTATGTTGTTCAGGACCCTCTCGGCTATGAGTATGTAAAATTTCAAAACTACACGATTTTTTTCATCTATTCGTCAAATTTTGGCCTTCGTTGCCTGGACTAATTGTACATTTTGTAATTCTAGTACGACTTTAAACCCACTCAACATCAATATCAACCTCGCTCTCGCTAAAATTACAGTCGGCAGCAAAAGTATCCGAGCACTTGCAATAATACCTGTCTAAAAAAAGAACACTTAACGGCCCTCTTCACTCACCGTCACCGGAAGCCGAAGCTAATGCTATTCTATGGGAAATTTTTCTTTACAAATAACTTATTAACTAATACATATTTTTAAATTCTGTTTTCACATTCTGAAAGTTCCCAGCTGTTAAATTGACGCACCTTTTCTAAAAAATTTTTATTTTATTTTTTTATATTTTATTTTGAAGCTGCAAAATACGAATTTTCAATATGTGATATTTTTTCATTTTGCAATTTCTAAATAAAATATTAAAAATTAAAAAAAAATACATTTTTAAAAAAGGTGCGTCAATTTAACAGCTGGGAACTTTCAGAATGTGAAAACAGAATTTAAAAATATGTATTAGTTAATAAGTTATTTGTAAAGAAAAATTTCCCATAGAATAGCATTAGCTTCGGCTTCCGGCGGCGGTGAGTGAAGAGGGCCCTTAATACTGCTTTGTTAAATAAATCTTTGTCGAGTCATGTTCTTAGTCAGTCTAACTAAGAACATGATTCGACAAGTATTTATTCAACAAAACAGTGTTAAGTGCACTTTTTGATATAGGAATTATTGGCTAGTGCTCGGATACTTTTGCTGCCGACTGTAATTCGATCGTTCCATAAAAATGTGCATTAACATATTAGTAGGATTCGAAGCGTTTTCCAGTACAATTTTTGTACCAAGTTTGATTATTTTTATTTTATTTTTTAGAATTTTATGTATAGGTTCCAAATATTCTAGTTGCCGCATATTTCTTATACATTTCTGTGGTGGTTTTTAACATGGTGCTCAAGATAGCTGTCATTTAATGACTTCCTTAATATCCATGGTATACTTTTGATACAGTTGCCAGCAAAATTATTGAAGCGCTAGCAATAATTCCTATATAAAAGATGTGCACCTAATACTGTTTTGTCAAGTAAATATTTGTCGAGTCATGATCTTACTCTTATGCTGTTTATAAAAAAGTAAGTTGATGATAAAAATTAGTGATATCTATCTATCTATATATATATGAAAAATGTGGATGTATGCTTCAATAATTTTGCTGCCGACTGTAAGTATGTTAAACTAGTACATATTTTTGAAGTATAGAAATAAGAATTTATATTCAAAATAGGCTAATTATATTCATAACAGTTCTTCAAATACATCAAGGAAATTGATGCAAATAAAGTATAAATATGAGTCAAGAAATTACTGAGATGAAGAAAAAGTTTGTCTTCCACATATTACAAACTACAATAGTGACAGGAAAAAGTTTCTTTTATTACATACAATGGACCCATTTGCTTTTTTGTTGCGTTATCAGTGGAATTCACCAGGCCAGGCATTGCACATCGCATTATTAGAGGAGCAGCATAAATAAATAACTTTAAAAACAACACACATAGAAATATAATATTTTGTTGAAGCTTGTATTATCGCAATATTTTAACAAAATGAGTTATTTACTAAACTATTTGCTGACCAGAATTTAAAACAGAAAAATAAAGTCCTAAAGAACGCTAGTGGTGTTAATTAACAAGAAAAGCGCCTTGAAAAGATATTTCGATTATATATAATCGAAGTTAAAATTAAAAAATATTATTAATAAAATTAAAATAAATTTATTAAACCAACTACTGGTAAATTCCAGTAAAAAAAAAAAAAGAAATATATATATATATATATATATATAAACATTGTGCGTACTTTAATGTGGATGGTCTAAACATTATGAATTACGAAAAATTTCGCTTCAATTTCATGAAATTGAAGAATATTTCTTAAAATTTTTAAAAGAAAATTGCTACAAATCGTCAGTCACAACAAATTTTATATTTATCTTTTTATCTCAAATTTGTATTTTTATGTACAAGAAAAAAAAAAAAATAAATAAAAATATATATATATATATATATATATATATATATATATATATATATTAGTGTTAGAGAATAACATTTGAATGATGTTTTTAATAATAAAATACAAAATACACATAAATATACAAATACAAATATAAAATGTATTAAAAACTATATAACATCATACATTTTCTTATTACGTTACTTCCAATTTTACTTTAATTTCTGAAGTTGAAATATTTTTTAACTGCTTTTGATGTGTATAAAATATTTTATGCTAAAAAGTTACAATTCTAAATAAAGGGCTATATATATCTAAAATTCAAAATATTGAAAAATTTTTGACCGAGGTCAAACAAATTTTAAAGTTTTTAATTTTGTATTCATATTTCGATAGCAACTTTTTAATATCACATGTTTCATACTCTTGTCGGGTCGCTGGTCCTGTTTTTGTAGTTGGTGGTGGGATTAGGGTCGATTGACTACACGAGGGTCTTTGGCCAAAGAATCCTATAAAGAAAAAAAAATATTTTGTTTAAACGGCAAATTTTGTTGAGGCTATATCATATATACCATTAAAAGATAATGTGTAAACCACAGCTTATTTTAACATATTTTATAAATAAAGAGTTTGGATTCTGTGATAGATTCTCTCCGACAATTCTTCAGATCTTCATCTTTACTTTGTGAAAAACCTTACATGACTGGAAGAAAAGACGAGCATTTTTGAATTAAGCGTATCAAAGAACATTAGAAACACACAAAGCAGTGAAAAAAAGAAAGAAAAAAAAAGTACGATTTCGCAGAAATGTGTAATTCTTCCTTAGACGATTTTGTCCAAAAATGACTCCACCTATTTCTAAGCCGAATGCTAGAAACCTTCGCAAACATAGAAATCCACTGCGGAAATTTAAGTGAGAATCTCACATATTTAGCAATTAACCATACTGGTCAACTACTGAAAGAGCTGAAAACAAACAGAAATTCAGTAATTGACCAGTTTGGTCATTTACTAGCACTGATAACATTTTAGAAATGTAATAATTGACCACCCTTTAATTCCAATAAAAATCGTTAGTTTATTAATAAAAACATATTTATTTATTGAAAACAAATATGAATGGTTTATATATCTCAATAAATAAATTTTTGTAATGAAATTCAGCTTGATGTTTTAAGAGAGAATTGAATATCTCATAATACTTGGTTAATAATAACAGCTACTTACGTTAAGTTTTGTAGACGAATTGGTATTGTCACAAATCATTTTGTTATATGGTAGTTATGTATTATACCTAACAGTTTTCACACATTCATTCTTGTTTTTAGCTCCCCATCATACAATAGGTATGGGAGAACTTAGGTAATAGTGAAAATTTTCGATTTCGGTTTTTTGACATTTTTACACGTTTTTAGGTGTGAGGAATCCGAAAATGACAAAATGTGTATGGTGTCCGTCTGTAGGGGATCTGTTAGTTTGTTAGCACGTTAGTAAGTCCGTTAGTAAGTTTGTTAGTCTATATACACGATATCGCAAGAACAAATAGTCGCAGAGAAGTCAGATCAGTTTTAAAATATTACTTTCGACACTGACAAGAACCCTATTCATTTGCAAATTTCACTTAAACGTTCATTAAGTAGAAAACTTTTACTGTAAAGATGTCAGGACAGTTTCAAAATATCAATTTTGAATTAGGAATGGACATCATTAACTATAAACATGCTACTTTGAAAGTTTCGCAAGTTATTTGGAATTTACGAATTTTTTAACATGGCAGAATAGGGCAAAATTTCACATAAACGTCAATTTTGAGGGATATTTTCATTGTAAAGATGTCAGACCACCTTTGAAATATTATTTAGGACACTGGCGTGAATATTATTGACTATGAATTTTCCAATATAAAAATTTCGTAAGTTATTGGAAATTTACTAATTCCTTAACATGGCAGAATAGGGAAAAATTTCACATAAACGTCAATCTTGAGGGATATTTTCATCGTAAAGATGTCAAACCACTTTTGAAGTATTATTTAGGATACTGGCATGAATATCATGGACTATGATTTTTCCAATTAAAAAATTCGTGAGTTATTTGGAATTTGCGATTTACTTAACATGGCAGAATAGGGCAAAATTGAGCATAAACATACATTTTGAGGATCATAAATATATCAGACAACTTCAAAATAACATTTATGATACTTGTTTGAACATGATTGACTACAAATATTCTAATAGGAAAATTTCGTAAGTTATTCTTAATTTAAGATTTTATCAACATAGCGAAATTGAAAATTTTTCATATAAATAGGAATTTTGAGGATTATTGCATTGGAAACAGTAGCATGAAACTAAACAATGGAATTGATCCTGATAAAATAACTTAATAGATTAGTATAACATAAATATATCGAAGTGAACAGTGGATAGTCTATTAGGTGGGGATTTCATTCTGTCACTGTGTTACTGTTAAGCGTTCTGTTAAATTGATTTCTCTTTACATGATAATCATGTTAAGAGAACGTCCTTCACTAGAAATTTATGAGAACATATACAGTCGAACCTCGTTAACGTGAACACTGTTAACGTGAATTACTTTTAACATGAACTTTTAACAGCCTCTATCAAAATGAAGATTAGTTTAGCTATATGAAGATTAGTTACTGATAGCATGAACTACTGATAACATGAACAGCTTACTTTATCCCCCTTGAGATTCACATTAACGAGGTTCGACTGTATATGATGGGGATCTGAGCAGAGTCCACCTATGCCAACTAGTTTAGATTTTTGTGCTTAAGTGGTTAATTGTTGGTCTGAGGTCTATCACGGGCAAATCACCTTAATATAATGCATTACATCTGTTTTACATTACATCTCTCATGTTAGAGAGAACATTGTATGCTATTTATATTTTAATCCGCCAGACGTGCAATTTGACCACGTTTCCTACACCTCGCAGTGAGGACGAGTCCAAATTCTTGAATGGGTGCCAAATTGACCGACAGGTTGGGATTCAGTAAACATCCAGCCATTCAGTGTTGCTTTATCGCTTATTTCCTCTCAAAGAGAAGAGTTATCACCTCTGCGCAAGTGCGGACTCGTTGAGTCCGCACTTGCCCAGAGGCTCCCACGGTCACAAGAAATGTAGTTAAAGAATACAGACAGTAGTAAAATATTATGGGCAGCATAATGAGCATATATTGTCAACATAAGAATTGTAAAATTTGTAGGTTTTTGTTATGTACAGTAAAATGTATTATATGTTATTGATTAGCGAAGTATTGTACACCCTCTTTTCTGTTAGATAACATTCTCATCATATCATTATGAAATTTGACAATTTGCATGTAATTCTGACGTACAGTCTTTACCACAGGATGCTGTCAAATGTCATGTTTGATATCTGGTATTCAAATGTAAACGAGAAAATCCTAAAGAAGAAAATCGTCCCAAGAAGAAACAGGTGGCTTTTTTAGAAAACGGTACTTTGGGTTATAAATCACAGAATATTACACTTAGAATTAGGATATTAGCTGATGAAATAATTTTTATAGCACAAAGAAAAAGTAAAATTATAAAAATAAGTTTATAGAATAGAGAACCTGAAGTATGCAACTAGTACTAATGATCATTCTATAGTGAAATTACAAAACATTTCGCACATCGATAAGATATGTAACACAGGTAAAGAAAATGGCAATTTTCAGTTTATGTCACTGAAAAATATGTATGAAGTGCCCCAATTTGCACGAAAAATGCCGCATCTCCATCTTGAAATTTACCCGCCTCAAAAGCTGTTGTGTCATTTTTATTATAGGCTATGTCAATGCCTTATCATTATCTTTATTTTTCCTCACATACTATATTTTGGATTTGTGTCACTTTTTTTTCCTGGGTGTGATATATCAGTTTCATTCTCTTAATAATTTAGTACAATTCATTTAATTAGACCTTACAAAACAGAACACCTGTACATTCTTTTATGCATCCACGAAAAAGGCTGTTATTAAATTTAAAATATTATTCCAAATTATTTAGACTATTTCCTCTGCACCACTTCTTGAAACTTATCATTCTTGATCAAACTTTACAAGTAGAAACATCATGCGAATTTCAAAATGCTACATTTGAATTGCCTAAAATACTTGTTAGTTCCTCACCATACTATAGGTAGGGGGAACTTAGGTAATAGTGAAAATTTTTAGTCCCCCATCATACTATAGGTATGGGGAACTTAGGTAATCGTGAACATTTTTGCCCTCGGTTTTTTGAATTTTTTACAAGTTTTCAGGTATAAGGATTCCGAAAATGACAAAATTTGTGTGGTGTCCGTCTATAGGGTGTCCGTTAGTTTGTTAGTCCGTTAGTCCGTAAATGTGTTAGTATGTTAGTCTGTGTACACGATATCTCAAGAACAAATTGTCCCAGAGAAGTCAGATCTGTTTTAAAATATTACTTTCGACACTGGCAAGAACCCTATTCATTTGCAACATTCAAATTAAAAAACCTCGTAAGTTATTTGAAATTTACGATTTTCTTAACATGGGAGAATAGGACAAAAATTCACTTAAACGTTCATTAAATATAAACTTTTTACTATAAAAATGTCAGACCAGTTTTAAAATTACAGTTTTGATGCCGGAATAAACATCAGTAACTATAAATATGCTACTTTAAAAATTTCGCAAGTTATTGGAAATTTATGAATTTCTTAACATAGCATAGCAGTATAGGGCAAAATTTCACATAAACGTCAATTTTGAGAGATATTTTCATCGTAAAGATGTCAGACGACTTTTGAAATATTATTTAGGACACTGGCATGAATATTAATGACTACGAATTTTCCAATACAAAAATTTCGTAAGTTATTGGAAATTTACGAATTTCTTATCATGGCGGATTAGGGAAAAATTTTTACATAAACGTCAATCTTGAGGGATATTTTCATCGTAAAGATGTCAAACCACTTTCGAAATATTATTTAGGATACTGGCATGAATATCATAGACTATGATTTTTCCAATTTAAAAAATTCGTAAGTTATTTGGAATTTACGATTTACTTAACATGTCAGAATAAGGCAAAATTGAGCATAAACTTCCATTTTGAGGATCATAAATACGTTAGACAACTTCAAAATTACACTTATGATATTTGTTTGAACATGATTGAATACAAATATTCTAATAGGAAAATTTGGTAAATTATTCGTAGTTTACGGTTTTATCAACATATCGAAATTGTAAATTTTTCATATAAATCTGAATTTTGAAGATCATTACATTGGAAATAGTAGCATGAAAACTAAACAACGGAATTGACCCTGATAAAATAAATTAATAGATTAGAATAAGATAAATTTATCGAAGTGAACGGTGGATAGCCTATTAGGCGGGGATTTCTTTCTGTCACTGTATCAAGCTTTGGTCAAATTCATTTTTTTTAACATGATTATAATATGTCTCGCACTAGAAATTTATGAGAACATAAATATGATGGGGAACTGAGCAGAGTCCGCCTATGCCAACTAGTTATAAACATTTTTTTTTGCATTCAATTTTTATTAGTTCCCCATCATACTATAGGTATGGGGAAATTTAGGTAATCGTGAAAATTTTCGACCTCTGTTTTTTGACTTTTTACACATTTTCAGGTGACAGGAATTCGAAAGTGACAAAATTTGTATGGTGTCCGTCTGTAGGGTGTCTGTTAGTTTGTTAGTCCGTTAGTTAGTTTGTTAATCTGTGTACACGATATCTCAAGAACCAATAGTCGCAGAGAAGTCAGATTAGTTTTAAATTTTTACTTTCGACACTGGTAAGAACCCTATTCATCTGCTACATTCGAATTAAAAAACTTCGTAAGTTATTAGAATTTTACGATTTTGTTAACATAGGAGAATAGGGAAAATCTTTCCGTAAACGTTCATTAAATTTAAAATTTTTACTGTAAAAATTTCACACCTGTTTTAAAATATCAGTTTTGAAGCTGGAATGAACATCATTAACTATAAACATACTACTTTGAAAATTTCGCAAGCTATTGGAAATTTACGAGTTTCTTAACATGGCAGAATAGGGCAATATTTCACATAAACGACAATCTTGAGGTACATTTTCATCGTAAAGATATCAGACCACTTTTGAAATATTATTTACGATACTGGCATGAATATCATAGACCATAAATTTTCCAGTTGCAAAAATTCGTTAGTTATTTGGAATTTACGATTTAGTTAACATTGCAGAATAGGGCAAAATTGAGCATAAACGTTCATTTTGAGGATCATATATTTATCAGACAACTTCAAAATACCATTTATGGTACGTATTTGAACATGACTGACTACAAATATTCTAATAAGAAAATTTCGTAAGTTATTCGTAATTTAAGATTTTATCAACATAGCAAAATTGAAAAATTTCCATATGAATATGCATTTTGAGGATTGTTGCATTGGAAATAGTTGCATGAAAACTAAACTACGATATTGACCCTAATAAAATAAATTAATAGATAAGAACAAGATAAATATATCGAAGTGAATGGTGGATAGCCTATTAGGCGTGGATTTCATTTTGTCACTGTGTCAAGCGTGTGGTCAAACTTATTTCTCTTAACATGATTATAATATGTCCGGTACTAGAAATTTATGAGAACATATATATGATGGGGAACTGAGCAGAGTCCACCTATGCCAACTAGATTTGATATGTATTCTATAGATCCTGATTTACAAGGACTCAGATTTAACTACCAGATTACAGTTGGTTTTCATTATACACGTTGTTTCAACTGCATATGCATTCCCAAGTAATAGAACGAGGTTTTAATTGGAATTTATAATTAAGATATAAGAAGAAAATCTATTTTTACTATATTGGCACCCACGGACCAAAATTCTAATGAGCTAGAGTTTGATTTCCAGTTGTTCGAGTAACATTTTTATCAAAACACATTGATTCCAGAACATTACAAAATAAAAATCTTCTAAAGGAATGCATTTTACTCTGATACGATCATAAAATTCGTAATACATTTCATCGATCTGCTTACATTCTTTATAAAACCTTTCACAGTGTATGCACAAAGAAGCTTCTATCAGTATTATTGTTCAGAAGAATAATCTTAAAAACATTGTTTTCACTTTTATACTTCTATTTATCTTCTCGTTCAATCGATGAATATTTATCTTTTGATACATGGAATTGGATTAAGCCGTATAAAATTCGTGCAACTGTAAGGTAATTTAATCAGCTGTAGAATTTCAATCGACTTTACAAAAAAGGGGAATTTTACATGCCTGACTGATAATACTACTACACACATGAATTGTTTTCGATTTCTCACGCTAAGACTGTGTTTATTTCTGGTAAAGTTTCGTCTTTGAAGGTATTTCAAGAAAATTTCGCACTTCAAATAGTATTTATTCATTATGAAAAAGAAATATATAAAATGACTTTCAGCATATCAATCTTAAAAACTTTAATAAATTTTATTTATTTCCAACGTTTCGGTTAAATTCCTTCATTAACTTTCTTCAGGGAAGAAACGATGTTTAAAAAACTTAAAAACATAGATAATTTAGGAAATTCCTTGATATCACAAATACAAATTCTAGGAAAATCAACAGATGATTACACAATTTATAAAAATATACTATATACATTTTAAAAATATGCTAAAACATTTAAATGAATTTAAGCATGACACTACAAGAAAAGGAAACTACTAAAGCAAATGGAAACGAAAGTATCAATATTGCGGGGTTGCCAGAACTAAGATAAAAGCATGGTAACCATAAATTAATTTAAGCCCAAGAAATGAAGCCAAATTGATGGGGGGTTAATGGATAAGGAATCGTTTCAAATTTCTGTTTTTCTTTTAATAATTTCGAATGATTCATAAAGAAGAGCTTGGTTTCTATTGTCAGTATTGTAAATTATCCTGGCATTTTCAATATTTATTCATTTTAATTTCTTAAAAACTGTTTACTTTTTAAAAATATCTCTACATTAATATGCTTTGAATATACACTAGCCTCCAAAAGTTAAAGTACAACCTGTTTTCTCGTTTATTCTTTTGCGCATAATTTTCAAACAAATGAACAGATGAATATAAAATTTGAATGGCACATTCGTTAACAAATCAGGAATCGAATTTCATGCAACTTTAACATAAGTACCAATTTTTAAACTATGTAATATAACTTTATTTTTTTTTTCAAAAGTAAGCATTGGACGAAATGAAAAAAAAAAAAAAAAAAAAGCAATTTTAGGAAAGAAAACTAAATGAGAAATTGTATCAAAAGTCATTATGTATATAGCGACCAGATTAAAGTACGTTTATTACAAAGAAGTTTTAAAAATTATAATTATCCAATTACAAATGTAATTTTTTTTAAAAATCTTATTAATAAAAGAGTAATGGCCTCTGTCTTTCCCTCTGTCAGCTGTCTACAGAAAAATCTACCGCACTTACAGACATGACATTTGTCACAGAGATAATCTGTAACGTCTCCTTGTGCACCTTGAAGTCGGATTTTCAAATTTTTAATTCGGAAGAAAGTTATTAAATGTATTAACATATTTAACTCTATTAAATTTCTCAGCATTTTTCTTTGTGTTGTAATTTCAGCCTGTGCCAATAAAATAAAATGTTTACAACTCATTTATTTTTACTTTCTCTTACCCATAAGGTAGAGAAAGTATTGTTTTTGGGTTAAATTTTCGAACGCGAGATTTTGTTATATTTACATGTTCTGAGGTCCCCTGAATACGAAAATCATGTTTTTAGCAAATGGTCTGTGTGTATGTCTCTCTCTCTCTCTCTCTCTGTGTCTGTGTGTGTGTGTGTGTGTGTGTGTCTGTGTATCTCAAGAACAAATAGTAGCAGACATTCCAAACTTGGTATTCTAAATGTGTATCATACAGGGATGCTACAGTAAGCTTTTCGTTAAGATCAAGCAAATGGTTCGTGTACAGGGACAATCAAGAGAATTCTAATACATTACGTCTATGGGGGAAATTGCAGGTAAGTAGAGTTTAACATCTATAGACTGCACTAAACCAAATGAAAAGAATAAAATGGACTTTTTTTGGATATTTGGTGTTATACTACTTCTCTAATATGGAAATCGTCTGCATTATCATAAAAGATAATTTTTTTTAAAATAATAATTTTAGTAAATTATTTTTTAAAAACAGAATTATTTTTTAATAACCGAATTAAATTCTATATAAATGCAGGTGCATTAATGAAACGGGGGTTGAGGGGAGCGGTAGCCCCACTCAAACAGAACTAATTATCATATAAAACTCTCCTGAAGCCTAATTTGAATTGTTTAACATGGGTTTACATAACATCGTTATCTTACCTCTTAATCTCCAACCTGTATTTATAGCATTAAATTTCAGGGTAAGAGAAAGTCGTATGAGTGACACACCAGATTATTTCTAACATAAAAAGAAACATTTCTTTGCACATGAAAAAAAAAGTAAATAAATGAATAAAATAAATAAAAATGGAAAACTAGACCTGTATCATGAAAATTTTTCTGATAAAAATGACGTTTAACTTTTTTAATTTATTTATTTATTTATATTTTAAATATTAATTTCATTTAATCAAATAGTCTTATATCTTTTTTCTTTTTTTTTTTCTTTTACCGTTCAAAAAGTAATGTGGGTACAACTTTAGTATAAAGTTCCAATGGCGACTTTTAATATTTTTTGTCATTCTGGCAATAAATAAAAATAGCTATCGCAGTTGCAGAAGTAAAGATCTTGGCAAGAAACGTCTGAGCTATTATTCAAATTTCAAAGTTCGTTAACGAGGTCCTATAGTAAATCTGTTCTCTAATGTGAGTGCATAATAAGTTTATTTTAATAACATATTAATAAAACCGAAATAGTGTCAGTCTTTCCCTCTATCAAATGTCTCCAGAAAAATGTACCGCATTTATAGATAATATTTGACCTGCACATAGTTTGGAATGTCTGAGTGTGCTTAACTAGATTTTTCGCGAAAGTTTTCACCAAGTACGTTCTCTTTCACACTCGAAGAGAAAAAACTGAAGATTTTGATGCTTCTTCATCCGATGCGCGCTAAAAGGCACTATAAAATATCCTTTTTTTTTTTTTTTTTTTTTTTCAATTCCAATCGTGCGTTTACAACAGGATATATATATATATATATATATTTTTTTGACACCAAATTAAATTTTATAACATACTAGCTGTTACCCGCGACTTCGTTCACGTGGAAATTTTGATGTGTATGTGTGGGAACTGACGGTTTGATCATAATATGTAATGAAATGAAACCTTATCATTATGGTGCTGTGCAAAACAGAGTCTGATAAAGTACACTCAAAAACTTTTTTTACTCATTGAAAGCCAAAATAAAATGCCAAAATAAATAAATAAAAAGTTATCGCCAACATGGCGATAAAAATTTAAAATTCGTCCATAGGGATCCTATACTAAAACAGTACTGCGTTGCGGAAGTATAAAAACTGGGTCGTCAATTATGAATTTTATTTCGAAACCTTTCTTTGTATGATTTTAGTTCACTATTGCACAATATTAATCTGGTTCTAATAATAATTTGGTGACTGGTTAATTAAAATTTTAACTTTGGGGTGAAATTCATATAATATTTATGAGTTTCAAATTTTTAAGTTTTTATTTTACAAAGAAATGATTTTTTTTTTTTTTTTTTTTTCATTTCTCGGCGAATTGTTGAATAATATTTTAGTTCTTAAACAATTTTGGACGGCTTTGCCCGCTTCGCTGGCAAACTCTTTTCTATATAGCTTTATGAAAAAAAAAAAAAAAAAAAAAAAAAAAAACTGAAATCGGTCAAAAGCTTGCTTTGGGTTCCCGCTGCCTTAGGCAGCGCCTTGTTCGTCCTTGCAATCTTCGGTACCTGTCCCTATTGCCTGCGACAATGGCTTACCCGTCGGCTTCCATTTGGGTGCTTATCATATATAACAGTTTCGATACGGACAGTATCGAAAAATTTGAAGTAGCTCTTTTATATCTGAATCCTAGTTACATATGAACAACATTATATGTGATGTACATAATATTTGCTCTCAAGTTATTTCCTATATTTATTTGATTTAATCAATCAACCATAGAATGACAGCAATTTCAAGCCACATATAATATTACAATATGCTATGATTGGTTACTTCTATCCGCGTTTGTAATGATCGATAGATGACGCTTTCTCAACTGCAGTTGTTAGTAAATATTGCCACGTGTATTTATTATGCGCTTTCTTGTTGTTCTATCATTGTTTCAGCGTGAGAGCTATCAGTGGTATGGTAATTTCACCTTAGCTCACCAGAGGGTGAGCATTTCATTACAATCGCGGATCGCATGAGACAATTATTATTATTTTGTGGTTATATATACTTCATGCTTAGTTAATAGTAGTTGGTATATAGAAAAATAAATAAATTAATATGTAAACTTGATCATGGTACAGCCTTAATGCCCTTGGCGACTTTTAAATTTTTGTTGCCGTTTTAGACCAAAATATAATTTATGCGATTATTGTTCCTATACGCAAGCGAAGTGTGACGTCACTGACCGTCCGTGGATGCAAGAAAATGATTTCCTATGTTAATCGCCCATTGGATTTTTTGTAAAAAATGATTAAAAATCGAAGAAAATTATTTCCCGATTTTAATCCCCATATTTGGGTACATATATGTATTAATTATCATGTGCATGTGTTAGATTGAGTTATTTTGCTGTCAAATTGACAAAATTTTAATTTTAAATTTCAAAACTCTGTCGTTCTTGGCGCTTATTGTATTTGGTGACCAAAAACGTAATACGAAAATATACATGCCAGATGTATATTTTCGTAATATGCATTGTACGAAATATTGTTTCATATTATTCATTACTGTCTTAAAATAAGTTGTTAAAATAACCATGATTTTTGAATGGAATTAAATTATGTTCGCCAAATAATTTGGCGATATTTTATTTTTCTACCAAGGATGACCGATATCAAATCTATTCCCCTACAACATATTAGTATCTTATATCAGATACTTTATTTAGACATTTGAAAACAGTACATTAGCCTTTTAATCAGTACATTAGTTGGATATTTATTGTGTTAATATCATCCTTTGAAATTAAATGTTTGTGTTTTCAATCGAATATGGAAGTTTGCCATTTTTTTTTTCTAGAGTTTTGAAATTAAAAATTCAAATTTTGTCAATTTTACAACAAAAATAACTTAATCTAATGCATGGACATGATAACTAATACATATCTATACCTAAATATGGGGATTAAAATCGGGAAATATTTTTCCTCGATTTTTAATAATTTTTTACAAAAAATCCAATGGGCGTTTAACATAGGGAATATTTTTCTTGCATCCACGAACGGCCAGTGACGTCATCACTTCGCTTGCGTATTTCTTTCTATCTTTTCCTTGGCGAAAAATGTCCGATCTACTTCAGCATCAAAATTATAAAAAAATGTCAAGAATTATCAATAAGAAAATACCTTTAATATATTGCTGAATTAGCGTTTATGCCAAGCGTGTTTCATCCGCCATACTAAAAAAAAAAAAAAAAAAAAAAAAAAAATCTGAAGTTGAGGTATATAAAAAAATGCTGTGAAATAAAATTCAGAAGAAATATGTTAGATTTGTAATATTACTATTTTATTTTAAAATTATAAAGTGTCATTTTCTCATCGACCAATTTAACATTTAGTAATTTCTTATTTTTCGCATGAAAGCATATTTCATTTTATGCTGAAAACAATAAATAAATATATCTCGTAAACTTTTTTTGGCAACAATAAAAAATTTAAATGGCTTATATTAAGTATAAGTCAGTATGTTTATTATTTTCATATTTTAATTAATTTTAAAGATTTTTTCAAATTTTTTTTCCTAAACCATCCCTGACCTATAAGGAAAAAAACAAAAAAAGAATGATCGAAATCGGTCAAGCCGTTTACGATTTTATAAAGGACATAGAGACAAACATTCATTTTTAACACTTTCCAACAAAGGTTGAAAAGTGTTTATGACTTCGGTTTGTCTGTCTGTCTGTCCGTCTGTCTGTCTGTCCGCCTGTCCGTCCGCGCTCTAACTCCCGTAAATATTTATGGAATTTCTTGAAACTGATATATGTTATTCAAGTTCACTATCGGACGGTCCCTATTGAAAATGGAGTTTATACCTCTACTGGTTTGTGTACAGGGACACCCGAAAGTATTTCAAAGCATTGTGTTCTATCAGAGGTATTTCTACAAACCATATTTTCATACCTTTACTGTAGACTTACCTTAATGAAATTGAAATATGTTATTCCAGTTCACTATCGGACGTTCCCTATTGAAAATGGAGTTTGTACCTCTACTGGTTTGTGTACAGGGACACCCGAAAGTATTTCAAAGCATTGTGTTCTATGAGAGGCATTTCTATAAATCATATTTTAATACCTTCACTGTAGACATATCTTAATGAAATTGAAATACGTTATTGATGTTCACTAATATTGGATGTTTCCTGTATAAAATGGAGGGAATACCACCATCGGGTTATACACAGGGACACTCAAAAGTTTTCCAAAGCATTGCGTACTATGAGAGATATTTCTATAAATCAAATTTTAATAACTTTAGTTTCCACGAAATTTTAGGGAATTGAAATATGTTATTTTTCTGCACAAAAGAATGCTTTACATAGAATATAGCATGATAAGCATTATATTTACAGGGTGGCACAAAAATATCCAGATAAATTAAGAGCTATTAATAAAAAATTGCTAGATGTGTACTTTCGTTTACGTTAAGCGTTTTTAACACTATCTAACATTTTTAACACTTTCCAACAAGGTTGAAAAGTATTTATGACTTCTTTTTGTCTGTCTGTCTGTCTGTCTGTCCGTCTGTCTGTCCGCGCTCTAACTCCCGTAAATATTTATGGAATTTCTTGAAACTGATATATGTTATTTAAGTTCAGTATCGGACGGTCCCTATTGAAAATGGAGTTTATACCTCTACTAGTTTGTGTACAGGGATACTCAAAAGTATTCAAAAGCATTGCGTTCTATGAGAGATATTTCTATAAATCAAATTTTAATAACTTTACTTTCCACGAAGTTTTTGGAAATTGAAATATGTTATTTATATGCACAAAGGAATGCTTTGCACAGAATATAGCATGATTAGCATTAGATTTACAGGGTGGCACAAAAACATCCAGTTACATTAAGAGCTATTAATAAACAATTGCTAGAATTGTACTTTCGTTTTCGTTAAGCGTTTTTAACACTTTCTAACATTTTTTAAGTGTGAATATGATTTCAGTTTTGTGTATCTGCCTGTCCGTCAGTCTGTCTGGCTGTCTGTCTGTCCGAGCTCTAACCCCCGTAAATATTTATGGAATTTCTTGAAACTGATATATGTTATTGAAGTTTACGATCGGATGTTCCCTATTGAAAATGGAGTTTGTACCTCTACTGGTTTGTGTACAGGTACACCCGAAAGTATTTCAAAACATTATGTTCTATAAGAGGTACCATATTTTCTTACTTTTACTGTAGACATATCTCAATTAAATTCAATATGTTATTCAGATTCCCTATTGGATATTTCCTGTATAAAATGGAGCAAATACCACTACTGATTTATGTACAGGAACACTTAAAAGTATTCCAAAGCATTGCGTTCTATGCGAAATATTTCTATAAATCAAATTTTAATAACTTTACTTTCCACGAAGTTTTAGGAAATTAAAATATGTTATTTATATGCACAAAAGAATGCTTTGCATAGAATATAGCATGGTTATCATTAGATTTACAGGGTGACACAAAAATATTCAGTTATATTAAGAGCTATTAATAAAAATTTGCTAGAATTGTACTTTCGTTTACTTTATGCGTTTTTGAAACTTTCTATCATTTTTTTAGTGTGAATATAATTTCAATCTCTGTATCTGTCTGACTGTTCTTCTGTCCGTCTGTCTGTGTCTGTCCGTCTGTCTGTTTTACTGCGCTCTAATTTACGTAAATATTTATGGAATTTCTTTAAACCGATATATTTTATTCAAGTTGACTATCGGATGTTTCCTATTGAAAATGGAGTGAATACCTCTTCTGGTTTGTGTACAGGGACACCCAAAAATATTCGAAAGCATTGTGTTCTATGGGAGGAGTTTCTATAAACCATATTTTAATACCTTTAATGTATAGAAACTTCAATGAAATTTTAATATATTATTCAATTCCCTATCGGATGTTTCCTATGTAAAATAGAGCCCATTTCTTACTGGTTTGTGTACAGGGGCACTTGAAATTATTCCAAAGCATTGTGTTGCATGAGAATTATTTTTATAAACCAAATTTTGATAATTTTCTTCTCCGCAATTGAAATATATTATTCGTATGCACAAAAGAGTACCTTCTCTGTAATATAGTATGGTTAGCATTAGATTTATAGGGCCACACAAAAATAATCAGTTACATTAAGAGCTGCTATAAATAAAAATTTGCTGGAATTGCACTTTTGTTTACATGAGCGTTTTAAAACTTTCTTATAATTTTAGTGGGGATATGATTTCAATTTTTGCATCTGTCTATCCGATTGTCTACCTTCTTATCTGTTTGTCTACGGCTCCTATCATCCGTGAATACTTTGAGAATTTTTAAAAAATTATACACTCAAGTTCCTTATGGAATGTTCTCTATTTAAAATGCCATTAATAGGTCCTGTACAACTAGTTTGTTTACAGGGACAACAACAACAACAATAAAAAAACAAACAATGTATTACGTTTTAGGACAGAATTTTTTAAAAGTTATATTTAAAAATATTTCTACTCTAAAAATCATAGAAACATTGACATGCATTATTAATATTCTAAAATATTGTTTTTTATAGAACATGATATGATTAACTTTCAGATTTACAGGGCTACACTAAAATATTCAGAGAGATTAAAAGATGTAATTATAATCTAACGGCTGCGTTTTCTTTTGCGTTAAGCCTTTTTAACACTTCCCAAAATGCCTAAGAGTAATTTTAAAATCAATTAGTCTATCTGCATGTGTTTCAGTCGTTCTGTCTGTTGTGTGATAAAGTAGGCAAAGAATATTAAAAGTTATTCGATACATTTGCGTACAGTTGGAAAGTGTTATTAATCAATGCGTACTGCATGATTTTTCTTTCTTGTTATATATATAGATTGCAGTACTATATTCAGAGTGGAATTGCTGTCATTTAATGGTCGTTCGGGTAAACCAAATAAAATATAAGAGATTACTCTATAGTAAATGCTATGTTAAGTCTGTATAGTGCTGTTTAATGAAATTGCGATTTAATTATGAAAAATATACTTTTTTTTTTTTTTAATATATTGTCCGTTTGGAACAGTCGTCCGATAAATATCCAAATTGAAATCCAAGGATAAGACGTTGGTTCTCTCAGACAAATAGGGACACGGACCCCAGACCCCAGACATTGAGGGTGAGAAAGATACTGTCGAAGGCAGCGGGAACCCTAAGCAAATTTTTGAGCGATTTCAGCGATTTTATTTATAAAGCGAAAATAGTGATTCTTTATTATTATTATTGTTCAAATAAATATAGTGATCAGCGATGTGGGCAAAGCCTGCTATTTCTTAATAAATAAGGACTAAAAATAAACTATCAATGATAAACAATTTACTTTCTACGATATTTCAAAACTTCTATACAATTTTTCAAAAATGCCTTCAAAATAAAGGCTTTCCCTAAAAAACGGGGACATTTGGTCACCTTAATTATGCAGATAGGTGATGATGTATAATATATGCATCCAAATGTTTGAATAAAACCAGATTTTTATTCCTGCATTCACTTTTATGTTTCTTCTTTTTTCTTATGTGAATAACTTTTTAAAAAACATACATACGAAAATAAAAATTTTGGTGAGACGTTTGTTTTAAAATTATTTATTGACAATTTTATTATGTTGGCGATGCTCAAAGTTTATAAATTAATGGTTACATTTTTCCAAAAAGTCCAAAAGTACAAAAAAAAAAAAAAAATAAAAAAAAAAAAAAAAAATAAAATAAAATAAAAAATAAATAAATAAATCTGGTTTGAAACAATCACACGACTTTCTGAGAGACAATGGGATCAGAAGACATAAAATTGATCTGCCAAAGAAGACAACTAAAAATTTTCCGTTAAGAGAAAGCTGATACACGTATAAATACATATAAAACAGCGTTTACATAGTGAGTTTAAAAAAAAAATCAGTAGAGCCATTTTTTGAAACACCAATTTCCGAGATTTAAAACGGACCTACTTAATCAGGATGACTGTTAATTTTCCTGTAATAATCACATAATACAGGAGAAAGAATATCTAAAATGGGCTTGAGTAACAAGCTTCAAGAAAATCGTTAGAGCCGTTTTTGAGATAACGACATTTACCAAAACTTGGCATACTCAGTTGTTGACCGGAAAACAACAATTACGCACCAAAAGATAATTATAAGGGGGTTAATACGGGGAGTTTGAAAAAATTCCGTACCACCGTTTTTAAAAGAACGCACTTGCAAGACCTGAAATTTAGCTATTTACACAGTATGCCTATCATTTTTCCTGAATTAAACAACTAATCTATACGAAAGGACATCTATTAGAGTGTTTATATAGCAACTTTGAAGAAAATCGTTAGAGCCGTTTTTGAGAAATGGACTTATGGTCCCACTTCCGGCTTCCGATGGCTCACTTCCAGTTTTCCAATTTTCACCAAAAGTTGCAAAAATCATCTGTACACCAGACTTAATTCTGAAGTTTGGTAGTTCTGACTTTATAAGTTTTGGAGATATGATATCCAGAATATTCCACAGAGTCATACACACATACTGACCGATTGCCAAGAACTAATTTTTTGGACTCAGGAGACCTTAAAACATGTAAATCAGGTGAAAACTCGATACCGAATTTTTGGACCGAATACAATACTTACATTACCTACGGTAGTCGGGTGATGGAAGTAAAAAAAGAGAAGTGATTACAGGAAGGAAAATCCGATTTAAATTAAGATAATTGTTAAATTATTGTATTTAAATGAAATAGATTTTAGTGGGTATTTTCAAAAGTTATGAAATGTTGCCTAACACTGTTGTTTTTATATCCTTAAAATTACTCAACTTGCAAATAGTTTCAAATCTCATTTTAAACTATACCAATTTCTCTACCTTATAGTCATATTAATACAATATTAATCAAATCTTTCATGGTTTTTGCCTTAAGAGGACTCTCTACTTATAGCTCCAAGAAGGCAAAATCAGTGTTATTCTATGGAGAATTTTGCCTCCTCTTAACGTATTAACTAATACATACTTTTAAATTCCGTTTTCACATTCTGAAAATTCACAATCGCTAAAAATTTTATCGCTTTCTAAAATTTTATCTTTTAAATTTTCAATATTTTACTTTGAGGTTGAAAAATGCGAATATTCACAATGTGAAATTTTGCATTTTTGAGCATAAAACTGAAATCTTAAAAATTTAAAAGATAAAACTGTATAAAGCGATAAAAATTTTAGCGATTGTGAATTTTCCGAAGGTGAAAACGAAATTTAAAAGTATGTATTAGTTAATAAGTTATGAGGGGGCAAAATTCTCCATAGAATAACATTGGTTTCGACTTTCGGAGACAAAAAGTAGAGACTCCTCTTAAGTTTTAATTTTTTCTTTCTTTAATTATCTTCATTTTAGCTTTTTACTTTGTTATCGTATAGTCGTGCAGACGATTTTGGGAAATTTGTGCGCCCAGAAATTTGTTTAACCCACACCCGTCTTAGGCCGTGATGGTCTCTTCTTCTTTTCTTTTTCCTGTTATTCTTTTATCCCATTCACTAGAGATATATATAATCCACCAGTGTTTCAGAGGCAATTCACATTAACTTTTTAAGTATCTTTTGCATTGCATAAGGCTTCATTTCCAAAAGTGGTTCTTATTATAGTTCATTAACTGACGTCTTCCTTCCTGGTGTTCGATCATTATAATGATGAATTATTATATATAATTTATTTTCCCTATAGCATGTTACTTATAGAAAATAGTACACGTAGTGTTACTGATTTATGCATAGGGACTAACAGTTATATTACGATCTATTGGAAGTATTTCAATCAACCATATTTTTAATATATTTAAACTAAACAAAACGTAACGAATTTAAATATATTATTTTAAATTTACAAAAGCATTCTTCCTAAAGAATGTAGCTTAATAAATGGATAATAAAGCATCACCGAAATATACAGGTATATTACAGGGTATAAATAGAAATTGCGCTAAGTGCAATTTTAGCTGTGTTAAGAGAGAGATTTTTTGCAATGCTAAATCTTTCTCACACTACATGGTGAGTAACATATTAATCGACAATATGCTGGCTCACAAAAACAATCCACTTGGTACACTTTCTCTTTAAATTAAAGCTACAATGTTAGTTTTTAGGAATTACTACCTCCGTAATTTAAATGAAATTTTTATTTTAAAAAGTAGTCATGGAGACAAAAAACAAAGATTAAACTACACTGTTTAAAAAAAAAAAAATCCCGTAAGAGCACGGGGTAAGCCTGGCAGCAGAGATTCCAGACAAAGTCCTTAAAAAAAAGGTTTTTTACGGGCATAATGTTTTTATTATGGGTGTAACATAATTTAAGGTCATTATATATGAAAAAAATATTATTATATATTCTGCGCCATGAAAAAATTCGTACCATGAAAATATGCAGAAATATATAATCATAAACAACTTCTTAATCTATAGTTCTGTAATTCACGTGTTCAATTTCAGTCATAAAATTTACACCAGTTGGGAGAGCTTATTAACTTTATTTAGCGATTAAACACAAAAGAGAAATTATTTGCATAATACTAAAGACTGATTCACAATTTATAATTATTCATTAATTATTCGGGTGGTAATATTGTTTCTCCATAAAGGAGCCAAGATCATAATATTTAAATCATAACTTTCATGTTCAAGAGAAAAAATTATGCTTCCTGTTTAAGACAGGCCGCGAAAACTAAACTAAACATAAAAAAAAAGTAACATTCTCAAAGAGAGAAAAAATCACCTCTCCTTTGGCAAAGAGCCAACTACGAGTCGGGGGGCTGGCGAAACGAAACCAAAAGCTACGTTCAAACAATATACTTAATTTACTGTCTAAATGTTTTTCTTTACAGGCTTTGTCTGGAATCTCTGCTGCCGGGCTTTCCCCGTAATTTTGCATGTTTTTTTTTTTTTTTCTTACAGTGTATGTAACAAGTAAGTAGAGTTGAAAATTGTTTTAAAATTCATGCAGAATTCTGTGATTTTTCTTTCTTTACTAGTACGGAGGACTATTAGTCTCAATCTACGGATTTTTACGATACCAGTTTTACGATAGTTGGACATTTATCGAAATTTAAAATTTATCGAAAATATAACTGAATAATTCGAATGCGATGGTATAATTAAAAAAAAAAAAAAAAAAAAAAAAACTAATAGTCCTGCGTACTAAACTAAATTCTGCGTTTGCCAGAATTTCATCAATTTTTTTTTTCCTTTGAAAGAAAAAGAAAAGAAATTTAATAACAATCAGTATCGAAACAGACAGTGTCGAATTCTTTTTTTTTTTTTTTTTCTTTTGGAGGGGGGAAGGGTGAGAAGGTCGAAATGTTTATATTTTATTAGTATTTTACTCCAAAGCCACTAGCAGGAAACGCTGATCGTCTGCTTTTAATTTTGTTATTATTATGTATTATTTTTTTCTTAGAGTAGCTTTTATTGTTCTATTAATGGCTCCTCCCTGCTGTTAAATTTAAGAAAGAAAGCAAGAAACGGGAATTATTTTGTTTTATTTCTTTATTTTTGTTTTACCGAATTTGCTTACAGAACTTTCTTTTATCAACATACGTGGACTGCTATTGTATTTACGATTTTTTTTCGGAAATTAAGAGTGGGCTTACAGAAATACTGGGAATTATTGCTACATTTTAGCTTTGCTATTGAAAATTTTTTAAAATATATTTATCTACTAGTTAGTCATCGGCCGCCTAGGGATTGATATGATATTTCCAAATGAACCACTTTTCAAATTTGCCATATTCTCCAAATCAAAAACGTTAGCCAAATGTCGTGATAAATAGCTAGTAATGAATAAACGAGTATTTAAATTTTAATTATGTTTTGTTTACCAAAATAATCTAATTTCAATCCTAATGTAATCCCAATCATGAAATGTAATTTAAATATAATTACTTAGGAAAATTAACTTCAGCTCAAATTTATCAAAATTGTCGCTTGTTTGTTTGTCGAAGGAATAATACCTAAATAACCAAATTTATTACTTTTTTTTTGCTCTTGCCAGAATCCGATTCCGATAACAAACTAGTATGTTGTGGCCACCAAATGACTTTCTTCTATATTTTCCTATATAAATTCACTCAGTAAAAATAATTTATTAAAATTATTATTTAATTAATCTGGTGTGTCACTCACACGACTTTTTCTTACCCTGAAATTTAATACTATAAATACAGGTTGGAGATTAAGAAGTAAGATAAGGAGTACTATTATGCAAACCTATGTTAAACAATTCAAATTAGGCTTCGGAAGTGTTTTATATGATAATTATTTCTGTGTGAAGGGGGCTACCGCCCCCATCAACTCCCCGTTTCATTAATGCACCTACATTTATATAGAATTTAATTCTGTTATTAAAATTAAAAGTTTACTTGAAATTATACAGACAATTTTCGCAAGCAACATTCCTTAAAACTTATCAATCTTGATAAACTTTTCCAGCAACAAACTTATATTAACTTCAAAATACAAAATTTGGATCTCCTAAACTTATGCGTTTTTAAGTTACTCTAAGAGACACAGACAAAGATCAAACGTTAAAAAACTTGATTATGGTAATCAGGAAGCCTCAAAACGTGTAAATATATAAAAAACAAGCGATGAATATTTAGCACCCGGCACGTTTATCACCAGTTGTTTATTGGATTTTCTCGTAGACTGTGCTGTTGTGTAATTATTGTAATGGGTAAAAAACGTTCACTTACTGTTAGAAAAAGGTGAGAAATATTGATCCTGCATAAAATTGGATTTTCTGGACGTCAAATAAGTTTGAGGGTAAATGTGAGCAAGACAGCTGTGCATCAAGTTATTAGTAAATTTAAAATTTCGGGAAAATTTCTGGACTTTAAGAGAAGCAGTCGCCCTAGAAAAACGAGTGCATGTGATGATCATATGATAAGAAGGACGGTCGTATGAGATCCAAGAACCTCCTGCAATACAATTAGACATTTTCTGGCTGCAAAAGGCACCAACGTCAATTTGAGCACTATTTCAAGATGTTTGGCCAAAGATTTTGGTTTATCATCCCATAAACCTGCAAGGAAACCTCGACTTACTCCAAGTAGGAAAAAAAAACGACTCTTAAGGTTCACAAATTTTTCCGAAATCTTAAATTTACTAGTAGCTTGATGCACAGCTGTCTTGCCCACATTTACTCTCGAACTTAATTGACGTTCAGAAAATCCAATTTTATGCAGGGTCAATATTTCTGACCTTTTTGTAACAGTAAGTGAAGGTTTATTTTACCCATTACAATAATTACTCAACAGCACTGTCTACGACAAAATCTAATAAACAACTGGCAATAAACATGCCGGGCCACTTTATTTATAGCAGTAGAATGCGTCTGATGCAATCAGAACATGAGATGACGCAATCGCCTTAAACTTGTGCAAATGACTGTATATTAAGAATTACTTTCTACACTCAAAAATGTCGGCAATTTCATAACAATATCATTAAGTGCTCTACCTACGTGCTGAATATTCATTAAAGAGCATTCGTTGACTAGAACCTGTTTATGTCTTTACAAATTACTTTCTAAAATGTTCGACAACTTTCAAAATAATATCATTATGGGCTCTATCATCAGCTTATTTTGAAATCTCTATGATGGTAGGGCATATATAATGGCCAAAACTTTTGTATATTTGACCATTATGCATAAAAATTTCGTACATATCTCCAAAACGGAAAGTCACAGAAAGACTAAAAAGAAAAGTGCACAACTAAATGTTATAACAAACATATATATCAATTTGCAACGTTCTACGTCCAACCGTTTATAGATTATACGAGATACATACACATGTACAGACGTCAGGAAAAATCGTGTAAAGTCGCTGATATGTCTAAAACGAGAGCTCGTATTAAGACGAAACTTGTAGGTGTACAACTAGACATCCTGATAGTCACACATATAGATTTGCAACATTATACGATGATTCGTTTTCGAGCTACAAAAGATATAAAATCCATTTCGCAAATCGGGATTATAATACTTCCTTAGAAACCTTTGGACGGCCCCTGCCTGCCTGGGTTCGGCCAAGCTTAACGGGTTGGTTGCCGTCCGCCGAAGCGAATAAATCGCCAGATCACCGCATGGAAGCTGCCTACACCAGACAGTAATCTAGTAGCTAATTAGAGCGAGCTGTATCCGAAGATTCTTCGTTCAGACTTCATCCATCATCTTCAGGAACTAGATGGAACTGCTACGTCACTTCTGGGCAGCAATGTGACTAAAACACCAGAGCTCAGGAATTGCAGGGTATCGACTTCTGCTTTAGGCACATTGCTCGATTTGCACACCACACCCTCCAAGATAGCCACGGTGGAAACGCACAAACACGCTCCAGGATGTTAATTATAATACTTCTTTATACTTTGTATAAGGAAGTAAACAGTATATATATTTTTTTTCGGTTTGAACTTATTAATATTTATATAATTATTCGTACTATTTTTACTATTTTTAATTATTTTATTATTTATCATAATTATTTTGCTTTTTTTTTTTTTTTTTCATCGTTTTCCTCTAATTTAGTTAAATGTTTTGACCAGATTTGGCGGTTTACATCGGTGGCCGAGAAAGAAAATCGCCAAATCTCCAATGGTAGTCCATACATAGAATTGCATCTATTCTTTTAAATTATCTTTTATCTTTTTCTTATTTTATTTGTTTCTAATCACAGGTAAAGTTTATGCTTTCTCAATACATTGTTGGGATTGTGACGTCATTTCCTCCCTGCTAAATCTTCTTTCTTCCATTATTTTATTTATTCCTTATTTTCTTTTATTTCAATGCGTTTTTATAATTATAACGTTAGTTTTCAGCGTTACTCTGAGAAACATGGGCTTTTATCATTAAGAAGATATTCTACACCCTGGTGCATGAATAAAATCTAACAATAAATCCGATTTTATTTATTTATTTAATTCTTTTATAAGTTATTAAATTACTGTTAATTATTTATGACGCACGTCATATTTTTAAGCAGATTACTTTTTTCTTTCCTTTTTCTTTTTTTGTAAACCTGAAGTTAGACATGAATTTCTTCAGAAGTTCTGTATGAAATCTTGATAAAATATATTTCGTAAAATAACTCAAATTCAAAAAAATATTCATGCCTTCGGCAGAATTCTAGTACTTCAAAAACACGTATCATATCTTGATGTTAGTAGAAGTTTTAGAACATTTGATAAACTGTATGATCTCTATAAATAAAAGAACTTATTAATGTATTGTATGTAAAGTAACTATACTATTAAAAAAAAAAACAGTAATAACAATTTTAAAATGCAATACTCTTGGAGAATATGAGATTTTTTTTTTTTTTTTTTTTTTTTTAAGCATATGTATCAAAAGCAACATTTTTTTAAAAATATTATTTTAGTATAAACTAAGACGACATATTTTCTAAGTTTTTGAAATGCAAAATCCTGTCATTTTTTTACCATTATTGTAGGAAATGCCTGTTAGAAGAAATGTTTACAAAAGTATTTTATGCATTGTAAGTTGCTCATTAGTTCCACATCACAATATAGCTTTGGGGAACTCAGGTATTCGTGACAGTTTTTGACTTCGGTTTATCTATCTATCTATATATGTGGAAGTAATAAACAGAGAGAGAAGAAAAGTAATAAAATTAATTACCCCAGGTGCAAGCGAAACAGATTGCACCATTCAGGAGACAGCCGGTCTGGCTACGATGATGAAACAGAACTCTTTTTTTTTATTTGTTCTTTTACTTGGTTTGACTTTTCTATGTGAAAAAGAACGATCTTGATCTCAGTGAACAGTTAAGCTTTGGATATGTAATCATTAACATATCAGCCTAAGTGGCTCTGATTATTTACGTGCTAATTAATCTGAAATGCGTCCTAAGTGGACTTAAATATGTTTTTTTGGACCTATGTGGTCATTTGTGTAAATAATATTGTACATAGTTATTTTTTTTGTATTAAACTTTAATTAATTTAGTAATTAATTCTCAGCGCTCTTTCTAGCCTCTCACTACATATATATATTAAAAAACTTAATTTAAAAGTTAAAATATAAAAGAATCCTTATAACGACGTTTCATCCTAGCATAATTGCTCATGGATTTCATCAGGTCTGGTTTTCAAAATTTTAGTATCTTGATCTTTTAATAGACAGAACAGGTTGCTACATTCTCGCCAAGTCTCTGGAATGGTATAATTGATGGCGCGTTTAAAATTTCGTGAAAATTTTAAATTATTATGGATTTATGAAAATACGAGCTTGTAGCGCTAAATTCAAACTCTTACGAATATATTAAATAGCCTATCGATATTGAGCCATCTTCCCTATCATTTAAAACTATATAGACGGCGCTGTCGCCATTCTTGGCAAAATATCTAATGATATTTTGTCAATCCATAAAGTGAAGTGAAAACATTTTGATTTTAGAAGTCAGTCAGAAGCTCGTTAGCTCTTGCTAAAAGATGTAGCTGTTTTTCGTGTAGGACGCCTGTGTAGTGTGGCCATGGGCCACAGGCCTGTAAGAAGTTATATTCGTCTTATGTAACCTACAATTATGTTCTGTTTACTGCGCGCGATGTATATAGTTATTGTAATTGTGCTTTATTATAATTAAAATATTAAATAATGGAATTCCACGAGTTCGTTCTTAAATGTTCTATCATGGGGCCATTCCGTTATATTGGCGCTCAACGAAAAATTAAGGATACTCGTAAAATTTATATCTACAATGAAATTCTATTATAATGGCAATCGAGTGGCACGAATGCACTTGCCAGTCTTGATAAAGCGGCAAACCTGCCTGTTTAAAGATAAATATTAGTGTTCTTATTTATCGTGAAGAAATCTGCTTGCTTAAAAGTAGTATTTGTGTTGTGAAATGTGTTTTCGTTTTGTTTGAGAACAAAATTTCACCTTTTATAAAAGTGGCAAACCTGCTTGTTTAAAACTGAAAATCAGTTTGTGTTCTGCGAAAACATTTTTGTTAAAAACATTTTTTTTTTCTGAGAACAAATTTTGTGCACTGTCAAGAACATTTGATTATGATTATTGTTGTTATTTTTAAGAACATTTTCAAGAATAACATTATTTTAGTGTAATAATCCAGTATAAGTAAGTCTCTTATTTCTTTTAAATTTTGGCTTTATTCAAGTTATTGTCGTGGAAAGTGAATTTCTGTTTTACTTGTAAAAAGAATATACAATAAGCGAGTGTTTTTTTTTTCCCTGCAAATAATATCGCATGCGATCTAAAAGAGGCAGTAGTTCTCTTTAGCATAATTTATGAAAGTTACCCTCTTCCCCCTCCCCGTTTCCATTATTAGTAATTTATTTATGTCTCTTCATAATATAAATAAATTGCATCTATTTCAACTCGCCAGTCAAAAAAGTAATTACTTTTTTTTTCTTTCTTTGCTGAGTCTATTAAAGAGAAAATGTTTTATTCTTTATTGAAATACGTATTTCTGTGGTTTTTTTTTTTTAGAAAATTATTTGTGCAAAAATGAATGTGTTTTAGTTTTATTTATTATTATTATTATTTTTTTTTTTATAAATGGTTTTATTAAATATATCTGAGCTCAGAAATATAAAGTATTAATATAAATAATCTATTTTTAATTATCATTCTAAATTTTTATTTTTAAATGTAGAATTGAATTTTCTTCATATATGTAATTTTATTGGTGTTTTCGTAAGGAAAAGGCAAATACAGAATATGTTGTTCTTAAAATATACACTTTGTTTTTTAGGTACTCAGTTACGAAACTAGTCTTTAAATAATTACTTCTGTTCTTTAACGAATGCTATTTTATTTTGGTTTCGAAGTGTTTTGTTTTATTTATTAGTTATTCGACTAAGTTTGAATGAGTAATTTATTTTTTAGAGGTTGCCACGCACTTCCGGAATATGTTTATATTTGTTTAAATACATTTGTTTTTTTAAAGAGTTGTTCTGAAAATAACAATGAAATGAAATTAGCCAGATTGGAAATTTTGGTATAAAATGGTTTGAGCTGCCCTTTTCTTCGTTTGAGGTGCAATTTTATTGGAATAGTAGTAAGATGCAAGTATTCAGATCGGCGGTACTGAGCTCAAAAAGTAATTTTGTTCTTTTTAGTGCATTAAGAAAAGGGCATTTTTTTTTTTTTTTTTTTAATAAGTGTTATTTTAATTACTGTAAAAGGACAGACATTTCGGATTTACTTTTGTATCAGTTTAATACTTGTGCTTCGCAATGGAATATAGTAGTTCAGTTTTTATTATGGTATTTATGAATTTATCTATGTTTATTTTCTTAGGATATCTAAGGTTAGAATGAAAAGAAACTGTGATTAATCTGATTGTGATGGATGAATTTAGAAAATCTAGCTTAACTTTTGGCAAATCCAAAACCGTTACTGTCTTAGTTTGATCTGAAATTGAAAAAAAAAAAAAAAAAAAAAACAGAAAAATAATACACTTTGCATAAATAGTAAACAACTTTTTAATTGTTTTTACCCATAACTAATTTACATAATTTAAATTTTAATCTATTTTACCTCCGTGGCGACAGCAGCTCTAACAAGTTCGAATCCCAGTTCAGGCATGGCTATATCTAATCTCAGTGCTATCTTTGTATGATGAAACCTTAAAATATATTTAGTGAGTAATAAAAATGTAAATAAGTGAGTATATAAAAATGCATAACACAACTCAAGATGCATCTTGAACGAATTCCACTTATATCCAATAATGTATCTGAATATAATTCTGCTGCAATGTAAAACAATCATTATTGTTAATCAATCATACCATACTACATAAGAAATATCCCTTTAAAGCATCTGAAAAATGGATGTTAATATTATTATATTTTGCACAATATAAATATATTTTTAAAATATACTTTACAAATATCTCTCACAAATTTATGTATGTAACTTCTTTCACGAATTTCTGCTTGTAAATCAGTGTACTAATATTTATTCTTTTTCAGTATAGAAAACATTTTATGAGAAACCTAAACGGCATTATATCAATATCAAGGGACTAAAAAAATATTTAAGGACATGAAAGCGCAGATAGCTCTACGAACTAATTACAAACAATTTTAAACTTTTTTTTTATAAAGTTAGTAAAAAATAACCTGGTGTGTCACTCACACAACTTTTTCTTATCCTGAAATTTAATACTATAAATAAAGATTGGAGATTAATGGGTAAGACAACGAGTACTGTTATGCAAACCGGTGTTAAAACAATTCAAATTAGGCTTCGTAACAGCTTTATTTGACAAGTAATTCTGTGTGAGGGTGGCTACCACCCCCCTCAACCCCCCGTTTCATTACTATACCTACATTTATATAGAATACGAATCTGTTGTTAAATTCAAAAGTTCATTTAAGATTATTGAGACAACTTTCATAGCAACATTCCTTAAAACTTATCAATCTTGATCAGACTTTTCTAGTAACAAACACATTAATTTCAAAATACAACATTTGGATCGCCTGAAATTATTTGTTTTTAATTTATTCTAACAGACACAGACAAAGGCCAAACGTTAAAAGCTTGACTTCAGTATTCAGGAGCCTCAAAACGTCTAAACATACAAAAAAAAAAAAAAAAAAAAAAAACGATGAATATTTAGCTTAAAAAAAGGAATGATTTCGCTTAAAAAAAGGAATGATGATTTAGCTTAATTTAGCTTAAAAAAAGGAATGATGAGGAATTGATTTCAGTTCCTGAGCAGCTTTCCTGGATATGGTAAAATATTACAGTGAGGCACTTCCACTAACAAGAAAAAAGAATGTTATAGCTTAAATATTGGCAGCCCTGTATGTCTGTTATGTGAACATCACGTGGAGGATATAAAAATAATCGTATATTAATAACACACGGCACATCCTAAAGTACACTTCCATCAATTTTCAAGTATTGTCGTACTATAATCTAGTTCTCTTGTGTAGCCCTGTAAACGAACAGTGAATGAATTCTATGCCATGTTCTACATGAAACATGTTTTTACGTATATAATATATATGTATATTCACTTCCTTTAGTTTAGTGCATTTTATGGATAATAAACTCTACTTACTTACAATTTTCTCCATAGACGTAATATATTTGAATTCACTTGGGTGTCCCTGTACACGAACCATTTGCTTGATCTCAACGAAAAGTTTAGTGTAGCATCCCTATATCATGCACATTTAGAATACCAAGTTTTGACTTTCTGTTATAATTTGGTTTTGAGATATGCTGATAGCAGACAGACACACACACACACACACACACACAGACCAACCACTAAAAACATGATTTTCGGATTCAGGGGACCTCAAAACGTGTAAATATAACAAAAAACTCAATTTTGAAAATTGAATCCAAAAACAGTACTTTCTCTAGCTTATTAAGAGAAAGTAAAAAGGGATGCTTTTCTAAATTATACTGTTTTCAAGATGGAAGAGGTGTCTCAGAAGTTTGATAGTGTTTAATGATTTTAAATCACTGGATTTGTGCTCCGTGGATAAAATTGGCATCACATCGCATTCTGGCTAGAAAAGTGACAGAAAAAAATGGTAATTTTGAATTCATATCATTAAAAAATGTGTATGAAGTGTCTCAACGTACATATAAAGCGTCACATTTCTCTGTCGCAATTTATCCATCTGAGAGGCCAGTTGTATCAGTTTTATTACAGGCTAGTTAATGCTTTATTGTTATCTTCGAAATTTTTTTCTCAAATACTGCTTTTTTGAGTTGCGTCATTTGTCTTGCTGAAGTGTGATAGCTCGAATTAAGCTTTTTAACTCGTATACAGAATCATTTTTATGAATCTGAATAACATTTTTAGATTACTTTTGCAATTTTCGAATATAATTGAACAAATTTTATTAATGGTTTTCAACCTATTTTTTTTACGACACAATAAAAGAAACAAAACTAGTTGGCATAGGTGGACTCTGCTCAGTTCCCCATCATATGTATGTTCTCATAAATGTCTTGTACAGGACTTATTATATACATGTTAAGAGAAATGAATTTGACCAAACGCTTGACACAGTGACAGAACGAAATCCTCGCTTAATAGGCTACCCACCATTCAGTTCGATATCTTATTCTAATCTATTAATTTATTTTATTGGGATCAATTTCGTAGTTTATTTTCATGCTACTATTTCTAATGCAACTTTCCTAAAAATGCGTATTTTTATGAAATATCTCCCCATTTTGCTATGTTGATAAAATCTTAAATTTCGAATAACTTACGAAATTTTCCTATTAGAATATTTGTTGTCAATCATGTTCATACAAGTATCATAAATGTTATTTTGAAATTGTCTGATATATTTATGATCCTTAAAATGGACGTTTATGCTCGATTTTGCCTTATTCTGTCATTTTAAGTAAATCATAAATTCCAAATAACTTACGAATTTTTTTAATTGGAAAAATCATAGTCCATGATATTCATGTCAGTATCCTAAATAATATTTCAAAAGTGGTTTGACATCTTTAAGATGAAAATATCCCTCAAGATTGACGTTTATGTGAAATTTTGCTCTATTCTGCCATGTTAAGAAATTCGTAAATTTCCAATAACTTACGAAATTTTTATATTGGAAAATTCATAGTCATTAATACTCATGCCAGTGTCCTAAATAATATTTCAAAAGTAGTCTGACATCTTTACGATGAAAATATCTCTAAAAATTGACGTTTATGTGAAATTTTGCCTTATACTGCCATGTTAAGAAATTCGTAAATATCCAATAACTTACGAAATTTTCAAATTAGCATATTTATAGTTATTGATGTTCATTCCGGCATCAAAACGGATATTTTAAAACTGGTCTGACATTTTTACAGTAAAAAGTTTCCATTTAATGCACGTTTAAGTGAATTTTTGTCCTATTCTCCCATGTTAAGTAAATCATAAATTTCGAATAACTGCTGAAGTTTTTAAATTCGAATGTTGCAAATGAATAGAGTTTTTGCCAGTGTCGAAGGTAATATTTAAAAACTGATCTGACCTCTCTGCGACAATTTGTTCTTGAGATATCGTGTACACAGACTAACAAACTAACGGACTAACCCACTAACAGACACCCTACAGACAGACACCATACAAATTTTGTCATTTTCGGATTCTCCACACCTGAAAACGTGTAAAAAAGTCAAAAAACCGATTTCGAAAATTTTCATTATTACCTAAGTTCCCCATACCTCTAGTATGATGGGGAACTAAAAATATATTTCAAATATATTTTTTAGTTGATTGAGAGGAAATTTTTAAAGATATAAAAGAATAAAATTTATGTATATCACCTCCTCAGAGTAATTAATGAGGATAGGATTTGTTAAAGTGATAATTTAGTTTACCATTGGTAGAAATAGGTCTAAAAGAGAAAATGATAATGCAAAAAATTATCTATTTTTATCAGATTTTTTTTCTAAGGTAGATGGTAGATTACCTTCGCCTCCCCCCCCCCATACTTGCTTCGCTTATTAATCCCTGCGGCGATCTGCCTCCTACTCGCTTCTTTGCCTTTCACTGAATAGTAATAGTGCATAACACAAGAAAAAGAAAAGAAAAAAAAATGTTATAGAAATTTCCATATTCATGGTCAAATTAAAATACGTAATCTATATAATATTTCTCTAACTTGGACCAGTTAACGTGGAAACAGGCGAAGAATCAGACTACATAAACATGAATTGCAACAGGACATTTCGGAGCAAAAATGCAAAGTTATTTCCTTTTCTGAAAAACTAAAAAATTTATACAGATGCCATTTATCGAAAATCAAACATTTTTAACTGTCACTTGCAATATTCATAAAAATAAAAAAATTGAAACATCAACATTATTTTTCTTTTCATTTTTTACTGAGCACGCGCTGTAATATAAAATTCATCGAAATCAAACATTTTTAACTACCGAGCATAGAATAATAATGAAGGAAGAAGGAGCACACCAATACTCTAATGCTAACAAACCCCTTCTAGTGAAATGCCAGCGAAAGCTACTTTAGCTCCGCTCAACGTTGAAGTAGGGCACCCATCCTC
Source organism: Salticus scenicus (assembly GCA_963930645.1). Taxonomy (NCBI): domain Eukaryota; kingdom Metazoa; phylum Arthropoda; class Arachnida; order Araneae; family Salticidae; genus Salticus; species Salticus scenicus. The sequence goes on from OZ005661.1 coordinate 101,955,680, forward strand.
AGCGCAATTATCGCTGTTTGTTGTGGGTGCTGCCTCGCAGACTGATTGACAGAGAGACAAGACGATTAAAAAATCTTTCCAAGAAGTCGCCAACCAATCAGATGGAAGCATTGTTACAACCCTATACCCGGCATTCCTGGATTTTACTAACCGAAACCAAAACACTTACGCTCCTTCTTCCTTTATTATTATTCTATGCTACCGAGTACATTCACAAAAATAAAAAAGAGATACATCAACATTATTTTCTTTTTCGATTTTTTTACTGACACGCGCTGTATAAAATAAAATTAAAAGGAATTTGCAGTGTCAATATGACGGTTTTCTGGTACACTGCTGAACGTTAAAAAAACAGTTTTATCGGGATCGCGGTGTTGAGGTACTAACTCAGCATAACTGAACATCTGCAGCGAGGAATCGGGAAAAACACCAATAAATAGGTAAAGAAAGGGATAGTGGAAAAGAAATAAGAATACGAGTAAAATAGCTTTAAATTCAAAACATTCTAACTTTGCAAAATGCATCTAACCCGTTGTAAAGTATAAATGGAATTGTTCAATTTTATAAAAGGTTATACATAGAAGTGTAAGTCACAAAAGTTACTTTAAGAGGAAATGGTCAAGATGCATAAAAGAAAGTAAGGAATTTATTACACCAGGTGATATTGCGATTTCAAAACAGAATCATAAAATTCAAAATCGAATGACCAAGCATGCGTGGGAACGTACAGAAAAATTGTAGTCAAATAACAAACCTTTGAGACTACGAAACTCACAAGAAAGGAAGGGAAACTCATAAGAAATATAAAATGAGAAAAAAAGATTTTATGAAAAGTTAGGGAGTAGAAATATAATAGTTATGAAAGATATACGCAAGGGAATAAAGAAAAGGGGGTCCGGTGGTAGAGAGTTTTCAGTCGAATAAACAATTTTGAAAATCCACCTGGACTGAAAAACAAATTCTTATAACATCTGGAGTGAGGAAAAATAAAATTTAATAAAAATAATCTGGAGGGTGAAGTTAGACCAGTAAAAGTTAAGTGGGTGTTACCAAAATTGAGGATTGGATTAAAGTTGAGGGGATGGAAATTTTGGAAAGGAAGAGGAAAGGATATAGATGGAGATTTTCGGGAAGAGCGGGAGAGATATAGAATTTTTTGATTTGGTGTAAGCATACAGTTCTTTTAGAATTTTCCTCTTGATTTGGTGATAGAAGTTTTTGGAATTTGTGTGTGATACCCGAGGTCTCTTTGGATATACAGCATGACAACTCAGCTGCAGATATGGCTAGGTAAAACATTTGTTATTTGTTCTGAGATTTCAGTAATATTTAATATATGAATTAAATAATTAAGAAATTTTAGAAAAATTGTTAAAAGGTGACTTATCTATGGTATCTATAATTAAATGTATATAATATGTAATTCTGAATGTATGTATTTTATTTAATCAAAAAAAAAATTAAAGTTAACATTTTATTTCAAATTTGTGAATCATTTTATTTATTTATTTAAACTAATTTTACCTTTACACAGCGCAATGTTTTTTAATAAAGAAAATTTCAAAGATATTATCTAAATTAAAAACTAACTAAGGAGCACCTTAGCAATGGTGCCGTGACCAGGATACCTTTTTAGGTATAGTAAAATTTTGCTCAAAATTCAGAATTATAATTGAGTCATCCTTTTCAAATAAATAAGACATCTTTTCAAAAAAAAAAAAAAAATATATATATATATAATAAATAAATAAAATAAAATAAATTAATTAATTAAATTAACACTAAACTAAATAAAAGGAGACAAAATTAAAAATAAAATTAAATAAAATGAGACTAGAATTTCAATTGAAATTAATTTGTGTGAATTTTATATGTTTTCTTTGATTTATATATTTATATATATATGTATGTATGTGTATTTGCAAAAATAAGCTATTCTATTTAGCTGAAAAAAAAAAAAAAATTCTTATTTAGCATTATTTTTTGTTTTATATCGTTGCACTTCAATTTTCTAAAATATTTTAAGCAAACATATACACATGCATATATGTACGGCTTGTATATTTTCATTTCTGATAATAAAAGTCAGATGTTCTTTTAATATAACTATTTATTAAACTATTTATTATTGAAGGTCTTCGAGGTCGAAGCTGGCGCAGGATAGCCGAATTATGTGGAAGTAATGAACAGAGAGAGAAGAAAAGTAATAAAATTAATTACCCCAGGTGCAAGCGAAACAGATTGCACCATTCAGGAGACAGCCGGTCTGGCTACGATGATGAAACAGAACTCTTTTTTTTTATTTGTTCTTTTACTTGGTTTGACTTTTCTATGTGAAAAAGAACGATCTTGATCTCAGTGAACAGTTAAGCTTTGGATATGTAATCATTAACATATCAGCCTAAGTGGCTCTGATTATTTACGTGCTAATTAATCTGAAATGCGTCCTAAGTGGACTTAAATATGTTTTTTTGGACCTATGTGGTCATTTGTGTAAATAATAGTGTACATAGTTATTTTTTTTTTTATTAAACTTTAATTAATTTAGTAATTAATTCTCAGCGCTCTTTCTAGCCTCTCACTACATATATATATATTAAAAAACTTAATTTAAAAGTTAAAATATAAAAGAATCCTTATAACGACGTTTCATCCTAGCATAATTGCTCATGGATTTCATCAGGTCTGGTTTTCAAAATTTTAGTATCTTGATCTTTTAATAGACAGAACAGGTTGCCACATTCTCGCCAAGTCTCTGGAATGGTATAATTGATGGCGCATTTAAAATTTCGTGAAAATTTTAAATTATTATGGATTTATGAAAATACGAGCTTGTAGCGCTAAATTCAAACTCTTACGAATATATTAAATAGCCTATCGATATTGAGCCATCTTCCCTATCATTTAAAACTATATAGACGGCGCTGTCGCCATTCTTGGCAAAATATCTAATGATATTTTGTCAATCCATAAAGTGAAGTGAAAACATTTTGATTTTAGAAGTCAGTCAGAAGCTCGTTAGCTCTTGCTAAAAGATGTAGCTGTTTTTCGTGTAGGACGCCTGTGTAGTGTGGCCATGGGCCACAGGCCTGTAAGAAGTTATATTCGTCTTATGTAACCTACAATTATGTTCTGTTTACTGCGCGCGATGTATATAGTTATTGTAATTGTGCTTTATTATAATTAAAATATTAAATAATGGAATTCCACGAGTTCGTTCTTAAATGTTCTATCATGGGGCCATTCCGTTATATTGGCGCTCAACGAAAAATTAAGGATACTCGTAAAATTTATATCTACAATGAAATTCTATTATAATGGCAATCGAGTGGCACGAATGCACTTGCCAGTCTTGATAAAGCGGCAAACCTGCCTGTTTAAAGATAAATATTAGTGTTCTTATTTATCGTGAAGAAATCTGCTTGCTTAAAAGTAGTATTTGTGTTGTGAAATGTGTTTTCGTTTTGTTTGAGAACAAAATTTCACCTTTTATAAAAGTGGCAAACCTGCTTGTTTAAAACTGAAAATCAGTTTGTGTTCTGCGAAAACATTTTTGTTGAAAACATTTTTTTTTTCTGAGAACAAATTTTGTGCACTGTCAAGAACATTTGATTATGATTATTGTTGTTATTTTTAAGAACATTTTCAAGAATAACATTATTTTAGTGTAATATTCCAGTATAAGTAAGTCTCTTATTTCTTTTAAATTTTGGCTTTATTCAAGTTATTGTCGTGGAAAGTGAATTTCTGTTTTACTTGTAAAAAGAATATACAATAAGCGAGTGTTTTTTTTCCCCTGCAAATAATATCGCATGCGATCTAAAAGAGGCAGTAGTTCTCTTTAGTATAATTTATGAAAGTTACCCTCTTCCCCCTCCCCGTTTCCATTATTAGTAATTTATTTATGTCTCTTCATAATATAAATAAATTGCATCTATTTCAACTCGCCAGTCAAAAAAGTAATTACTTTTTTTTTCTTTCTTTGCTGAGTCTATTAAAGAGAAAATGTTTTATTCTTTATTGAAATACGTATTTCTGTGGTTTTTTTTTTAGAAAATTATTTGTGCAAAAATGAATGTGTTTTAGTTTTATTTATTATTATTATTTTTTTTTTTTTATAAATGGTTTTATTAAATATATCTGAGCTCAGAAATATAAAGTATTAATATAAATAATCTATTTTTAATTATCATTCTAAATTTTTATTTTTAAATGTAGAATTGAATTTTCTTCATATATGTAATTTTATTGGTGTTTTCGTAAGGAAAAGGCAAATACAGAATATGTTGTTCTTAAAATATACACTTTGTTTTTTAGGTACTCAGTTACGAAACTAGTCTTTAAATAATTACTTCTGTTCTTTAACGAATGCTATTTTATTTTGGTTTCGAAGTGTTTTGTTTTATTTATTAGTTATTCGACTAAGTTTGAATGAGTAATTTATTTTTTAGAGGTTGCCACGCACTTCCGGAATATGTTTATATTTGTTTAAATACATTTGTTTTTTTTAAAGAGTTGTTCTGAAAATAACAATGAAATGAAATTAGCCAGATTGGAAATTTTGGTATAAAATGGTTTGAGCTGCCCTTTTCTTCGTTTGAGGTGCAATTTTATTGGAATAGTAGTAAGATGCAAGTATTCAGATCGGCGGTACTGAGCTCAAAAAGTAATTTTGTTCTTTTTAGTGCATTAAGAAAAGGGCATTTTTTTTTTTTTTTTAATAAGTGTTATTTTAATTACTGTAAAAGGACAGACATTTCGGATTTACTTTTGTATCAGTTTAATACTTGTGCTTCGCAATGGAATATAGTAGTTCAGTTTTTATTGTGGTATTTATGAATTTATCTATGTTTATTTTCTTAGGATATCTAAGGTTAGAATGAAAAGAAACTGTGATTAATCTGATTGTGATGGATGAATTTAGAAAATCCAGCTTAACTTTTGGCAAATCCAAAACCGTTACTGTCTTAGTTTGATCTGAAATTGAAAAAAAAAAAAAAAATAAGAAAAATAATACACTTTGCATAAATAGTAAACAACTTTTTAATTGTTTTTACCCATAACTAATTTACATAATTTAAATTTTAATCTATTTTACCTCCGTGGCGACAGCAGCTCTAACAAGTTCGAATCCCAGTTCAGGCATGGCTATATCTAATCTCAGTGCTATCTTTGTATGATGAAACCTTAAAATATATTTAGTGAGTAATAAAAATGTAAATAAGTGAGTATATAAAAATGCATAACACAACTCAAGATGCATCTTGAACGAATTCCACTTATATCCAATAATGTATCTGAATATAATTCTGCTGCAATGTAAAACAATCATTATTGTTAATCAATCATACCATACTACATAAGAAATATCCCTTTAAAGCATCTGAAAAATGGATGTTAATATTATTATATTTTGCACAATATAAATATATTTTTAAAATATACTTTACAAATATCTCTCACAAATTTATGTATGTAACTTCTTTCACGAATTTCTGCTTGTAAATCAGTGTACTAATATTTATTCTTTTTTCAGTATAGAAAACATTTTATAAGAAACCTAAACGGCATTATATCAATATCAAGGGACTAAAAAAATATTTAAGGACATGAAAGCGCAGATAGCTCTACGAACTAATTACAAACAATTTTAAACTTTTTTTTTATAAAGTTAGTAAAAAATAACCTGGTGTGTCACTCACACAACTTTTTCTTATCCTGAAATTTAATACTATAAATAAAGATTGGAGATTAATGGGTAAGACAACGAGTACTGTTATGCAAACCGGTGTTAAAACAATTCAAATTAGGCTTCGTAACAGCTTTATTTGACAAGTAATTCTGTGTGAGGGTGGCTACCGCCCCCCTCAATCCCCCGTTTCATTACTATACCTACATTTATATAGAATACGAATCTGTTGTTAAATTCAAAAGTTCATTTAAGATTATTGAGACAACTTTCATAGCAACATTCCTTAAAACTTATCAATCTTGATCAGACTTTTCTAGTAACAAACACATTAATTTCAAAATACAACATTTGGATCGCCTGAAATTATTTGTTTTTAATTTATTCTAACAGACACAGACAAAGGCCAAACGTTAAAAGCTTGACTTCAGTATTCAGGAGCCTCAAAACGTCTAAACATACAAAAAAAAAAAAAAAAAAAAAAAAAAAAAAACGATGAATATTTAGCTTAAAAAAAGGAATGATTTCGCTTAAAAAAAGGAATGATGATTTAGCTTAATTTAGCTTAAAAAAAGGAATGATGAGGAATTGATTTCAGTTCCTGAGCAGCTTTCCTGGATATGGTAAAATATTACAGTGAGGCACTTCCACTAACAAGAAAAAAGAATGTTATAGCTTAAATATTGGCAGCCCTGTATGTCTGTTATGTGAACATCACGTGGAGGATATAAAAATAATCGTATATTAATAACACACGGCACATCCTAAAGTACACTTCCATCAATTTTCAAGTATTGTCGTACTATAATCTAGTTCTCTTGTGTAGCCCTGTAAACGAACAGTGAATGAATTCTATGCCATGTTCTACATGAAACATGTTTTTACGTATATAATATATATGTATATTCACTTCCTTTAGTTTAGTGCATTTTATGGATAATAAACTCTACTTACTTACAATTTTCTCCATAGACGTAATATATTTGAATTCACTTGGGTGTCCCTGTACACGAACCATTTGCTTGATCTCAACGAAAAGTTTAGTGTAGCATCCCTATATCATGCACATTTAGAATACCAAGTTTTGACTTTCTGTTATAATTTGGTTTTGAGATATGCTGATAGCAGACAGACACACACACACACACACAGACCAACCACTAAAAACATGATTTTCGGATTCAGGGGACCTCAAAACGTGTAAATATAACAAAAAACTCAATTTTGAAAATTGAATCCAAAAACAGTACTTTCTCTAGCTTATTAAGAGAAAGTAAAAAGGGATGCTTTTCTAAATTATACTGTTTTCAAGATGGAAGAGGTGTCTCAGAAGTTTGATAGTGTTTAATGATTTTAAATCACTGGATTTGTGCTCCGTGGATAAAATTGGCATCACATCGCATTCTGGCTAGAAAAGTGACAGAAAAAAATGGTAATTTTGAATTCATATCATTAAAAAATGTGTATGAAGTGTCTCAACGTACATATAAAGCGTCACATTTCTCTGTCGCAATTTATCCATCTGAGAGGCCAGTTGTATCAGTTTTATTACAGGCTAGTTAATGCTTTATTGTTATCTTCGAAATTTTTTTCTCAAATACTGCTTTTTTGAGTTGCGTCATTTGTCTTGCTGAAGTGTGATAGCTCGAATTAAGCTTTTTAACTCGTATACAGAATCATTTTTATGAATCTGAATAACATTTTTAGATTACTTTTGCAATTTTCGAATATAATTGAACAAATTTTATTAATGGTTTTCAACCTATTTTTTTTACGACACAATAAAAGAAACAAAACTAGTTGGCATAGGTGGACTCTGCTCAGTTCCCCATCATATGTATGTTCTCATAAATGTCTTGTACAGGACTTATTATATACATGTTAAGAGAAATGAATTTGACCAAACGCTTGACACAGTGACAGAACGAAATCCTCGCTTAATAGGCTACCCACCATTCAGTTCGATATCTTATTCTAATCTATTAATTTATTTTATTGGGATCAATTTCGTAGTTTATTTTCATGCTACTATTTCTAATGCAACTTTCCTAAAAATGCGTATTTTTATGAAATATCTCCCCATTTTGCTATGTTGATAAAATCTTAAATTTCGAATAACTTACGAAATTTTCCTATTAGAATATTTGTTGTCAATCATGTTCATACAAGTATCATAAATGTTATTTTGAAATTGTCTGATATATTTATGATCCTTAAAATGGACGTTTATGCTCGATTTTGCCTTATTCTGTCATTTTAAGTAAATCATAAATTCCAAATAACTTACGAATTTTTTTAATTGGAAAAATCATAGTCCATGATATTCATGTCAGTATCCTAAATAATATTTCAAAAGTGGTTTGACATCTTTAAGATGAAAATATCCCTCAAGATTGACGTTTATGTGAAATTTTGCTCTATTCTGCCATGTTAAGAAATTCGTAAATTTCCAATAACTTACGAAATTTTTATATTGGAAAATTCATAGTCATTAATACTCATGCCAGTGTCCTAAATAATATTTCAAAAGTAGTCTGACATCTTTACGATGAAAATATCTCTAAAAATTGACGTTTATGTGAAATTTTGCCTTATACTGCCATGTTAAGAAATTCGTAAATATCCAATAACTTACGAAATTTTCAAATTAGCATATTTATAGTTATTGATGTTCATTCCGGCATCAAAACGGATATTTTAAAACTGGTCTGACATTTTTACAGTAAAAAGTTTCCATTTAATGCACGTTTAAGTGAATTTTTGTCCTATTCTCCCATGTTAAGTAAATCATAAATTTCGAATAACTGCTGAAGTTTTTAAATTCGAATGTTGCAAATGAATAGAGTTTTTGCCAGTGTCGAAGGTAATATTTAAAAACTGATCTGACCTCTCTGCGACAATTTGTTCTTGAGATATCGTGTACACAGACTAACAAACTAACGGACTAACCCACTAACAGACACCCTACAGACAGACACCATACAAATTTTGTCATTTTCGGATTCTCCACACCTGAAAACGTGTAAAAAAGTCAAAAAACCGATTTCGAAAATTTTCATTATTACCTAAGTTCCCCATACCTCTAGTATGATGGGGAACTAAAAATATATTTCAAATATATTTTTTAGTTGATTGAGAGGAAATTTTTAAAGATATAAAAGAATAAAATTTATGTATATCACCTCCTCAGAGTAATTAATGAGGATAGGATTTGTTAAAGTGATAATTTAGTTTACCATTGGTAGAAATAGGTCTAAAAGAGAAAATGATAATGCAAAAAATTATCTATTTTTATCAGATTTTTTTTCTAAGGTAGATGGTAGATTACCTTCGCCTCCCCCCCCCATACTTGCTTCGCTTATTAATCCCTGCGGCGATCTGCCTCCTACTCGCTTCTTTGCCTTTCACTGAATAGTAATAGTGCATAACACAAGAAAAAGAAAAGAAAAAAAAATGTTATAGAAATTTCCATATTCATGGTCAAATTAAAATACGTAATCTATATAATATTTCTCTAACTTGGACCAGTTAACGTGGAAACAGGCGAAGAATCAGACTACATAAACATGAATTGCAACAGGACATTTCGGAGCAAAAATGCAAAGTTATTTCCTTTTCTGAAAAACTAAAAAATTTATACAGATGCCATTTATCGAAAATCAAACATTTTTAACTGTCACTTGCAATATTCATAAAAATAAAAAAATTGAAACATCAACATTATTTTTCTTTTCATTTTTTACTGAGCACGCGCTGTAATATAAAATTCATCGAAATCAAACATTTTTAACTACCGAGCATAGAATAATAATGAAGGAAGAAGGAGCACACCAATACTCTAATGCTAACAAACCCCTTCTAGTGAAATGCCAGCGAAAGCTACTTTAGCTCCGCTCAACGTTGAAGTAGGGCACCCATCCTCAGCGCAATTATCGATGTTTGTTGTGGGTGCTGCCTCGCAGACTGATTGACAGAGAGACAAGACGATTAAAAAATCTTTCCAAGAAGTCGCCAACCAATCAGATGGAAGCATTGTTACAACCCTATACCCGGCATTCCTGGATTTTACTAACCGAAACCAAAACACTTACGCTCCTTCTTCCTTTATTATTATTCTATGCTACCGAGTACATTCACAAAAATAAAAAAGAGATACATCAACATTATTTTCTTTTTCGATTTTTTTACTGACACGCGCTGTATAAAATAAAATTAAAAGGAATTTGCAGTGTCAATATGACGGTTTTCTGGTACACTGCTGAACGTTAAAAAAACAGTTTTATCGGGATCGCGGTGTTGAGGTACTAACTCAGCATAACTGAACATCTGCAGCGAGGAATCGGGAAAAACACCAATAAATAGGTAAAGAAAGGGATAGTGGAAAAGAAATAAGAATACGAGTAAAATAGCTTTAAATTCAAAACATTCTAACTTTGCAAAATGCATCTAACCCGTTGTAAAGTATAAATGGAATTGTTCAATTTTATAAAAGGTTATACATAGAAGTGTAAGTCACAAAAGTTACTTTAAGAGGAAATGGTCAAGATGCATAAAAGAAAGTAAGGAATTTATTACACCAGGGTGATATTGCGATTTCAAAACAGAATCATAAAATTCAAAATCGAATGACCAAGCATGCGTGGGAACGTACAGAAAAATTGTAGTCAAATAACAAACCTTTGAGACTACGAAACTCACAAGAAAGGAAGGGAAACTCATAAGAAATATAAAATGAGAAGAAAAGATTTTATGAAAAGTTAGGGAGTAGAAATATAATAGTTATGAAAGATATACGCAAGGGAATAAAGAAAAGGGGGTCCGGTGGTAGAGAGTTTTCAGTCGAATAAACAATTTTGAAAATCCACCTGGACTGAAAAACAAATTCTTATAACATCTGGAGTGAGGAAAAATAAAATTTAATAAAAATAATCTGGAGGGTGAAGTTAGACCAGTAAAAGTTAAGTGGGTGTTACCAAAATTGAGGATTGGATTAAAGTTGAGGGGATGGAAATTTTGGAAGGGAAGAGGAAAGGATATAGATGGAGATTTTCGGGAAGAGCGGGAGAGATATAGAATTTTTTGATTTGGTGTAAGCATACAGTTCTTTTAGAATTTTCCTCTTGATTTGGTGATAGAAGTTTTTGGAATTTGTGTGTGATACCCGAGGTCTCTTTGGATATACAGCATGACAACTCAGCTGCAGATATGGCTAGGTAAAACATTTGTTATTTGTTCTGAGATTTCAGTAATATTTAATATATGAATTAAATAATTAAGAAATTTTAGAAAAATTGTTAAAAGGTGACTTATCTATGGTATCTATAATTAAATGTATATAATATGTAATTCTGAATGTATGTATTTTATTTAATCAAAAAAAAATTAAAGTTAACATTTTATTTCAAATTTGTGAATCATTTTATTTATTTATTTAAACTAATTTTACCTTTACACAGCGCAATGTTTTTTAATAAAGAAAATTTCAAAGATATTATCTAAATTAAAAACTAACTAAGGAGCACCTTAGCAATGGTGCCGTGACCAGGATACCTTTTTAGGTATAGTAAAATTTTGCTCAAAATTTAGAATTATAATTGAGTCATCCTTTTCAAATAAATAAGACATCTTTTCAAAAAAAAAAAAAAAAAAATATATATATATATATATATATAATAAATAAATAAAATAAAATAAATAAATTAATTAAATTAACACTAAACTAAATAAAAGGAGACAAAATTAAAAATAAAATTAAATAAAATGAGACTAGATTTTCAATTGAAATTAATTTGTGTGAATTTTATATGTTTTCTTTGATTTATATATTTATATATATATGTATGTATGTGTATTTGCAAAAATAAGCTATTCTATTTAGCTGAAAAAAAAAAAAAATTCTTATTTAGCATTATTTTTTGTTTTATATCGTTGCACTTCAATTTTCTAAAATATTTTAAGCAAACATATACACATGCATATATGTACGGCTTGTATATTTTCATTTCTGATAATAAAAGTCAGATGTTCTTTTAATATAACTATTTATTAAACTATTTATTATTGAATATAACTATTTATTAAACTTTAATTTGTACTTATTATTTCTCGCGTACACTACTATTATATCTACACATATATTTATTTATATGGTTTATAATTAGTTTAATTATTGCCCAAATAAGAAACCCTTTTTTTTCCCATTTATTATATTTAATATTTACTATAAATTACGATTTGACCTTTTGTAAAAAATTTAATTTGAAAAAAAAAAAAAAAATGTAAGTGAGTGTTAATACAGATTAATTTTAACATTAATTGATTTGAATCTAAATTTTACATTAAAACGAGATGGCCACAGAGACCCTTCTACAAAAATTTGCCGGGTTACAGGCAATAATACCGCAGTTCGACAATGTATCGGCGGTTACGCCGCAATTTTTTTTAGACAGTTTTGAGACTATAACTACTTTAGCTAAATGTACGGACGCGGAAAAACTTTTAATTTTAAAATCCCGTATTAGAGGCGACGCCCTATCCCACATGATAAATTCCCCTGACCTCAGTCAAGAAGAAAATTATACAGAATTCAAGAGAAAATTTTTGTCATATTTTGATACTAAATTAAGTCTCGCAACGAGACAACAACAGTTTTCAAACTGTAAAATGATGCCAGGTGAATCCGCTAAAGTTTATGCTGCTAGAGTTTCGTTAGTAACTCAAAAATTTTTTAATAACCCGGACATAACAAATCAGTCCGTCAAAGCACTTTTCGAACAAAGTAAATTATCTAAATATCTCGAAGGCCTTCTGCCTGAATATAGACATGCGGCACTTATGAAAAACCCTTTAACTTTTACAGAAGCTATTGATTTTGTAGAGCTCTTACAATCAAATAATTTAGCTTATTCTCAATCAGACGGAAATGTTCCACACACATTAGGAAACATTAATACCCAAATTTCAAATAATGAAATTAAAACTCTGATAGAAACCCACGCTCTTCAAACACACGAAACAGTTAGTGCATTGAGTAAAGAGATTGAAAATCTTAAACTCTTATCAAAAAGACATACACCTGAAATTGCAGCATTTTCATCTCGCTCCTTTAATAACAGAAATTATGTACCAAACCAATTTGTTAGACAACGTCAATTTCCACCATGTGATTTTTGTAAAAAAAAACAAATCACTCTTCCCAGTTTTGTTATTTTAAAGACGCTAAACAAAACTCGAGACAAAATTTTAGTGACAAAAGGTCAAAATTCTATCCACAACAATCGCAAGCGAGGAACAGTTCCTTCAGAAGTTCGAATACAAGGGACAATGGATTTCATTCTCCCCCATCACGGAATACGATGCATTTAAACTCGAAAAGGGGAGGTCAGTAGATGACCCAACAAAGGGACCTCCCCGCATTCAGGATTCTCAAAGCACGTCTTATAAAAAGGTTACTGAACTTTTAGTAAACACGCAAGTTTTACAATTTAATAAAGAGAGACCTTGTTTACCGACTGTGTCAATTTATATAGCGGGTAATATAGTAAATACGCTTGTTGACACAGGCGCGGCCGTATGTGTTTTAGAACATGATATTCTTTCGAAAGTAAAAGGTATCATGAATATCGAAACATATCAAACAAACGTGCAAGTGAAATCGATCTCTGGAGACAAGCTGGATATATCACATTATACAACACTACAGTTTTCGTTAGGGAGTACAAACTTTACCCATCCGTTTTATATAGCTAATCATACATTTTCACAACATTATAAAGCAATCATAGGATTTGATTTTTTGAAAACCCACAATTTTCAAATTTGCTTAAAATCAAATAAATTATTTTCCGACAACTGTGTCATTAAAATGTCAGACGCGGTAGATCCGAACAAAACAAATATTGAGGTAAATTTTGCTCGTATACCCAGTAAATTTACACTATTACCGGGAGAATCACGTGAAATTAACTTAAAATTAGATTCTGAAATTCGTACGGGAAGTATCATTGAATTAAAACCATGTATGCGTAATCCCAATTTAAAACTCTCTCACACTTTCTGTCAAGTACAAAATAATAGAATTACGCTTACAATAACAAATATTAGTACGCATAATATCCCGATTAATAAAAATACCCGTATAGGAAATATAATATCAGAATTTGATTCACGAGATATTGATAAAATAAAAAACCTTCGACGTCAGCAACTTAAAGAAACAGATTTTAATTTAAATCATCTTGATGTAAACACGAGGAAACAATTATTATCTTTATTATTTGAGTATGCGGATATCTTTAGTAAACGCCTTTACACAATTGGTCGTACAAATGTTATTAAACCTAATCTTACAGTTGATTATTCTCAGCTACCATCATCTCGTCCGTATACAATCCCACACGCCTTAAAAGAACAATTAAAAAGACAATTAGATGAATTAGAAGAAGCAAACATTATTGAAAAGTCAAATTCTCACATTAGTTTCCCACTAATAATGATCAAAAAGAAAAATCCATCTGGAGACCCCAAACAGCAAAAGTGGCGTCTCGTAACTGATTTCCGTGCGTTAAATCGACACCTTAAATATCCCAGATATAAATTGCCAATTATTAGCCATTTATTAGAAAATTTAAGAGGTGCGAAATATTTTTCTGCATTAGATTTATCAAACTCTTTCTGGCAAATCCCTTTAAAATTGGAAGATAGAGACATGACCACATTTATAACACCATTCGGATCATACCGGTACATTACCACACCCCAGGATCTTTCAGCGTCCCCTGAAGTCTTCTGTCAACTAGCAGATCAGCTTTTGGCACCCATATCAGATTTAAAAATTTCAAATTTTATCGACGATTTTTGTATTGGAAGTCAGAATGCTACAGAAATGATTAGCAAGCTACGAAAACTTTTCGAGCGATTCAGACAGTTCGGCTTTACACTGAATCCAGAAAAGTGTTCTTTCATGTTACCGGAGATACAATTTTTAGGTCATAAGCTTAACTCGGAAGGTATCAAACCGTTAGAAGAAAATATTATAAAAATTCAAAACTTTCCGGTTCCAACCACAGTGAAAAAAGTTAGAAGATTCCACGGACTAGTTTTTTATTACAGAAAATTTATTAAAAACTTTTCTGAAATAGCTGCTCCATTAACTAACTTAACAAAAAAAAATCAAAGATTTAAATGGTCAGAGGAGGCTCAGGAAGCATTCGATACTTTAAAATCTAAACTTGCACAACCTCCCATATTAATACATCCTGATTTCACGAAACAATTTATTTTATCTACAGACAGTTCCGATAAAGCGTTAGGTGCTTCATTAGGTCAAAAAGATAACGATGGAATTATACATCCAATTGCTTATTTCTCGAAAAAATTAAACCCGACACAATGTAAATACACTATAATGGAGAAAGAATTAATGGCCATAGTCGAAGCAGTTAAGAGTTTTAAATATTATATCTATGGCAGACCTTTTATAATTAGATGTGATAATGCCGCCCTAACACAATTAAGTAAGCTCGAATCACCAGGTAATAGAGTTTCTAGGTGGTTCGCCTTTCTTTCTGATTACAATTACACTTTTGACTTAATAAAAACTACTGATAATGTAGTAGCTGACACATTATCAAGAGATTTTTTTATAAATGTTGTACATAATAAAAAGGATTTTCAAAACACTTGGAATCCTACGAAAAAAAAATCGACACATGTAAAGTTCAAAAGTGGAAAAAATTATTTTATCCATGAGGATGGAAAAAAACACATTACTAATGTATACTCTAACTCTAATATTCCTGAGAGGAGAAATTATGGTTACTCTCCAAACAAATCATATACAGTAAAAGAAACTCATATGAAAGGGAATATTAATAACAATTTAGGTGCGGGTTTAATGAATTTAGGAAATTCATGTTATATGAATTCCGTTTTACAATGTCTAACACATTGCACACCCTTAGTGAATTGGATAATAAATAACGTACAATGTGTGGGAAATTGTCGACAAACTAAATTTTGTATGATCTGTACTTTGAGATATCATATAAACAACGCATTATCGAATACGGGACAGGTGATAATACCAACAGACATTTACCATAATTTAAAAAATATTGTACCACATTTTGAATGGGGCCAACAGGAAGACGCGCAGGAGTTTTTTAGTTACGTTATTAATAAACTGCAACTATCCGGTATAAATAAATGTACAACTCATATGATAAACACTACTAGTAACTCAAAACATGTGATTCAAAGACTTTTCGAAGGTTCTTTTCAAAACCTTATCACGTGCAACACATGTGGAAAAAAAAGTGTTGAATTTCACAAATTTATGAGCATACATATGAATGTTCCGGAAAATATTGTAACTCTGGATAATGCATTACAAAGCTTTACACAATTCGAAACAATACAAGACATTTATAGATGTCCTATTTGCAAAGAAGAAAACGGCGGAATGAAGCAAATAACGATATCACAACTTCCTATTGTGACGACCTTTCACTTTGAACAGTCATCGCATGACCAATCGGTTCTCTATAAACAACCGATTAACGTGAAGTACCCTGAAAAAATTAATCTACGTCCTTACATGTCGCATAACGTAGGAAATCCTATTGAGTACGTACTGAATGCTGTAATAGTACACTCGAGGCAATCACAGGGTGGTGGCCATTATCATAGTTATGTTAGAGATACATACGGAGATTGGTACGTTATGAACGACAATTATGTACAAAAGGTTAGACCTGATGAAGTTTTGAATCAAAATCCATACCTTCTTTTTTATCTAAAACAAGAGAAGGCTGATACTTCGGTCCAATATAATTCTCATAATGAGATTTCTGTAAATACCATTCAAATTGATATCTCTACTATAAATGATATCAAAAAAGCGCAAAGAGAGGATAATAAATTAGCTAAAATTATATCGACGTTGGAAAATCAATCCACAGAAACTTCTAGCTTATATAAAAACTATTCTTTGCATGATGGTTTACTCATGCATTCTCAATTCTTACCTCGGTTTAGGAAATCTACGAAGGTTTTACAGATAGTAATACCGGACAAATACAAGCCTCACATTCTAGCGGCAAAACATATAACGCATTTTGGGGTTTTTAAAACGTACAATGCTATACGCGAAAAATACTTTTGGGAAAATTTATATGCAGACACAAAACATTACGTACAATCATGTATGAAATGCATTACTTTTCGTTCACCAAATAAATTCGCAAAAGTTCCGGTACAAAGACATTTTATACCCACTAGGGTTATGCAGTTTGTTTCTGCAGATTATATTGGTCCTTTACCCTTGACAGCAAAAGGAAATCGCTACATTTTAACTTTTGTGGATCATTATTCTAAATTTCTCCGATTGTATGCTACCCCGAATCAAACCGCTAAAATTACCGCCGACAAGTTCCTCGATTTTATAGGTATTTTTGGAATCCCTGAAAAATATTTAACAGATAAAGGGCCCTCTTTTACAAGTGAATTATTTACAATTCTATGCAAGAAATTAGGGGTTACTAAATTAACAACAACACCTCTCAATCCATCTTGTAATGGCCTTTCGGAAAATTTAAATCCCAGAATTAAAAAGTCCTTAGCTATTTTTTCAGAAAACACAGCTGAATGGGACACTTATCTTGACTATTATGCGATGTTATATAATAATAGCTTACATACTGCAATTAATGAAAAACCAGCTTACGTACACTTCGGCTTTGATCCAATATTACCTACTGATATACTTAATGAAACACGCACTGAAAAACACATACCTTATGAGGATTTTGTCGCACGAAAAGCATTCCAATTACAATATACCAACGAAAAAGTACACGAAAGCCTTTTAAGAGCTGCAGAAGCACAAGAGAAATATCAGCATAAAAAAGCTCGTTATAGAAATTATCTTCCAGGTGAATTAGTATATTTATATAACCCAGACCAGGATAGAAATATAGAAACGACAAAAAGAAGAAATTATGTCGGACCCATGAGAATAGTAAAACGACATAACAAAGTCGATTACACCATAGAAGACGCTCTTAACCCGTTACGCAAGCCAATAAAAGTTCATTCTCATAGATTAATACCATATACGAGTCGCAGACCGGATTTAGATCCTTTTAATTCTTATGTCAAAGAAAACCAAAGCCTCACAAATCCGCCTTCTAGCTTTTTAGCAAAACCGCATGCAGTGTTCGAAAAAGCGGAATACAATAGTTTTCTTTTCAACCCCCCCCTCCCCACATCTCAAAACTCGAAACAAACTCTACCAGTCAATGAACCCTCGGACGGGGAGGCATCTTTACAATCTACCGATGATTCGCAAAGTACCGTTATCTATTCTCAGGAAGATGAAGATCTACCAAGGAACGCCCCGTCCTCTCCCCAAACTCAAAATCCTAACAATGCATCCGAAAGATATTACTTTCGACATCCGCGTGTCTATGCCTCAAATTTCCTGGACTGGTCCCTAAAGTTTACGGAATAACAACAGTTAGGAAAATATTTCTCTTATTGGACATTGTATGTATATATAAATAGGTATTAATTTCATCGGTATTTTATATATATATATATAAATGTATTCATTTATTTAGTATTTTAGATATATATATAAATGAGTATTGATTTAGTTCATCTCTAATTATGATAAGTTTTATAATTTAATTTTATATATTATATTTCATTAGAATTTCTTATATTTGTTATTTATTAATACAAAAATAGTTAATTTCTTAATATTATATATTTCACTATAATTTATCTTTCCTAGAAAAAAAAAACCTTATGCATAGGATTATCAAACTTTCCATTCTCATGTAACTTGATTACTTGAAAATTAAAGGGAGAGTAGATATTATTATCATTATTGTTTTCATTGGACTTTTATATTTAAGACTTTATTAGTTCTCATTTACATTCAAAATATATTAGGAATATTCAATAAAATTATATTCTATGGTATCTTAAACACCAGGATATTTCATTAGCGCTACGTACATTGTTCATAATAAAGATGCTCATATTTGACAATACTAATATTTTAAATTACGTGAATATTGTTTTACAAAATGGCCACTTGTAAGACAAATCATAAATACCAGTTAAACCAATATACTATTTATATTTCATAGACTACATTGGCATTTCTTTCATATATAATGCTTATTCGCAGGCGAATATTCACTATTTATGTTCGGTTTTATATATGCTGTTTGTAGTCATCAAAATTAATTTATATTCTATATAATTCTATTATACACCATTTAATATTAACCAATATTTTTACAAATTTATCTTTAAATAGTAATGTTAATCATCCTATCCTACTATTCTAGAGATATAATTACCATAGTTTATGAAAATACTGAAAATAAATAATAATACAAATAATTATATATGTAAATAAAACTTTCCAAATTTCAGTTAATGGTATATTTCTAGTTTGTTACTTGTCATTATCAATCTAATCTCATTTTATCTCATGTCTTATATAGTTAATAAATCCATGCTAGGGTTTCCGTTTCAAATTACATTTATCGATGAAAAAAAAAAAAAAAAAAAAAAAAAGGGATATATTTTTAACTAAACCAAAATCACTAGATTTAATTTTAGATCATTATATAAATGCATAACTTTATAATACTCAGAACACTAAGAAATGTTTTCCTTTTGATTTCAGTTTTGTGTCTATGCATTATTTTTACAACACACACATATGCTCGCCACAAAAACAAAGCAGTTCTATGCTCCTTTCAAAACAAATATAAATGTGGAGCAATGTCCAGACATCTGTGGGGAAAAATTAACCTCCCACCAGAGGCTTGTGCTATACATGATTGTCATGCATGTATAACTACAAATAGAAGTTACATAATTGATGAAGAATTTAATTTGAGGAATCCCACTTCTTTTTTATTACGAAAAGAAAAGATGAAAACGGATGCAAACTCCACGGTTTATGAATGTGAAACAGGACCAAAACAAACCTGTGACTGCGAAAAAACTTGCGATGGCACATCAGATTTCTGTAAAATCAGAAATTGCACCAAAAATGACATTTGTTACTGTCAGTTCACTTACGAACAATTAGAGCTTTTAGCTATTAATGAGGAGCAAACACTCCAAAATCCGGATATTCTCATATTGGAAATCTGCTACTTCGATAAACGTAAAATTAATCCCCCACAAGGCATTCACAGAAAACTACTGGAAGGGGAAAATGCTGTTTTCGAAAACCATAATCTCACGATCCAATTTCAAGATCCTATTCTATACCTACCGGATAATGGTAGAGTTATATTGCGCATAGAAGATTTTGAACATGTGTTAACTGTTCCTCATGACAAAATGATTCGAATTCCGTTCGAATTATTGGCATACAAATCTGTCATACAAGTTATATATTTACATAAAGACGGGCGTACAGTTTCGGGCTCCATAAGTGTTACAGGAAAAACCATATGTCAGCTACGATATTGTATTTTATGCACAGAAGTTTTCCAACATTTTAAGTGTTTTCCGTCATTTGTACAATATACACTATATGCTGTGTTTGCTTCAATTATAACTGTTTCATTACTTTGTTTAAAACTTTTCGTAAAAAGCATTATATATATTTTTCAAATAATTATTATGTTTTTGTTCTATTTAGGTAAGTTATGTAAATTTGTAGCTCGTTGTTCACTCTTATTAGGAGTTTTCATAGGATCTACAATCAGAGAAATTTTGATGAAATGTTGTTTTCTTTTAGAAAGACATGCTCACAATAGAGCGAATATAAATACCCTGCAACTGGTTTTACTTACGTGTGTTTTAACTTTAACAACTGTTTCAGCGGAATGTAATTCGCATTCAATCATAAAATCCGATTTAAAAACTTGCGAAATGTTAAACGACGGTACAAAGTCGTGTCATATCCACACTACAGCGGAAATCTCACTAAAAACAATTTCGTCTGAGAACTGTTTATGGTTTGCGGATGAGAAAGAAAATCACCTTTTTTCCTTAATCATAAAACTCGAATCGGTATTGTGCAACTTTCATACTGAACGCCAATACTATTCTTTTCCGATTAAGACAAAACAAGTATCGCAGATATCGTGCATTTTTAATAAATATTGTGGAAGAGGTATCCATTGTATTAAACGTCATATCGGACAAGGAGGCATTACATTTGAGTCAGAACCAACGGAAAGTCTAGAATTTCCGGGTTACTCAGCCTGCACAGCTGGATCTTTAGGAGTCGGATGCACAATATTAACGAGAGCATCGTGCAATTTTTACAAAATCTGGTATGAACCAGATCTTCTCCACAGTTATGAAATCTCAAAAATACGAGGCCATACATGCCAATATCAAATTTCTGTGAAACACACAGAAAATAATACTGTGTCAAGAATGCTCATCTCCGATTCGGCTTTTACAAAAAATGGAATCAAAGTCACAATTTTGGGGGCTTATGATCAGCCCCAATTGCACATCAACGACATGTTGATACAACGAGTAGGACGTCCTAGTGAGGCATATTTAGCACCTGCAAGTGAAAAAAATTTTCCTAAAGCAGGACAAATTGGGGCAGTACAAGCCAATATATCATATACAAAGAAATTCATTTTCGACCCTGATTTAACAACCTGTGATTTCTTTGAAGATCAACTGAGGTGCATTACGGCACCCGATGCTTTGCAAAATTTACGCAACACAAAAGAATACGCTTTGCCCTTACAACGAGATGTTCATTTATTTAAAATAAATGAGCAACAGTTACAATCCACTCTGCTACTCTCTTCTGCAGTTCGCGTGCAACTACAGTTCCAGAAATTTAAAATTTCTGTGAAAATGAACACGATTTGTCCAAAATTCGATGATACGGAAGTAACTACTACAGGCTGCTATGACTGCCCTGTATTAGCTCGGATGTCTTTCACTGCACACAGTACATGTCAGCCAGGAGTGGTGTCTGTTCAATTTCAAGGCATTAGTGTTCATACAAAAAAAGCCCTTCACTTAGCAACAGAACCAACGGTTCATGTAATAAAGTTCTACGCCGAAAACAAGTGTTATATCGAAAAAATGTGTTTAAAGGCACCTACTTTGGTCCAATGCCAGACTTTGAAATTTTGCCTTGAGGAACCTAGTGTAGAATTACTCAATTTAGACACGAACTATACAAGAACTTCTAGTACCTATACCTCATCGAACTTTTGGGACAATTTTAATATCCCGAACTTTAACTCTTCATTATACATAATCAAATTCATAGGTTCTTCTCTTTTTATTATTTGTGTAATAATAACTATATTCTCAACGATAATTACCTGTTGTTGTCGTACACGATAAATTTCCTTGAAACAAGTACAATAACTAAGGGGTATGCTCCTTTATTGGGAACATTTCATATGTAAAAAGCAGTATTTATATATATTATACTGCGATCAAAAAAAAAAAAAAAAAAAAAAAAAAAAAAAAAATTATTTGTGATTAGTTAGAAAATTCTAAATACCTCTTAGTTGGCCATGTACTTATTCATGATTTTATACTTGATATACATTTATAATTTTATCTCTTTATATTGTATTTCATTGTCTTGTGTTATAATTATATCTATACATTTACCATGTTAATTGTATGCTTTACAATTTAGACTACCATTGTCTTACTGGGAGTTAGAAAATTTTCTTTTTTTTTCCTTTTTTTTTCTTTCTCAGACAACTCGGTATATTGTTGAGGTACTAACTCAGCATAACTGAACATCTGCAGCGAGGAATCGGGAAAAACACCAATAAATAGGTAAAGAAAGGGATAGTGGAAAAGAAATAAGAATACGAGTAAAATAGCTTTAAATTCAAAACATTCTAACTTTGCAAAATGCATCTAACCCGTTGTAAAGTATAAATGGAATTGTTCAATTTTATAAAAGGTTATACATAGAAGTGTAAGTCACAAAAGTTACTTTAAGAGGAAATGGTCAAGATGCATAAAAGAAAGTAAGGAATTTATTACACCAGGTGATATTGCGATTTCAAAACAGAATCATAAAATTCAAAATCGAATGACCAAGCATGCGTGGGAACGTACAGAAAAATTGTAGCCAAATAACAAACCTTTGAGACTACGAAACTCACAAGAAAGGAAGGGAAACTCATAAGAAATATAAAATGAGAAGAAAAGATTTTATGAAAAGTTAGGGAGTAGAAATATAATAGTTATGAAAGATATACGCAAGGGAATAAAGAAAAGGGGGTCCGGTGGTAGAGAGTTTTCAGTCGAATAAACAATTTTGAAAATCCACCTGGACTGAAAAACAAATTCTTATAACATCTGGAGTGAGGAAAAATAAAATTTAATAAAAATAATCTGGAGGGTGAAGTTAGACCAGTAAAAGTTAAGTGGGTGTTACCAAAATTGAGGATTGGATTAAAGTTGAGGGGATGGAAATTTTGGAAGGGAAGAGGAAAGGATATAGATGGAGATTTTCGGGAAGAGCGGGAGAGATATAGAATTTTTTGATTTGGTGTAAGCATACAGTTCTTTTAGAATTTTCCTCTTGATTTGGTGATAGAAGTTTTTGGAATTTGTGTGTGATACCCGAGGTCTCTTTGGATATACAGCATGACAACTCAGCTGCAGATATGGCTAGGTAAAACATTTGTTATTTGTTCTGAGATTTCAGTACTATTTAATATATGAATTAAATAATTAAGAAATTTTAGAAAAATTGTTAAAAGGTGACTTATCTATGGTATCTATAATTAAATGTATATAATATGTAATTCTGAATGTATGTATTTTATTTAATCAAAAAAAAATTAAAGTTAACATTTTATTTCAAATTTGTGAATCATTTTATTTATTTATTTAAACTAATTTTACCTTTACACAGCGCAATGTTTTTTAATAAAGAAAATTTCAAAGATATTATCTAAATTAAAAACTAACTAAGGAGCACCTTAGCAGCGGGTATGTTACTAACGCGAAAAATAGATAAAAAGAATCTTTGAAGCGGGTTGTATATCGTGTCGAAACTTGAGATCAATACGTGCAGAGCATTTTGAGTTTTTGAGCCGTACACAAACACACTTAACATTTTTATAGATATAGATTTGGAAATATCACCTATCCGCGATTGTAATGAAATGCTCGCCCTCTGGTGGGCTAAGGGGAAATTACAATAAACATGCTTTAATTCGAATTCAATCAAGCCGCCATTGCTAGCCGATGTTTAGTTTCACATATATTTATTGAATAAAAATGAATAAATCTGGTAAAAAAGATAACACATACTGTTGTGTGATCCAGTGTAACTCCAAAGGACCAAGAAATCCAGAATTAAGCTTCCATTTATTTCCAAATGACAAATTTAAAATTTCAGTTGCTTCGGCTAATGGAAGTAAAGAATTAATCAGATGATTTGAAACTAATATTTGTTCAACTTCAGTTAAAAATCTACTTCCGATCGAACTTTGAATAAACTGAAATATTTTTTTCCAAAAGCAATCAATTTTACCATGTTTTTATTAACTTCGATTCTTGTTTGTTTGTTTGTTTGTTTGTCAGGGACAAATCTTGCAATCGATTTTTAACTAACTTCCCGACTAGCTAGACATTTGAAACTTTCAGGAAAGCTCACAACACGGTGACAATACATTTTTCTAATAATTTTAGTCAACTATTTCAGGTCCCGCTGCCTTCGGCAGCGCTTATATTATTCGACAGAACATTTATTTAATTAACTTCCCGACTAGCTAGACATTTGAAACTTTCAGAATAGTTCAGAACACGGTGAAAATGCATTTTCTTAATACCTCTAGCCAACTGTTTCGGGTTCCTGTTGCCTTCGGCAGCGTTATCAGTACAAAGCTTGCAATCGATTTTTCACTAACTTTCCGACTAGCTAGACATTTGAAACTTTCAGGAAAGCTCACAACACGGTGACAATACATTTTTCTAATAATTTTAGTCAACTATTTCAGGTCCCGCTGCCTTCGGCAGCGCTTATATTATTCGACAGAACATTTATTTAATTAACTTCCCGACTAGCTAGACATTTGAAATTTTCAGAATAGTTCAGAACACGGTGAAAATGCATTTTTTTAATACCTTTAGCCAACTGTTTCAGGTCCCACTGCCTTCGGCAGCGCTTATATTATTCGTCAGAAAATTTATTTAACTAACTTTCCGAGTAGCTAGAAATTTGAAACTTTCGGAATAGTTCAGAATACGGTGAAAATGCTTTTAAAAATATTTTTATCCAATTGCTTCGGGACCCTGCTGCCTTCGACAACGTTTCCAGTACAAAGCTTGCAATCAACTTTTAACTAACTTCCCGGCTAGATAGCCATTTGAAACTTTTATAATAGCTCAAAAGACGATAGCAAGGAATTTTTTTAATACTTTTATCCAATTGCTGGGGTTTCGACTGCCTTCAGTAGCGTTTATATGATTCAACAGAAAATTAAAAAACATGGTTTATAAAATTTTTTTTATCTTATAATTATTCCATGATGTAATGACGGAGAAATTATAGTACGAATATTAAGTAGAATAACAAAGAGAACAAAAATATATACACGTGGCTGTAATATTTACTAACAACAAGAGCTGAAAAAGCGCCATCTATCGATCATTACAAACGCGGATAGCTTAAATTTTTATTTCGGTATTTTTCCATTTCGCCAGAGCAAGCGGTAAAGTCGCCAAAAATATTATAACCGACGCCAATTATTAAGCACCTAAGAAAGAATAATTGTTTCAAAACATTTTTTGTGTGAGAAATGAGTTTTTAAGAAGAGAATCATTGTTTCGACAGTCAAAATTATTTCCTTGATTCTTCCACCAGTATTTTTCTTTCGAAATTTTTAGTAGCAAGATTGCACGATTAATTAAGTAGAAATTTATTATATATATACCGGTGGAAGAATCAGGGAAATAATTTCGACTATTGACACTCTGAAATTAAAGGCTGTTTTTTATTTATTTTTTTTAAATATTTTTAAGAATTAAATTTCCTGAAATTTTGCTTAAAGCTAGCCTTTAAAAGTGTTGTTCTACAGCAAATATAACATTCATTTTATCAAATCCATAATAACGGATATAAATTAAATTTAATTATATTAAAAAAAAAAAAATCTAAATTTCAAATTATTTTTTAATCCATTAATCCATTGCTGTCGCCAATAAAGTTTGCTTGGAGAGATTTGTGCCAGCGAAGTGGAAAAGTACCTTTAATTCTCTCCTACTTACTTCTTAAAATAACAAAGAATAAAATCTACTCGATTGTTTAAAAGAGTTTTATGTGATGATTTTTTTTTCTTGCCTTAATTAGAAATATGAAATGTCTAATTCTGTAATGTTAAAAAATTATCTATGCTAAACTAGAAGATTTTGTCGTTTAATATCAGTTTGAATTTGAATCAAAAAATATTTTTTTTATGCCAAAATACATCCGAAGTATTTTAAAACATGTTTTTACATAGATAAATTCACTTTAAAGACAAAAAGAAATGAAGTCAATTATACAGGCATGAGACAGTACATTACTTCCTGATTCACTAAAAGGAACACATAAAGAACTAGTATGTTGTGGCCACCACAAGACTTTCTTCTATATTTTCCTATACAAATTCACTCAGTAACAATATTGAAAAAAAAAAAAAAAAATTCGGTTTTTTTTTTCGTTAAAAGTAAAAAAAATCAATAACTTTGTTTTAAGTTATCACATATTTATAGTTCAACCATTCGTTTTAAAGGTATTGACGAGACCTTTCGAAAGATACGCCATCATGAAAATTTACTCCCATCGAGGCGGTACTTCCCCCCAGGGGGGGGAGAGCGATGCCCCCAAATACACAATTTTTTTTCCTAATTAACTACTACTATTATTAATAATTCGTATTAATTTTACAATCACAGGTTAAGAATAACTCTCATTAATGTACATTTATACGAAATTTGTCCTGTACTGCCATGTTAAAAATTTAGAAAAAATATGATCACAGCGCCTCCTGTTATGCGATTGATCCCCAAATCTAATCAGCACCAGTTTATGTCAGGGGCCAACTAAATACCTAGTTTGGTTAAATTTTGTTAATATTTTTTTTTTTTTTTTTTTTTTTTTAAATTTACGATTTTTTTTCTAAGTTTTTTTTTCGTAAAAAGTAAAAAAAAATCGATAACTTTGTTTTAAATTATCACAGATTTACAGTTCAACCATTCGTTTTAAAGGTATTGACGAGACCTTTCGAAAGATACCCATCTTGAAAATTTACTCCCCTCGAGGGGGGACTTCCA
The DNA here is from genome assembly GCA_963930645.1 of Salticus scenicus. Taxonomy (NCBI): domain Eukaryota; kingdom Metazoa; phylum Arthropoda; class Arachnida; order Araneae; family Salticidae; genus Salticus; species Salticus scenicus. The sequence goes on from OZ005661.1 coordinate 101,982,684, forward strand.
CCCCAGGGGGGTTGACGAGGCTCCCACACATACAAAAAATTTTTCTTAGTTGACTATCTCTATTATAAATAATTCTTGTAAATTTCATAATGATTACTAAAAAATAATTCTCTTTATGCACATTTATACAAAATTTTGTCCTATATCCCCATGTTACAAATTTACAAAAAGTGGGATGGCAACACAACCTGTAAGACAATTTTTACCAAAAGTTGACAGGCACTAATTTATGTCAAGGTGCAACTACATACCAATTTGTATGGAATTCTGTGCAGTAGTTCCTGAGATACAGTTGCTACAAAATTTTGTCACACACACACACACACACAGAGACAGACAGACAGACAGACATTTTCTAAAAATGGTCAAATCGTGTTCTACATCTCTCAAAACGTGTAAATCCATCAAAAACCCGAAGTCGAAAATTTTTACGAATCCAATACTTTCTTCTATTGAATATAGAAGAAAGTAAAAATATTTATATAAACAATATAAGAAATTGCCACACTGTAAAAAATTTTGGTTCAACGTTGAACCAAAATATGGTTCAATGCTGGGTGCATCCATATAATGGTAAAACCTGTCTCCATAACATGGTACTTGCTTTGAGCCATACTTTGGAACTACATTGAACCATGTTTTGGGAAAAGGTTGAACCATATTTTCAGAAAAGCAAGAACCATGTTTTGAGAAAATGTTGAACCATATTTTCAGAAAAGGAAGAACCAAGTTTTGGGAAAAAGTGTAACCATAATTTGGAACTACGTTGAATCATGTTTAGGGAAAAGTTAAAACCATAATTTGGAATTATGTTGAGCCATGTTTTGGGAAAAGGTGTAGCCACAGTTTGGAACTATGTTGAACCTCTATTTGGAATTAGGATGAACCCTACAGTGCATAGCCAAATTATTATACCAAAGCAAAAAACAGATAAATGTATGGAAATTTATTAGAATGATCAATTAACTACAATGAGTACAGAAACGAAACTTTGGTTATGTAATATGTATGTATCAGTTCAGATATTCAGTGAGTGTTCAGATAGAAATACATAAAAGTAGCCGATAAAAATTAGACAGTAACAAAATGTTTTGAAAACCCTATCATTAAATGAAAGAAACGATTTGAAACTTGTTGGTCTTGCTTATTACGCACCAGTTTTTGCCTCAATTTTTGTAGAACTGGCACAAATATTTAGAAAGATTTTTTTTTAACAAAAACAAAATTCAGTATTTCCCTGTTTCCAAGTTTAAAATGAAAGGTTTTTTTTTTTTTTTTTTTCCAAAATTTTACCAATTTGCGAAACATCTCTTATTATGCAAGTAAATTTTTAAAGTCAAGGAAATGCAGGCGGATAAAAAAAATCACAGATTGACAAACGTTGATTAAAAAAAAATATATCAATTTCAACATGGAAAAATGAAAAGGAAGAAAAGAAAAAAAAAAAAGAACATTTATATCTTTTTTAATATGTGCTATTCTATGAAAATTGAGGTAAAAATTGGCACATAATAAGCAAGACTAACTGTAGAAGTTCCAAATCATTTCATTGATTTAACGACACAGCGTATTCAAAATATTTTATTTTTCTCTATCGGTTCCCTATATACATTTTTGTTCGAACTTTCACAGAAAAATATGAACTGATTATTACATAGCCGAATTTCGATATCTGTGCTCATCATAGTTGATCATTCTAATAAATAAAATATATAATGTATTTCTATCTGTGTTTTTGCTTTGGTCTAATAATTTGGCCAGGAACTGTATGATTCATCCGAATTCCAAATAGTGGTTAAACATATACTCAAAACATAAATCCAACTAGTAGTAAAAATATATATACTAAACATTGTTCAATTACTAACTGGTTTTTGACAACCAAATCAGGTTTTTGCCTATAATTTAGACAAAATTATTTTTTTATTTTTTTTAAATAAAATAAACAATCATCCACTTATTTTATTCACAGTAGAGTCAATTTCTTTTTTTTTTTTTTCTTTATATTCGGCCATTTTATGCCCCCAATTCATTATATTATACGTTTTTTGTGAATTCCATGGCTTTTCTTTTTTACTTCACTTTTTATGCAAATTATAATGTCCTAAGACAAGTATTGCACTAGAATAAATTTTGCATACATTAATATCTTGGGAGTACAAAAGTTATGTAAGCTCACATTTGTGCAATTAGTCTTAAGTCACTAAAATTAACAGGAAGCGTAATAAGAATCACATGTGTGTATTACATTGCTATTTATATAGCATAAAATTGAAATAATGTCAAAAAATTGATTAAACTGCTCTGATAGAGCAATGGTGATACAATTTAGAAGCTTTACCCTACGGTGGTGGCAATATATGACTTTAATCTATTTCTTTCCAAGTCCATATTCTTTTAATTTATTCCCTCGACATTTCTGTTTCTGAAACCAAACTTTAACCACAAGTATATTTCAGTTATAATAATTAAATAGGAAAATTTCCACAGTTAAAAATGTTGACAACAAAACAAGATTAATGCATAATTTAACTGGCATAAAATTAGTTTTAAAAACCAGAATAGAACAAATCTTAATTTAAATTTGTGATTAGCAGCAACTCGGTTAAGCTAAACTGTTTTGTGATAAATATAATTACAGTCAAACCTCATTAATACATCACTTTTGGGACTTCTGAAAAACTGTGTTAAGCGGTTTGACTTGTTATGCGGAGTTAAAGGGATTTTGGGACTAAGGAAAAGGGGTGTCTTATGTGCAGAGTGATGTATTAACGAGGTTTGACTGTGCAACTATATATAGAGTTAACTCTTACAAATTAGCATATATTAAAATTTAAACTAGATTCCACCGTGTTAATTTAAATAGAACCATAATTATTTTTTTAAAGATCAATAACCAAATAAAAGTTCAATATCATAAACAGGGATCTTTTTGATATTCCCTGACTTTTGAAGGTCTTATTGGTGCTGAAATTTTTATTAAATATGGGTGTATATCGACCGATAGGTGGCACTGCTATATATGTCTATAATTTTCCACATTGCTGTATCTCAACACCTATTACTTAAAATTACACTAAACAGTAGGTATATTTAAAACATTTGTTGTGAGAAGCTATGTTAATTAAATTTTTTGTGCATCTAATTAATAGGTGGTACGTGGTACTGTACTGTTATTTAAACTGATATAGGAAAAAAAATTGTAATGGATGCAGCGTACTAGAATGATAAATTTTACATGAAATTTCATAAGTCTTAAATAAAGAGAACATATTTTAAGGATTAAAATAATTTTAAGCACTGCTTAAAAAAAAAAAAAAATAAATAAATAAAATAAAATAAAATAAAATAAAATATTGCACATTCCCCTTTTACAATTCAGAACACATATATTTACAATATTTTCAGGATTTTAGTATAAATGCATATTAATCTAAATTGCCTAAATTGTTTTAACACACATTGTACATTGACTAATCTGTTTATCCAAAAATTTTGCTTCATCTCTTAAATGTGCTTGATTATCATTATTATTATTTCCAATAAAATTGTTAATGCAGTTACTGATAGAAAATTTAATCAATGTAAACAGAAATTAAAATTTGCAATTAAAAGAAAATCAAATGGCTATAATTTTAATAACAACAACAACAATAATAAATAAAATCTAAACTAAAATTGGGAGTGTTAGGTTGCTTGCTCTCTTCACAAAATTTAAATTCATAAAGAAGCATTTCAAAAACATTTTGTTTAAGTAAATGATTAATTAAAATTTTTCGATGCCTAAAACCTGTTATCAATATTGTATGAAATTATCGCATATGCACACACTTAGTTCAATAAAACATTGGTAGCTTAATATTATATATTTTTATATTAATCAGGAAATCGGCTGACAGCTAATGCTAAAGTTTAAAGCTTTACTCGATAACTTTTTTTTTTTTTTACAAAATCAGTAGAAATTTACAAGAGTATTTATTAATTTAAAAAAGTGTACCAAAATTTTAAACCTAGATAAACACCTAAAAATTAAAGACTCAAATACAAAATTAAAGATGAAAATAATAATAATAATAATAATAATAAAACACTCACTTCATTACTGAGGCTTCCTTAAGTAAATATTCAACTTGGAAATACTAGCAGGTACAAAACCCAAAGCCAAAAAATATTAAAACTTTGAGCTTTTAAGGATTGTACCTGCTTGCAAGTGGTAAGTAAAATATCAACTAAAATATCCTTTCAGGACTACAATGAAACTAAAAGTATTTTCAGGCTGTGTTTAATCCATTATGATTTCACAAAAAATTGACACGTCACTTTTAACAGGATAGAGGATAACGACAACGGTCAACGACAACTGACAACTTCATTCAATTTTAAAATGGTGCGCGCCGTGACGCTTTTGAGGTTTGCCACAATATATTTGGCGATTTCGCAGATGGAGCGGGGAAAAACGTACCAATTTCCAGCAAAGCTATAAGCACTCTTTCGCTAGTTACGGTTCCCTTCTTATCTATTAGAAATTCTTTGCCTGAAATATCTTTCTGAAACTACCTGAAACTTTCACAAAAGTTGACCGTAAGCACCAACAAGAACAAGTCGTCTCGTGATAAGTCACGTGAGCAGCGGAGCAGGCTTCTGAGCGAGCATGCGCAAAGCGGTGTTCTGGACTAAAGGTATTCCCATGGGTTGGTTCAACTTTGAACCATGTTGAAAGTTGAACCATGATCACATTTTTCGAGAAAGCAAGTGTTCCATTGTTTGGAATTTTCTCTTAGCTAGACCCATTCGCTGGTTCAACGTTGAACGGAAATTTTTAAGAGTGCACTAAGAAAATTCATTTTCTAAAAGTAGGAAAAAAAAAAAAGATTTTCTTTCTTTTTTTCTATTTTTTTTTTTTTAATACACTAGTGATCACATTTTAATTTCCCTGTGGAATATTACATCATAAGATTGAAAGAACAACGATTTCAGAAACTTTTTGTAACTTGGCAAATAGAGTACCTTTATAAACTCGAAGTTTTTAATTAATGACTTCGTTAATTAAGATGATAGAAATTTCTAACTGACTGAAATGTCTTCCTTAGAATATTCCTTACACATTGGTACTTCTCATGACGTAGAAAACCCTGCCCTCCGCGAGGAGATGCAGTCGCAGACAAAAAAAATTTGATGTCAGCGACAGTAACTTTTTTTAATACAGGGTTGAGCAAATAAAAGTAGCCCGGAGAACAGAGTTCCAGGTTACAAAGAAACACAGTAAAGCAAAAGAAATACTAGTTCGCTAACCTGCCAGTAGCAGATGTTGAAAATTACCACCATTCATCTCTTGGCACTTTTGGACCCTGGTCAGCAAGTTGCTTACCACTTGTCCGTATCACTCGTCCGGGCCACTTTTATTTGCCCCTGCTTGTATATAGAGAAAAACGACTTCATGTAGCATCTAGTGCCATAGAGTAAGATTAAAATATATGCTATCAATTCTTATAAATATCTTTGATATTCCTTCCATAAATTTAATTTCATACGATTTTTATTCTAATTGAACTTTAAAGTCTTATCGATAGATAAAGGGCCAAATTTTATTACTATGCAATTTGAAAATCGTTTGAGCTATAAACTTGATATATAAATATGTATTTTTTATGAAACTTCCTCATTTAAGTTTATATTCACTACGCTATCAAAAAGTTGTAAAGAGGGGTGAAATGTCGACAAAAAGATGGGGGTCTGTTGTACAGTTTATAATTTGCTTGAGGTTGTAACTTAATAGTTAGCATTTTTCATTCGAGTTCACTGACAAAGTGCCTCGAGTGAGTTAATGGCTGTGGCACGTTCTTATTGTATCAGACGTCCCCCGTCTCAGATGAGCACGGGAAATACGAGATATTTTAGCTAATTAAAAATAAATAACCAAAGTTAAATCGGTTGGTGTTGGTGTTACGCTGGCCGACGATCATGGTCCCAGGTCGTGTGCTCTCCGTGGAGGTCTTTTTAGGGAGTTCTAACCAGTGTTTACGCGAGTTTCGGAGAAAACAGCAGAAAACTCCAAATGGCTAGGTCGACGGGAGCGACCTGAAATCGAACCTGGCATTTCCCGTCTACTAGCTATGAGCGCAGTAACACTCATTAACTCTGTTAGAAAGTTCTTAGCTTTATGAAAGATTTTACAATAAAATGCAATAAATAATCATTGGAAGACATGTTAAGAAATCTCTTACCAATAATTCTGCACTGATAAGTATAAAGGATTTAAATCCATATTCTTGATTTTTCAGGAGACGAAAAATAAAGTTAAACTAACTAAAAACTAATCAGCACAATCGTTTAAGAAACAGGGATTATGTTGGTTTATACCCTTTATCCCATTCAGTGATTGTCAACCTTCATTTAATAACGGGAAAAATTTGAATTAAATATTTTATACTATACATGAATGGTAAATTTCTGACTTGAACCTTTTTTTACCAATGGATTTTCTCAAAGACTAAATGACATAGACTTAAATCCTTTATACCAATCGATAGAGAATTTTTTTCGGAGTCTGACTATGTAATTAACTCAAAATCGACATTTTTGAACTTAAATCCTTTATACTTATCAGTACAGAATTTGTTTTATATGCAAACCAACTTAAAAAAAAAAAAAAATACTCATTTAAATTCAATTTATATGTATCTCTTAATATTTTCGAAAGTCTTAGAATACTTTACAAATATTGCTTATATTTATTTAAGGTCCTTGTTTATTTCAATGAGTTGTTTCTTGTTTATTTGAGATTGCGAAATTGTTATTGTATTATATTATATAAGTTGTGCTTTTGAAAAGGCTTATATCATTTCTTGTAGACACGTATAGTGTAATTTTTTTTCTTACTTATCAACTGATCTAAAATAATCGTTTACCAAAAACAGATCATAGCTTCTGCAGCTTTAAAAAAAGGAAATGTGTACTTAGATAGTATATGAATATACAGTCTGATTATAATTAAATTTCTGTATATAAAACAATGCGTAACTAAATCTGGTAAACGAATTGCTATCAAACATGGTATGAGAAAAATTCATGAGATGCGCAGAAGGAACTAAAAAAAAAAAAAAGAGTTTTAGATAAAAAATGTCCACAAAATGGTGTTTTATTAAGAAAAAAAAAGTTAAATAAAATATATAACGAAGTATCTTACACGCCAAGTATAGACAATTTTAGCATTTATTGATTAATTTTCGACCATATGTGTGATATTTTATACATTAAATTTTCAATCTTCTCATGTAAAGCAACACCTAGTGGAAATTTCATGAATTAATATTTTTTAAAGGTACTTTTTGGAAGGAATTTTCTTTCAAAATTAAAAACAAAACACATTTTAAGGCATTCTACCGGATGTAAGATTCTTTAAAGATTAAAATATGTAAAGAGTAAATACAGTAGAAAAGTGTCTATGCAAATTGTTTGAATTTTCTTCCGTATTTTATCTAGATAGAGAACGGTTATTATTATGCACACTCATTAACTCTTTGACGCAGATGGGACACCGGTGTCCCTTTTGCTTATTTATTTTTTGTCGCTCTTATTACAAATATTATTATTATATGATAGTTTTTTATTATAAAAGAGAGTCTAATAGTTACTATAAAAAATCTATTACATTATCAGAGTAAATTTTTTACTAAAATAAAAATGTTAAATAAAAGTAGTTTGAAAAAATTTTATCAACCAATTTCAAAAATTTATTTCTAATTAAATTTGATTATTTAAAAAAGATCAGTAATGAATTATTGCTACTCCTATATCTACGTAATTGTAAATAAGTGCAATTTGTAAAAATATTTATTCATGGGACGCCCGTGTCCCATGATGAATTTACCTTTAACATAGAAAGGGACGACGGTGCCCCACTCTATATTTTAGAACCAAAATTAATTAAAATTTTAAATATAACATTTTCCACTAATTAAGATCTAAACTAACTTAAAACTATCAAAAAAGGGTAAAAATTATGTTTGATGAGAAATCTGCTTCAAAGGGTTAATCACTTGATTTAAAATAAATGTGCACATACATATTAGAATTTGAAGATAAGATCAATTACTACCACTAATTTATCAGTTTATAGCACTTTGGTTATACTGAAAACATTAAACATAACATAAAACATAAAATTTCTACACAGCTTTATTTTGCCAAATAAACCAGAGTTAAATAAAGTACTAAAAACTATATTCACATACTACTTAAAAAACCCTCTTGTCTTTTCAACTATACCAAATACGATAAAAAATAAGAGTAGTTTGAGGTAATAAAGTTCATTTACGATCATAAAAATTGAATTCGTTTAATCTCCGACGCAAAGGTTGAAGTATTCTTTTTTCTTTTTTGCGCTATATCCTCCGAGAGCTTTAATTATGCCACGTAATGGCCACTTTAGAAAGCCGTGATTACAACAGCTCTGGCCATGTCATATTTTACGAGGTCTGCGCCAATTAGCTCTCCGGAATTTCGGAAAGGCATTGTGCTTAAAGAGTTGAAAGGATATTCAGTGTTATAAAAGCCATGAAGCCTTTAATATATCACGTAAATTCTTTTGTCATACTATCTCCAAAGGTGATTTTGTGACACTGATCTAAATGAGGCAAGGTAACGTATATATGACTGTGAAACGTTTGAAGTTAATTTGAGGATATAAGAGTAGTTTTGCTTTGTAAGTTTTAAGTATGGTAACTATGTATTCACCCTGAATAAATATTGTATAGGTTGAAATTATTATTAGCAATTTTCTTAAAAAAATAAATTGCTATTTAATTCACAAAAAAAGAAAAAGTGAAATACCATTTTTATTATTATATTTTTTTTACTTACTTATTTATTTATTTTTTATAAACAATATAAAAAAACAAATTTTAATTTATTAAATAGGTTCTAATTATTGGAAATTTAATTTGGCTTCATGATATCTGTTTCTTCAAGCACATTTGCTCTGTCTTTCTACCATCTGCCTCTATATCTCTATTAATAATTAGCAGGCTACGCCCGCTTCTCTGGTCTCTATCTTTAAATGAATCACTATAATTAATGAATTCTCAAAATTGAATTAATTTTTATCACGTGAAAAAATGAGAAAAAAAAATTTCTGATCGGTAAAAAGTCGCACAGGGTCCTCACTGCCTTCTGCAGTGCAGGTCATTGTGCGCTGTGCGCGCGCATTTATGTTCGACACTCTTAATGAATCACTATATTATCGTAAGGGAAAAACATAAATTATAAATTCAGAAAAATTCTTCTCTCGTCGGTGGAATAATCGGTCCGGGCCCCCACTGACTGCGACAGCATATACACGCGCGCACGGCGCGAGTGTTCTTTCGTCCTTCGTTCACTGTTTCTACCCCTCCTAATTATTTTACACTTTCAAAAATATCCGCAATCGTTTGCTCGGGCTTTTAAACCTAATAATACTAATTTCCAACGTTCTGATTTTTTTTATTTTTACCCCTGCGCTCGCCCCTCTTTCCGCCCCTCGTAATAATTCTACACTTTCGAAAATATCCATAATCGATTTATCGGGCCTTGCAACCTAATGATACTGATTTTCAACGCTCTAACGCTTATTTTTATACTTAAATATTTAAATAAAATTTCCTGTAATAACCAAGAAGGATTTTGCATAGGAATGACTAAAATGAAAATAAAAACCAGGATAAAAGAACATAAAAGAGATATAAAATTTAATAAAACTACCACTGCCATAACTAGAATTTTTCAAAACAATAACATTAAAATAGATTTCGACAATACTAAAAAACTTGCAAATTACGAAAACTACTGTTACGCTATAAATCGCGAAGCAAAAGAGATTATCAATAAAGTGCGCAGTTGCAACCAAAACGAGCCATCTACAGACATCGAAAAATGGAAACTCCTGATAAAAGTTAGAAGGAAAGTAACAGAAGTGCCGACGCAACACCTGGGATTTTCGGAGTTCAAGCCTGATGATGGTGTGGATCCACACCGAAAAAATTAGCAAGAATTTCCAAGTAGGTCGTTTTCTTGAATTTATCTTATTTCTATATTTTTGTCCTTCGCCCCCCCCCCCCCCTTCCTGTCTACTTCCTCCCTCCCCTTCCCGCCCAGTTGTACTAAAAATCATTCCCATAATTCAAGTTAATGGGAAATATTGCCCTACTCTGCCATGTTATAACTACCTTTACTTTCGAATAACTTTCAAAAATTTAAAGTAGAATGCTAATGTTCAAACTAATATCATAAATGATGACCTTTTAAAACTACTTCAATTTCTTTACGAAAAAAATAATCCTCAAAATGTATGTTTAGGCGAAGTTTTACCCTAATCCATCTGTGTTGTTAAGAAAATCTTCAATTTCGAATATTTAATGAATTTTTAAAAATATGATGTTTAAATCCAATCAATCCTGTATCGTAAATGTTATTTTAAAACTAGTCCGACTTCTTTATAATCATTCATTTTTTGAGGTAAATAACAAACTAGCTAACAAACTGAATAGCCTACAGATTGATACATCGATTTTATACGGTTTTCGGATTCTTCATACTTCAAAACCTGTAAAAACACCAAAAATCTGAGATCGAAATCTTTTACAAAGTTCTCTTGCCTGTAATAGTATGATATGGAACTTATATAAACATTTAGACAATCAATAACTATATTTCATAATCACAGTTTTTTACAGCTTTATTTATATTAATAAAATTCCAATGCTTCCTTAATTGAATATTTACTCTATTTATGAAATATTAAAAAAGTTATACATTTAAAAATGAATTTAAAAAGTAAACAAAATTCTTCAGCAAATATAAGCACGGAGAAAAAAATTATTACTTTAATTCAAAGTATACATTTGACTGAAAAACTCTGTTTTAAAAACAATTTTAGATAATTTTAATTTAGTATTATGTCTAACAGAAAAATTTAATTGGTCATAATATTTTTGAAAAAATATACTTGTTTGTTAATATTGCGGGCATAAAAAATTACACCGAAGTAAAATTTATTTATTTTATCATTTGGTATTGCAATTTTAAAATTAATGTATTGATGTGCCGTTTACAGTAAAATTATATGTATAAAAATTGCAATCTCTCTTTTTTTTAAGGCAAACGTTTCTATGAATTTGCAAGTGGTTTATCGATTATTTGTACTTATTCCTGAATCGATAATCTTTCTAAATGTTCAACTTTCTTTTGAAACAGAGAAGAACCCGGGAAAAAAAAAATAGCTACCATTGTACTGAAATCCGAATATCGATTTATCTATCAAAAAATAAATTGAAATTCGATTTGAAGATAGCGATACTGCTAAGAATACATATCCCCCATGAACCGTTTCATTAAAAAATCGATATATCATCTATTTACTTAAAAATGTAAACGCAGAAGTTAAAAAATGTTCTTTAAGTACAAGATTAAATAGATTCTTGAGAGATAGTTTGGTTAAATTCAAAATATTAATGTATTTTTTGATATCTTTATTTTTTTTTTTTTACCGATATGTCAAGTGTTCTGATTAATAATCTAACAGTTTTTTTCTTTTTTTTTTTTTTTTTTTTTTTTAAACCCCTGTGAATTTTTTTAATTATATTGAAAAGAAATTTTTTCATATACATATACCGGGTGATCCAAAAGTCACACACACACACACACAAATAAATAAATAAATAAAAAGTATTAGTTATATTGTAAAAAATAACGGCAGTTTTTGCAACAGAATTTCCTGGCAAAACGGGTGCCATCACATTCTGCTGTTAAAAAGAAATAACACAAGTCGACATGTAAAATTTAGATTTTTAAATTTTGGCTGATTTTTATGTTTTTTGGTGTGCTGAAACCTAAAATGAAGCCAGTTTTTCTCTATCACGTATACATTTTTGCCAATACAGGTGTTTGCCTATACAATTTCTTCCATTACTCTTTTACCAATGTAATCATATGGTAAATTGTATAGTATTTTTCTATGATTAATTAATCATAGATGCCTATTGTTGTAATTGTGAAGCACTAGTGCGATTTAAAACCATATCAACCAATCAACCAACCAACCTATTATTATGATGGTATATGTAAGAAATTGTGTTGATGAACACCCTGTATTGACAAAAATCTATACGTGATAGAGAAAAATGGGCCGCATTTTCGTTTTCAGCATATCAAGAAACATAAACATCAGCTGAAATCATCAAATCAAATTTGGTCAACTTCAATTTTGTAGGCCTGTGTAATTTACTGTAGAAACATATGTAAAAGTGTCTCCTTTTACAGAATGTGCTGGCAAAAATGTTTTTTTTTTTTTTTTTTTTTTTTTTTTTTTAAATAAATTTCGGAGTAGTCCCCTTTGTCTCGACATTGAATCGCTCAACATCACTCTAGTAGCGATGAGCGGGGGCTGCTCCCTGTTAAATGTAAAAAACTACGGTTTTTATTTATTTATTTATTTATTTACAGTGTAGCACTATGCAGTTTTCACTACAATGCATATAAAGGAGTGAGATGTATATCAGTACAAAAACTCTTAACGGGTTAAAAGTTTGTGACGCAGCTACTTTATCGCTATAAGAATTTGAAATATGGGTCTTAAAAATAATGATATCAAATTTTAAGTGACGCTTTGCTATTGGTTAAAATATACATAGATTTTTCCTATTTGATCATTTACTTTTTTCTTTTATTTACTATATTTACAATGCAAACATATTTTTAACTTCAAGATAAGACAAATATATAAAGTATACTCACTGATGCTTTTTCATTTGCATTTCAATTTCAAAATAACAGTTTTAAAAGGAATAATATCAAAATTCCAGTGACGCCTCAATGTCACTTTAAAAGATTTGTTTTTAGATTCCACTAAAATTACCTTTGTTTTGTCTAATAAAGTACATTTACACATTGAAACAGTGCTTTTAATTTTCAAGTTTACTGTCAAATAATCACACTTTCACTGAGTTTGCATTATAAATTGAAATTATTTATTTCAATAAATTGATTTGTCTTTTGCGTCACGCTATCCAAAACTGTGAGTAAAATTTATGTAAATGTTACTTTGTATCATAGTATCCAACTACGTCAAAATTTGTTTGTGCAAAGAGATAGTGTGATGCAAAGAAAACATTTGCACAAATTTTACTTGCAGTTTTGGATAGCGTGACGCAAAAGACAAATCAATTTATTGAAATAAATAATTTCAATTTATAATGCAAACTCAGTGAAAGTGTGATTATTTGACAGTATACTTGAAAATTAAAAGCAGAGTTTCAATGTGTAAATATACTTTATTAGACAAAACAAAGGTAATTTTAGTGGAATCTAAAAACAAATCTTTTAAAGTGACATTGAGGCGTCACTGGAATTTTGATATCATTCCTTTTAAAACTGTTATTTTGAAATTGAAATGCAAATGAAAAAGCATCAGTGAGTATATTTTATATATTTGTCTTATCTTGAAGTTAAAAATATGTTTGCATTGTAAATATAAATAAAAGAAAAAAGCAAATGATCAAATAAGAAAAATCTATGTATATTTTAACCAATAGCAAAGCGTCACTTAAAATTTGATATCATTATTTTTAAGACCCATATTTCAAATTCTTATAGCGATAAAGTAGCTGCGTCACAAACTTTTAACCCGTTAAGGGTTTTTGTACTGATATCATTACTTTTTAAGGGTTATTGATTAATTAATCAAAAGATTAAAACAAGTCTTTCTGGCTTGGGTACATGACACTTTGGTCCCACTAATTTTTTGCTATCTTTTAAATATATGAGTTTTTTTTTTTAGTATGATAGCATATTTATTGATTGATATTAACTCATATTCAACCTTTGTTGAAAACGATGTAACAATAGGACACATGGAACAGAAAATTTATTATTTCAGATCGAATTTTGAATGATAAAGTGTATCAGTTAAAACCGAAGATCTAAGCATTGTTAATTTATCAAAGTCCCCAAAATTTCAGTTTAAATAAAATACAAGGTTTTTAATATAAAACACTAATGCGACTCTTAATTATCACATTCAAATTCAGATAGCTCGAATACAAAATTTGTAGGAAATTGATGCTTTATCCAAGCATCTCCTAAATGTTAGTTTAATAATAAAAGAAGATACGAAGAACCTAAATAATGATCTCTGGATTTAATTTGTACAGATCTGCTAAACTTGAGTCATTTTCTTCTCTGTCAATCCGGATATATTTGTCAAACACAGAAAATAGTTATAAATCACACAGAATTGGAAAAGCATTTTTCTTCCATCTTAATCCCTTACAATATTGTTATTTTTTTTTTTTTATTAAAAGTGTCCCTCCCCCGTTTTTTTTTTCAAATGCACTGAAACAAAACAGTAAAATTCTTTTTTACTGTCTGTGGAAGAGAAAATGTGTGAAACAAATTGCAAGGTGCTACTGAGATTTCAATGTGGGCAAGGGCATTGTTTTTAGTCATAGGGAATAGGGACATAACATATTTTTTTGAAAAACATAAGTTAAACATGAACTAAAAAGATAAAAAATTGTGCATCAACATTTTCTAAACCTTAATACATGCAATGTGCATATTTGATTAAATATTGGACTACTTACATTTTTTTTCATTTTTAAAATAAAATCATTATAATTGAAAGAAAATTAATTTATGTACATGGTTAGCAATTTACGTACATGATTAACATAATTAAATATCTCGGACAAACAAACATACATTTTATTATTATTATAAATATAACACAGATTTTGAAATAAATTCCTCTTAGATTAATGATAAAAATTAAATCACAATCAAATCGAATGAAACATCTCTCTTTCTCTCTCTCACACACACACATATATATATATATATTATATAAATTAATTAATACATTAGAGAGTCAAAAATCCGGACAGTTTGGGACCAGAGGTTGTGCAGATTTCAGGATTTCAGGGTCCATAAAAATGATTTTCACTTTGAATAATAAAAACAGAATATTAATCAAACTAAACACATACTAGTGAATAATAACACTGAATATTAAATTACTAGGTACATAAGAATAATAATGAACATTAACCAAAATATATAATGAAAACAATAAGTAAAAATGAAAAAAAAAAAAAAAAAAAAAAAAAAAAAATTGTCCAACTTAGATAAAATCTGTTCACACGTAGCTAATTTTAAACTGAACTTGAACCTGTACGATTTATTTATTTTTTTATTTATTGTAAATAGTAGTAACACAAATTTATTTTTCTACGAATTTTATTGAGTTCGTCCTTAAAAATTATGCCTTCATCAAAAAGCATTTTAAAAAATTAGTTTGTTATTATTTACCTGATTGATATCATCATATCACAATAATCATTATTTTCTTTTGATGAATTTAATATACTGTCAATAATTTCATTAGCAGCAACTTGGATCTTGCAGTCTTACATATTATTATTTTGTTTTTCTTTTTTGTAATCATAAAATGCAAACATAAAATTATTATTTAAGATCTTTTTCAAAAATTCTGATTTGCAGTTCTGTAATTTATTAATAGTGAATTTCATTGTTTGTATCTGACAAGTTGTTGCGGATTTCAGACTTCGGCGGATTTCTGGCTCTTTACTGTATATAAATTAAAAAACTTCATAAATGATCACACGCTTATGCGTATGAATAAATAGTCTATGATAGTTGCAAGTTAATAATTAGTTCATTGAAAGAAATAGCATTCTGTCACTAAAAGCAAATTATATTTAATATCCTAAGGTTTTCTTTCTTTCTTTTTCCTTTTTTTAAAGAAAACTATCTGTATTTTATTATTTTTAAATTAATTCAGACTTTATTAATAAATACATATTCAAATGGCGATTCCTTTTCAATATTAAGGTATTGTTATTGTTAACAATACTTTTCAAGTCACAAAATTTAGTAACTAATTGTAAATTAAAAATCAAATTACATCGATTAAAGCAAGTTAAATCTAAATAAAAAAAAAAACCTTAAAAAAAAAAAAAAAAAAAAAAAGTGCAATATCAATAAATAATAATAATAATAATAATAATTAAATATATTAAATTTTCATTTAAAAAATCAGAACAAAATTCCCTGAATCTCAATGGCTAAGGAGCAATCATAATGTCGAAAATTTATATATTTACCTATAAGATATTCCTTATTAAAGATATTCTAAGAGCATTTCAATTTGTCCGTATCAACAAATATGCTATCATACTAAAAAACTCATATATTTAAAAGATAGCAAAAAAATTAGTGGGACCAAAACGACAAAACCAAAGTGTCCTCCTTCGTTCTGGCTTGTAGGAAGGGTGGGTTCATTTTAAGGTTGAGTATAAGGAAGTATTTTAGTAATCCCGATTTGTGAAATGGATTTTGTATCTTGCACAGCTCAAAAACAAATGATCGTAAAATGTTGCAAATTTATATTTGTGACGGTCCTGATGTCTAGTTGTACATATGCAACAATGGTCTTAAAATGAGCTTCCATTTCAGAAATATCTATGACTTAACATGACTTTTCATAGCATCTGTATGTACGTATGTGTGTATCTTGAATAACTCAAAAACAGTTGGTCGTAGAATATTACAAATTGGTATATGGGTTTGTTATAACAAAGGTTTGTGCACCTCCCTTTTTCATCTTTCAAAGACCCCGTAATGATATTATGAAAGTTGTCATCATGTTTGCATGTAGAAGGTAAATCTTAAAGACAAACCGCAACAATGAGCTTGTTCCCCTAACTTATTGTGCATCTTAAATTACTTAAAGTGATTTTACGTATTTCAAAGATATTGTAGCATTTTATAGATATAGATTACGTATTTTATAGAATTATTAAATACAGGCTTACGGACTATTATAT
This sequence comes from Salticus scenicus, assembly GCA_963930645.1. Lineage (NCBI taxonomy): Eukaryota > Metazoa > Arthropoda > Arachnida > Araneae > Salticidae > Salticus > Salticus scenicus. The sequence goes on from OZ005661.1 coordinate 101,999,561, forward strand.
TTCTGGTAAGAATTATTATTTTAATAGTTTTATTATATTTTTTGTCTGTAAACAAGCATTGTCAAGCACGTAGAAACAATCCATTTTTAAGTTTTGCTTACAATATTTGTATCATATTTGTGTCAAGTTTACAGATTCAGAGTCGCTGTACTCCTTAAAAAATTTATTTTATACATCTGGAATATTTTAAGAAATGAAAAAAAAAAAAAAAAAATCTTAGTTATGCATTTAAACGTCCAAGAAAGAAAGGGGTGAATAATGTTTCATGAGCTTGGCCATTGAGTTTTATATTGTCTGATATGTATAAAATCCTGTTAAACAATTTAAACTTTCTATAATACAGTTTCATTCAAATTATTTCAAATGAATAAAAAAAGTCTCAAAAGCAGGGATAATACTTATCCTTATTTTCCAGAATTATTAAAAATTTTCCTGAAATATCTTTAAATATCATTAGTTATCCTAAAATTCTTGAATTTTTCGGCTATTATACTACATATTGACATTTAAACCACCCAAATTATGCAATCAAAAGACATACTGTCACACTTTTCTGTGATCATTAGATAAATAATAAATTTAAAATTTTGTAAGCAACTTTGATGCTGCATCACTGCAGTCATGCATTTTTTTTTTCTTTTTTCCAGGGTTGGGTTTCTTCCAGGACAGTGGTAGAAACTGGAAAAAACTGGAAGAAATTGAAGAAACCAACCAGAAGACAAAACAGATGTTCAAAATTAAAATTTATGAACTATATAAACTCAAAGTATAAATATAATGTCAAATCTAAACTATAATCCAATTAATATTAAAAATATTTTTAGAAAAATAAGTTATTTGAAAACAAACACTAAATATATACAGGTGATGGGTTTTTACTTTTTAATGCTAATATTTTTAGAAGTTTTTGCATGGATACTATCTCATATTATTATACGTTCAAACAGTGCAAGTGATAATTGCCGAAACGTCAGTGGAGGCCCTCTGTTGAGACTCAAAACGGTTTTTGGCTGTGTCTGTCTGTCGCGCGATAGCGGCCGCAAAAATAGCGCTATTGACTTGAAATTTGGTACACGTGTTCATGAGCCCCACGAAATCAGCTGTATAGTTTTTGGTATGTACTCCATTTGTAGTTCGTATACAGGGACACGCCAAAGTTTTTCTTATCATTACGGCCTATGGGAGGAATTTGTATGTATCGCGATAGCGGCCACAAAAATCACGCTATTGACTTTCAATTTGGTACACGTGTTCATGTGCCCCATGAAATCAGCTGTATAGTTTTGGGTGTGTATTCCATTTTTAATTCGTGTACAGGGACACGCCAAAGTTTTTCTTATCATTACGGCCTATGGGAGGAATTTGTATGTATCGCGATAGCAGCCACAAAAATCACGCTTTCGACTTGCAATTTGGTACACATGTTCATAAGCCTAACGGAATCAGCTGTATAGTTTTAGGTGTGTATTCCATTTGTAGTTCGTGTACAGGGACACGCCAAAGATTTTCTATCATTACGGCCTATGGGAAGAATCTGTATGTACCGTGATAGCCGCCGCAAAAATCAAGCTTTTGACTTCAATTTTTGCCGAAACGTCAGTGGAGGCCCTCTGTTGAGACTCAAAAGGATTTTGGGTTCCGTCGGTCCGTCCGTCTGTCTGTCTATCTGTCTGTCGTGCGATAGCGGCCGTAAAAATCACGCTATTGACTTGAAACTTTGTACACATGTTTATGATCCCCACGAAATTAGCTGTATAGTTTTGGGTGTGCATTCCATTTGTAGTTCGTGTACAGGGTCACACCAAAGTTTTTTTTTATCATTACGGCCTATGGGAAGAATTTGTATGTACCGCGATAGCGGCCCCAAAAAAAACGCTATAGACTTGCAATTTGGTACACATATTCACGAGCCCAACGGAATTAGCTGTATAGTGTTAGGTGTGTATTCCCTTTGTTGTTCGTGTACAGGGACACGCCAAAATTTTTCTTATCCTTACGGCCTATGGGAAGAATTTGTATGTACCGCAATAGCGGCCAAAAAAATGAAACTACAGTACGTGAGTAAGATGCTTAAACTTATGTTGCTTAAAGAAACTTTGTGCTCTTAAGCATTCTAATTAATGTACAGGACCTTACAAAAGTGTTCTGACAATGTCACTTAGTCATCCAAACGATGTTTAATTTGGAACAATTATTAATTTTAAACGCAAAATAAGCTGAATAGTTTTTACTGGTGTATACAATGTTTATGGTTCGTTTACAAAGACACACGAAAGAATTTCGTAACATTAGAGCCTATGGACGAATTTTTAATTTAAGCGCGCACTTTAATGCGTTTATGCTGAATTGAACTTAATACAGTTAACATACTTTATAAAGATGCTTAAAATCATGTTTACTCTAAAAAAAAAGGTTATGTATAGACTAAATAATTTATGGGACCACACAAAATAATTCCGAGTATGTACTGTAATCATCCAAATCATGTCAAATTAGTTTGAAAGATTAATGAGTTATAATTAATTAGATTTATTCTTATTATTGGCGTTTATAATGACTGTGGCTACTTTTCCGGGATACATAAAGGAATTTCGTACTTTTATGGTGTATAGTCGGTATTTCTTAAAAGTGTATTTTAACATGGTTACACTCCATCAAATATAATGAAATTTTATTAGAATTTTAAAAGCCTTTTTCAATGTTGAAAATTGTGGGCATAGAATTGATAATTAGTTTAAAGGTTACGCAAAATATTTTCGATATGCTATGTAAATTTTTTTGTATGAAATTCGGTATTTATGAATTTCCGGGAAATAATACAAGACCGTCGTTTAATAAGAATGCATATTGTTGCGTACTTGGGGGTTTGTAAGTTGTCCGAGAATGAAAGGCGAAACTTGCAAAAATTCAGTGATTTATTCACAGAAAGTTCCAGAAGAATACAGGTCTATAAACCAAGTATCAGCTTCAATTCAACCAGTAAACATAGCTTAAACAACAGCCGTTAACAGCAAAACAACAGTACAAACTGTTTAGCAATAACACATAAAGCAAGTCTCATTCAAAGAGGCTCAAAGCAAAGCAAGCATTTGACGAAACCGACACAGATCTGAGATTGGAAGCCTTGGCTTAAAAAATGCTCCTTTTATACTATTCTATCGAACACAGACTGTTCTGGAAAATTATCGTATCTCATCAGCCAATGAGATTAGAGCTTCCATATTTGTTATATCCCTAATAAGGATTTTCTCGCCAAGGTCGCCAAAAAAATCGCCAAGGAGGGAAACAGTCGCCAAATTTGGCGCCAAATCCATTTCTTCCGTTATTGGAGCTTTTCAATTCGTTTTTAAAGGAAAATTAGGCTATTTTAACGCTAAAACGACTAGAAATGCACAAAATTAGCATTTTATCGACTTACTAAGCCTCTTTGAAAAAATTTATACAAAAATAAATGCAATTATTTACAATTTCGTAACACTTTATATGATATACAAATAGGTATAGAAAGAGAGATACAGCAGGGGGTTGAGGGGGGCGGCAGCCCCCCTCAGGAATGTATCTGATTATGGTAATAAGTTGATCAAATCAATATATACTATTATATAATAAGAAATAAATAAAAATGACCTATTGAAAAATGTCTGATGCAAATAGGACGTTGAGGCTCCTGATCTGCAGATCCACTAGTAATTATGGAATTTTAAGCCATAATATTTGCATATAATAGGTACCTGTATAATGTAAATAAACATATTTAAAAAATACAAAAAAAAAAAAAATACTTTTGAAAGTTCAGAAATAATATTCATCACTGATTAATTTTGTTAAACATTGATGTAATAGTGGTTTGTTTTAAGTGCTAGTCTGCATGAATTGCAGGATAATAAATACAAGAATCTTACCCCCCCTTTTCCAACTGTGTTTCAAAGCAAGGATTAAGATAAAAATTTGGTTTAAAAAAAAAGTAAAAATGTGAGAAAGGTGAATTTTTTTGAAATATAATATGTAAATTTCTTTTACATTAAAAAATCAATTATGGATTAGAAGGATTTGCAGATTATAAATCTGTGGATTAGAGGGAGGTGACTATACCGTATATGACTATAAAGAAAATAAAGTTTTTGATGACATTTTGTAATACAGTATTGACTACTGGTTCTTTTAATTAACTGGATAATTGTTAAAAACTGCTTTATCAGAAAATATAAGAAAGTGATCCAAATCCAAACTATTATTTATTACCAGTTAAAGAAATAAAATTGTCTAAATTATAAAACTTTACACTGTTTAAATTGCAATTGATTTTTTTTTTTAAACTGGATTTTGAGTATTTTAGAACGTAATCATCAGATAACGAAGATCACTTTGGTAAAAATACCCATAATTATTAATCAAATATGTTACTAAATTTTTATAGGTATAATTTTAAAGTTACTTAAAGTTGTTTATAAGATAAATGCATCCATTGTATCTTACAAATCTGCAATTTATAACATAAATTTTTAAGAAAAACAGGTTCTTCCATTCTTCCACTTGGAAGAAACTTGCCAACCTAAACCTTGCTTTTTTCTGACGAGGATATAAGTTTTTTTTTTTTTTTTGAGTACAAAAAACAATTATTAATTTATTTATTATTATTTTTTTAATTTATGATGCTTGCTTACAAAATTTATCATTTTTTAGCACCCATTTTTTGGTGCATTGAACTGCGATTGCATTGATGAGGTGATGTAAACAAATTAAGAAATTTGATGTTTTTCTCTCTTTAAATAAACTAACTCTTTTTGCCCATGCACAGTAGATTCCTGATTCCAGGACATCTATTTTCTGAATCGATGGTGATATACACCATTCTCAAATAATGACAATCGTTAAGTTCCACTTTTATCGACTCCTTTTACTAATGAAATAAAATAAACCTTCCATGAAATTAAAGTGCCCAAATCATCTTTCATTAAAATGCATACACCATGAATTAGATAAAAATTCATGATAAAAATAATAATGAACATAAAAATCCCAGTAGCAGTATTTTCTGAACCTATCTGCAGCAAAATAAAATTTATCTTCAAACCATGAAGGCAGATAAGAAATCATAGCAATTCATAAAATATTTAATTCAAATCCTCATCAAATTCCTTTTCACTGTCCTCAATTTCATCTTTATTATGCGTTAATAATCGAGACTTCCGAAACAAAAACGAGACTGATGTTGATTTTCTCGTTGTTCGCGATAGATACCCCGCACCGGATGATAGCCCGCAGGATATACAAAGTCAAGGGTTTTTTTTATAGATTACCTGCGGGTTATATTATACACAAAATTTCGGTAATTAAAATAATTTCATGAGTAAGACATCATTTGAAAGCTTTGTTGATTTGAAATTGAACAATAGATTACAGAAATTTCTACCACCAGATAGCGCTGTAATATTTTAAAATTTCAATATTTCAAATTCTAATTATGATTAAATTATTTTTAATACATTATTCGAATGATATTTTAAAGTACTTTCATATTATCGAAAGTGGAATTCGAGATTTCACCTGATTTACACGTTTTAAGATTTTCTGATTAGGTTTTCTTTGGTATCTAAGTTACTAATTAAAATAATTTCATAAGTAATACATCATTTGAAGGCTTTGTTGATTTAGAATTGAACAATAAATTACAGAAATTTCTACCACCAGATGGTGCTGTAATATTTTAAAATTTCAATATTTAAAATTCTAATGAGCAAGGAAGGTGTTGTAAGTTATAAAACGGGGATAAGGCGCCACAGGCGCCATCGAGCGGGACTTTGCTAAAGTCATAAATTTGAAGGATCATAACATGGTGAGTGAACAGGCTGTTTCAGGTAGTGAAATGGGAAGAGAGCGCCGCAGGCGCTACCGAGCGGGAATTTACTGCGATTAAATTTTTCAATAAAGCTATTTTCACTGTATGTCTATAAACTGTTGTAAGATCTGAAATGGGAAAAAGACGTCACAGGCGCCACCGAGCGGGAGTTTCATAAAGTCGGATTTTTCAAGGATCGCGAGCCAGCCTGTCGCCGAAGGCGGCTAGTATAAAATAAATATCACTCATTAACACATTTCTTTCAATAATGCATAAGATTAATGAAATTCTCACAACTACTCTGTATTGGCCGAATACTTAGCACAAAGTACAGCTCTAGTTTTAGCCCCCCCCCCTCTTTTTATCATCTGATTTATCAATTAGAGCTGCATCAAGTACTTGATATGTACTTTGCACTCAGCTAATCTGCTGAGTACTCTATATGCAGTCAAATTTTGACCAAGTACTTGGCCAATACTAAGTAGCTGTAAGAATTTCATTATTTTTATGCACTAAATTGAAAAGAAAAAAATTAGTAATAGTGTTTATCGATAATATAAAACTAAAAATTTATAAAAATATAATTAAAGTGCTTGTAATTAAACTTTAAACAGGAAACAGGTGAATAGATTGCCACTAAATGTAAATATTAAATATTTTAAACTAAATACATGAAAAAACCTTTACTGACTTCGTTGCTTGCCGTTAAACTTTTCCACCGGGTTCCCGGTTCTCGTCAGACGGCCTCCTCTGTTCGTGACTTGGACTATTGTGATGGTCTTTACTTTTCCAAACATGGCGCCACATTCTGTCCGGAGCTACTGCGCCGCTGTCATTGCAAGTGTTCCTATTGGTTGCTATCTCAATGGATTCGCAGTACATTGCGTAGTTATAATCCTCATAATTGGCTATTTTAGCTGTTTGTTCAAAATTTATATTAATATCTTCTTTGTAAAATGTTTTGGCCAAGGCTGTATTCTGACTTCCTGTTTTGATATATTTTATGTGTTCTTTTATTCTTATTTTAACTTTTCTCTTGGTTACACCAATGTACGAACCTGATTGGTTGTTTTGGTTGGTGTAAGGTATTTTGTAGACTCCCGCGGTGTCAAGGGGGGGAAGGTTTTTTCATGTATTTAGTTTAGTAATTCAAAACTTCGTTTTTAATCAATATAGTTTAAAATTAAATACATTACACCGATTGTGTGGAACGGTAATTTTAAAGGTTTTAAATGCTTTTAATGTAAAATTAAATATTTATTCATTTTTAATTAAGTGTTTATCAGAATGATAAATCACCAACATCCCTTTACACGCCTGCTATTAGATGGAAATAATAATCACTTCAACTTTTCCCTTCAAAACAAACATATTAACATAAAACATCCAGACACCATTGTTTCAACAAGTTTAGCGATTTACTACCACTATCTACCCAAGACAAGACAGTTATGTGAATGAACTAATAAACAATGCAATTGTAAATAAACGTGCAGCTTTAGTGTATAACAGACCGTTACGCTGTAAATTCTGTTCATTACAGAATTTTAAGTTTACAATTTCAAAAGAAAAAAACATTCATTCATCAACAGTACAATCTTCTACTATTAAAATTATTTGACTCATTACTTTTGAAACTGTGAGACAGACTTTACTCACAAAAAATATGATTTAAGAAACCTAATTTAAATAATTATAATTTTATGAACTAGTATCTTTAAATTACAGGTTCAAAGAAAAAAAATCAATTTTTACTGGATTTTATTTAAATTGTCACAATAAAATACATCTAAAATTGAATAGGTAATGTTTTTACACTTACTTATGTTTCAGGTAATTATTTAAAAACTGACTCGTACTTTTTAAAATTTCACTATGCTGACTTATATTTTCATGTCCAGACCGAGCTCTGCTTTATATATACATATATATTTAATTACTTGGACATATTACAAAGATCCCCCCCCCCCTTTTTTTTCTCATAATTCAAAATCAGCATATCTTGCTTTTAAATTCAAGATATTGATAAGATGTGTTTTTAATTATGTAAAAAATACCAATCATAAAGATCACCTTTATTCAGTTTTAAATGAAACTTATTTCATATTCAAAAAAGAAAATATCTTAAAACATTTCCTTTAATTACACAATTTCTACCCATATCTCATCAGAAGTAACTTAACCCTTCTTTTTTTTTAACTCATTTAAAAACTATATCATTGTCTTATTTTAAAATTCATTAATACACAGAGTTTTTCATCTGCAAGTGACAGACTTTTCCTTTCATATATATGTATATATATAATGCTTTGCCATGATACACATTGTTTCTATTACTAAGATTATGTGTATAATTGTTTATTTATATAAATAAAAAATATAGCTTTCATGTTCATACACAAGTTCACTTTATATTTATTAAAATGATTAGAGCTGTACCGAGTACTTGGTATATAGATATTTCAGGAAATTTTTTTAAGAATTCAGAAAAATCAGGACACGTATTATCTCTGACTGTGAGACTTTTTTTATTCATTTTCAAAATTTACGGCAACTTTTAATCTACAACTGGACACGAATATTGTAAACAAAAATTAAAAATGGATCTTATATTTATAACACAGAAAAAAATATAATAAAACTATTAAAATAATATTTCTTACCTGAAATATAGTATGAAATCCTTTATTAACTATCTACAATATAAATTCTTAATATGCTTTAGTTTGTTCTTTTTACGATTTGTTATTGTTGTCCGGCGTATTAATACAAGATGAAAAGTGAAAAATTAGCCAATAGCCGAGAATGGATGGATCGATTGATGGATGCTTATATTTATAACACAGAAAAAAAGGTTGGAATGTGCTTTACGGTCCTTCTTGGCGACTCGCGGATAAAGATGCCAACCTTAGTAACCACGGTGTTTATGCGCCGCTGAACGATCGATGTTTGAAATGTGGTAACCTCCCCATGATGTTTTGAAACTATGATTTTCGCGTACGTTATTGTTGCCAAACGAATTTCGTGCATTTTAAAGACTCATGGAGTTTGTGTGAGACGTATTTAGTAATATTTTTTTTTTTTTTGGTTTTTATATACGGGTTACTGATCGATGCGAAACGAAATTTCCTACGTTTTAAAGATTCATGGAGTTTGTGTGAGACGTATTTAGTGATATTTCTTTGGTTTTTATGTACGCTTTACTGATCGATGCGAAACGAAATTTCGTATGTTTAAGAGATTCATGCAGAATGCGGGTGAGGTATAGAGTGATGTTTTGTTTGTGGTTTTCATGTACGCTCCGCGTACATACCTGCATATTACTGGTCGCTGCAAAACGACATTTCGTCCGGAGGACATCATTTGGATAAAATGTGCTTTTAAGGCATTGATTTTTTTGTGTGTGTGGGGGGGGGAGGCAGTGATTTATTTTTTCTTTTCTGGAGGGGGGAGTGATTTTTTTTTTGTGTGTGTGTGGGGGGGGGGAGTGAATTTTTTTTTTTGTATGTGTGTAGGGGGGCAGTGATTTTTTTTTTTTTTTTTTGTGGGGGGGGCAGTGATTTTTTTTTTTTTTTTTTGGGGGGGATGGGTGAAATTTTTTTTTTTTTTTTTTTTTTTTGTGGGGGGGCAGTTTTTTTTTGGGGGGGGAGGGTGTTTTTTTTGGGGGGGAGGGAGGGGGCAGTGATTTTCTTTTTTTTGTGGGGGGCAGTGATTTTTTTTTGTTTTTTGTGGGGCGGCAGTGTTTTTTTTTGTGGGGGGGGGGCAGTGATTTTTTTTTTTTTTTTTTTTTTTTGTGGGGGGGGCAGTGTTTTTTTGGGGGGGGAGGGAGGGGGCAGTGATTTTTTTTTTGTTTTTTTTGGGGGGGGGCAGTGATTTTCTTTTCTTTTTTTTCTTTTCTTTTTTGGTGGGGGGCAGTGTTTTTTTTTTGGGGGGGGGAGGGAGGGGGCAGTGATTTTTTTTTTTGGGGGGGGGCAGTGATTTTATTTTTTTTTTGTGGGGGGGGAGTAATTTTTTTTGGGGGGGAGGTGAATTATTTTTTTTTTTTTTTGTGGGGGGGGGCAGTGTTTTTATTGGGGGGGAGGGAGGGGGCAGCGATTTTTTTTTTTTTTGTGGGGGGCAGTGATTTTTTTTTTTTTGTTTTTTGTGGGGGGGGGCAGTGTTTTTTTTTGGGGGGGCAGTGTTTTTTTGGGGGGGGGGCAGTGAAATTTTTTTTTTTTTGTGGGGGGGGGCAGTGTTTTTTTTTGGGAGGGAGCAGTGTTTTTTTGGGGGGCAGTGATTTTTTTTTGGGGGGGGAGGGAGGGGACAGTGACTTTTTTTTTGTGGGGGGGGGCAGTGTTTTTTTTGGGGGGGGGAGGAGGGAGGGGGCAGTGATTTTTTTTTTTTTTTGTTTTTTTTTGGGGTGGGGCAGTGATTTTCTTTTTTTTTGTGGGGGGGGAGTAATTTTTTTTTTTTTTTTGGGGGGTGGCACAGTGTTCGGAATTTCAAAAAAGCTGGCCAAAAGTCGAAAAATTTAGGCGCGTTTTTAGACGTAAGTACCGCGGAAATACCTTCAGAGGGAGCCACTGAATGAAACTGTGAGGTGGAAAATTTATTCTATCTACATATTTCTAAGTGTAGGCTGGCGGAAAACGTGACAATTTTTTCTTTTAATGCATTTTAACAGTTAAACAAATAGTGTTTCTCGGAAAATTTCGCAACAACAACATTCAACAAAATATGGCCGACAATTGTGGAGGTTAGTAGATAATATTTATGCTGTATTTTTTTTCATCAAGTGATCTCCTGAGCGGCTTTTTGAAGTTAACCTCAATTATAACATAACCAAAAGTTTCAAAGTATGGAAACTTTTTTATCTCGCAAGATCCCGCATTGATTCAAAGTGGAGAGTGTTAAGGGATGTCCATTTTATTCAGCCGTTAAAGAATTGGGTGCCCCCGCCTGCCCCTGTATGTGTAAAAGCGTTTTAACTTTTTAATTTAATTTTTACTTTTTAATTTACTTTTTTAATTTTTTGGACTTTGGTCTGCCATATTGGATCCGCCATCTTGTTTTTGAGTGCAAGATCACTTTTTTTATAAAAACTGATATCAAATTTGAATTTAGCGCCCTCAAAAACCCTTAAATGTGAAAATTATCCTTCATCTATCAATTTTTTGATTTTTGATCCGCCATATTGGATCCGCCATCTTGTTTTTGAGTGTAATATCACTTTTTTTATGAAAACTAACGTCAAATTTGAATTCAGTGCCCTCAAAAACCCCTTAATGTAAGAATTATCCATCTTATATTAATTTTTTAATTTTTTGTCTGCCATATTGGATCCGCCATCTTGTTTTTGAGTTTGCCTTTGAAGTTTTCAAGAAACCAATGTCAGATTCGGATTCAGCGACCTCGAAAACATATATATACATCACAATTTCACTTGTTTTCTTTAATTTCGACTTTTGGCCAGCTTTTTTGAAATTCCGAACACTGTGGGGGGGGGTGAAATTTTTTTTTTTTTTTTTTTGTGGGGGGGGGGGGGGGGGGGCAGTTTTTTTTTTGGGGGGGGGGAATGTTTTTTTTTGGGGGGGGAGGGAGGGGGCAGTGATTTTCTTTTTTTTGTGGGGGGGGCAGTGATTTTTTTTGTTTTTTGTGGGGCGGCAGTGTATTTTTTTGTGGGGGGGGGCAGTGATTTTTTTTTTTTTTGTGGGGGGTGGGGGGCAGTGTTTTTTTTGGGGGGGGGAGGGAGGGGGCAGTGATTTTCTTTTCTTTTTTGGTGGGGGGGCAGTGTTTTTTTTGGGGGGGGGGAGGGAGGGGGCAGTGATTTTTTTTTTTTTTGGGGGGGGGGGCAGTGATTTTCTTTTTTTTTGTGGGGGGGAGTAATTTTTTTTTTTTTGGGGGGGGGGAGGTGAATTTTTTTTTTTTGTGGGGGGGCAGTGTTTTTATTGGGGGGGAGGGAGGGGGCAGTGATTTTCTTTTTTTTTGTGGGGGGGCAGTGATTTTTTTTTTGTGTGGGGGGGCAGTGTTTTTTTTGGGGGGGGGGCAGTGAAATTTTTTTTTTTTTGGGGGGGGGGCAGTGTTTTTTTTTGGGAGGGAGCAGTGTTTTTTTGGGGGGCAGTGATTTTTTTTTTTTTTTTTTTTTGTGGGGGGGAGGAGGGAGGGGGCAGTGATTTTTTTTTTTTTTTTTTTGTTTTTTTTTTTTGGGGGGGGGGCAGTGATTTTCTTTTTTTTTGTGGGGGGGGGAGTAATTTTTTTTTTTGGGGGGGGCACAGTGTTCGGAATTTCAAAAAAGCTGGCCAAAAGTCGAAAAATTTAGGCGCGTTTTTAGACGTAAGTACCGCGGAAATACCTTCAGAGGGAGCCACTGAATGAAACTGTGAGGTGGAAAATTTATTCTATTTACATATTTCTAAGTGTAGGCTGGCGGAAAACGTGACAATTTTTTCTTTTAATGCATTTTAACAGTTAAACAAATAGTGTTTCTCGGAAAATTTCGCAACAACATTCAACAAAATATGGCCGACAATTGTGGAGGTTAGTAGATAATATTTATGCTGTATTTTTTTTCATCAAGTGATCTCCTGAGCGGCTTTTTGAAGTTAACCTCAATTATAACATAACCAAAAGTTTCAAAGTATGGAAACTTTTTTATCTCGCAAGATCCCGCATTGATTCAAAGTGGAGAGTGTTAAGGGATGTCCATTTTATTCAGCCGTTAAAGAATTGGGTGCCCCCGCCTGCCCCTGTATGTGTAAAAGCGTTTTAACTTTTTAATTTAATTTTTACTTTTTAATTTACTTTTTTAATTTTTTGGACTTTGGTCTGCCATATTGGATCCGCCATCTTGTTTTTGAGTGCAAGATCACTTTTTTTTATAAAAACTGATATCAAATTTGAATTTAGCGCCCTCAAAAACCCTTAAATGTGAAAATTATCCTTCATCTATCAATTTTTTGATTTTTGATCCGCCATATTGGATCCGCCATCTTGTTTTTGAGTGTAATATCACTTTTTTTATGAAAACTAACGTCAAATTTGAATTCAGTGCCCTCAAAAACCCCTTAATGTAAGAATTATCCATCTTATATTAATTTTTTAATTTTTTGTCTGCCATATTGGATCCGCCATCTTGTTTTTGAGTTTGCCTTTGAAGTTTTCAAGAAACCAATGTCAGATTCGGATTCAGCGACCTCGAAAACATATATATACATCACAATTTCACTTGTTTTCTTTAATTTCGACTTTTGGCCAGCTTTTTTGAAATTCCGAACACTGTGGGGGGGGGGGTGAAATTTTTTTTTTTTTTTTTTTTTTTGTTGGGGGGGGGCAGTTTTTTTTTGGGGGGGGGGAGTGTTTTTTTGGGGGGGGGGAGGGAGGGGGCAGTGATTTTCTTTTTTTTTGTGGGGGGGGGCAGTGATTTTTTTTGTTTTTTGTGGGGCGGCAGTGTATTTTTTTGTGGGGGGGCAGTGATTTTTTTTTTTTTTTTGTGGGGGGTGGGGGGGGGGCAGTGTTTTTTTTTGGGGGGGGGAGGGAGGGGGGCAGTGATTTTTTTTGTTTTTTTTTTTTGGGGGGGGGGGGGGCAGTGTTTTTTTTTGGGGGGGGAGGGAGGGGGCAGTGATTTTTTTTTTTTTGGGGGGGGGGGCAGTGATTTTCTTTTTTTTTTGTGGGGGGGAGTAATTTTTTTTTTGGGGGGGGGGAGGTGAATTTTTTTTTTTTTTTGTGGGGGGGCAGTGTTTTTATTGGGGGGAGGGAGGGGGCAGTGATTTTCTTTTTTTTTGTGGGGGGGCAGTGATTTTTTTTGTGGGGGGGGGCAGTGTTTTTTTTGGGGGGGGGGCAGTGAAATTTTTTTTTTTTTTTGGGGGGGGGGCAGTGTTTTTTTTGGGAGGGAGCAGTGTTTTTTTGGGGGGCAGTGATTTTTTTTTTTTTTTTTTTTTTTTTTTTTGGGGGGGGGGGGCAGTGATTTTCTTTTTTTTTTGTGGGGGGGGAGTAATTTTTTTTTTTGGGGGGTGGCACAGTGTTCGGAATTTCAAAAAAGCTGGCCAAAAGTCGAAAAATTTAGGCGCGTTTTTAGACGTAAGTACCGCGGAAATACCTTCAGAGGGAGCCACTGAATGAAACTGTGAGGTGGAAAATTTATTCTATTTACATATTTCTAAGTGTAGGCTGGCGGAAAACGTGACAATTTTTTCTTTTAATGCATTTTAACAGTTAAACAAATAGTGTTTCTCGGAAAATTTCGCAACAACATTCAACAAAATATGGCCGACAATTGTGGAGGTTAGTAGATAATATTTATGCTGTATTTTTTTTCATCAAGTGATCTCCTGAGCGGCTTTTTGAAGTTAACCTCAATTATAACATAACCAAAAGTTTCAAAGTATGGAAACTTTTTTATCTCGCAAGATCCCGCATTGATTCAAAGTGGAGAGTGTTAAGGGATGTCCATTTTATTCAGCCGTTAAAGAATTGGGTGCCCTCGCCTGCCCCTGTATGTGTAAAAGCGTTTTAACTTTTTAATTTAATTTTTACTTTTTAATTTACTTTTTTAATTTTTTGGACTTTGGTCTGCCATATTGGATCCGCCATCTTGTTTTTGAGTGCAAGATCACTTTTTTTATAAAAACTGATATCAAATTTGAATTTAGCGCCCTCAAAAACCCTTAAATGTGAAAATTATCCTTCATCTATCAATTTTTTGATTTTTGATCCGCCATATTGGATCCGCCATCTTGTTTTTGAGTGTAATATCACTTTTTTTATGAAAACTAACGTCAAATTTGAATTCAGTGCCCTCAAAAACCCCTTAATGTAAGAATTATCCATCTTATATTAATTTTTTAATTTTTTGTCTGCCATATTGGATCCGCCATCTTGTTTTTGAGTTTGCCTTTGAAGTTTTCAAGAAACCAATGTCAGATTCGGATTCAGCGACTTCGAAAACATATATATACATCACAATTTCACTTGTTTTCTTTAATTTCGACTTTTGGCCAGCTTTTTTGAAATTCCGAACACTGTGGGGGGGGGGGTGAAATTTTTTTTTTTTTTTTTTTTGTGGGGGGGGGGGCAGTGTTTTTTTTGGGGGGGAGGGAGGGGGCAGTGATTTTCTTTTTTTTTGTGGGGGGCAGTGTTTTTTTTGTGGGGGGGGGGGCAGTGTTTTTTTTTGTTGGGGGGGCAGTGAAATTTTTTTTTTTTTTTTTTTTTGGTGGGGGGGGGGCAGTGTTTTTTTTTTTTTGGGAGGGAGCAGTGTTTTTTGGGGGGCAGTGATTTTTTTTGGGGGGGGGAGGGTGGGGGCAGTGATTTTTTTTTTTTTTTTTTTTTTTTTTTTTTTTTGTGGGGGGCAGTGTGTTTTTTTGGAGGGGGGCGCAGTGTTTTTTTGGGGGGGAGCAGTGATTTTTTGGAAGGGGCAATGTTTTTTTTGTGGGGGGGGCAGTGCTTTTTTGGGGGGGGAGGGGGGGTTCATGTACGCGGAGCGTACAGACGTGCATATTACTGTTCCCTGCAAAACGAATGCTTCGTTACTCATGTCATAAAGCTTTTTCGCCGGAGGGCCCTCCGCGTCCTCGGTGCCTCCCGCTTGCATTGGACGCAGTCCACTGCAAGCGGGAGGCACCGAGGACGCGGAGGGCCCTCCGGCGAAAAAGCTTTATGAAGCAGTAAATTTTGTTTTGAGCAATCAGTAAAATTAAAAAAATCCCTTTACTTTGCTTCGTTAATCATGTCATAAAGCTTTTTCGCCGGAGGGCCCTCCGCGTCCTCGGTTAAAAAGCTTTATGACATGAGTAACGAAGCAAAATAAAGGGATTTTTTTAATTTTACTGATTGCTGCAAAGCAAAATTTCGTAGGTTTTATACATTCATGCACAATGCGGGTGTGGTATCCAGTGTTTTTTTTTTTTTTGGTTTCATATACGCTGACCGTACAAACGTGCATATTACTCATTCCTGCGAAAAGTCACCGAAGCACAGTGCTAGTGCGAAGTTAAATGCTACCTTACTGGCGTATCTCCGAGATTGTCGCCGAAGCGCAGTGCTAGTGCGAAGTTAAATGCTACCTTACTGGCGTATCTCCGAGATTGTTGCCGAAGCGCAGTGCTAGTGCGAAGTTAAATGCTACCTTACTGTAAGGTAAACATACGTCCGCGAAATTCGAGGACTGTCCTCGAATTTTGGCCTTTTCTATTTTTTGTCCCCAAAAATTCTTTGACTACTCGGGGACGCTAAATGTCCCGAAATTTAAATATTTGCGTGTATTTTTTCAAAATCACAGTCCATTCCGTGGAGGATCAAAATTGTGATGGCATGTCTCCGGACTACCTGTGGGGGTAAGTGCTAGACTGTCGCCAATTGCCCATTGTACAGCACTAATGAGACGTAAAACCCATCTATTCCAATCCAATCAAAATCGCAGTCTAATAATTGGATTATCTTGAAAATCAACGGAACTTTGAAATAAAGACCCTCATACTTCATGAGCAGAGAAAGAATCATGCACTACTAATCAGTATATAAATTCTATCTTGCCCGATTTATGTTAAGTGAAAAATAAAATTTGCTTAATGAAATTATTTCTTGTAGTTATATAATCGGGAATAATTTCTGCATTTCAGGGAGTGGGGATTCTAAAGATTAAAATGAAATGGTGCTATTTTGTGTTTTCTCCTATTATCATAATCAGGGCCCGACTTAGGGTACCTGGAGCCCCGGGGCAAGCCTATTCTGGGGGCCCCCCTTGCAGTGGCAAAAGAGCTTTTTAGGTTGCAGAATTTCTTCATACGTCTGTAGGGGGGCCCCTTCCAGAAGGGGGGCCCAGGGCATTTGCCCCGTATGCCCTGCCGTTAGTCAGGGCCTGATCATAATAAAGTGTAAATGGGTTCTATAGACTTGATTATTTTAATAATGCTGGGATAGTTTAATTTGCATAAACTTACCTTAGGCTCAGCAATTTTTCAAAGAAAAAAGTGATTCAAAGCATTTTGTAATGTATAAATCAGAGTTCTTTTTATTAATAATGCATATACAGTCGGCTGCATAATTATTCGAGCACTAGCAATAATCCTTGCCAAAAAAAAGTACACTTAATACAGCTTTGTTAAATAAATCCTTGTCGAGTCATGTTCTTAATCAGTCTAAGAACATGATTCGACAAGGATTTACTCAGCAAAACAGTCTTAAGTGTACTTTTTAAATATAAGAATTATTGGCTAGTGCTCGAATAATTTTGCAGCAGACTGTAGATATTGGTCTATCGTGTCCTCGAAAAAGTCCCCAAATAGAGTTTTCAAGGGCCTCGACATTTACTTCGATTTGGGAACAAACGGTAATTTGTCCTCAAATCAGTGTTTGAAAATATGGTCACCTTACCTTACTGGCGTATCTCCGAGATTGTCGCCGAAGGGTAGTGCTAGTGCGATGTTAAATGCAACATTACTTGCGAATCTCCGAGATTATCGCCCATAACGCAGTAGTAGTGTGACGTTAAATGCACTCTGCTTATCTGGGTTATATTTAAGGTTATTGTTGTATTCTCTGTTTTTTTTTTTTTGGTCCTTTCAGAAAGAGTCTGGTATTTCGATTTGTTTCTTTTGTTTTTTGAATTTTGGCAACAGTAGGCCGTTTCATTGCATCATGTGTCAGGCAAGGGACGCACACGTTGTTTGTTGTTTTTCTTCTGAGAAATTGCGATTTATTTTAAATTGATTATTTGTGTTGAATATCATAAGAAATACGTTTGAGTACGGTTTGAAATTGTGTTGATGTGGTTGGTGTACATGATAAAATCGAAATCTTCAGAGATTATTTTCTTCGTTTTTCCAAGAGTAATGTTGTTTCAGTGTGCCGCTTTTTTTATTTAGGTAAAATTGTCATTTGTTGGTTTTGTAAAATTGAATATTTAGATTGAGTATCTTAAAAAAAAAGCTTTTGAGTAGCGTTTATTGGTTTTGTACAATTGAATGTTTATGCTGAAAAAAAGCTTTGGATTAGTGTTTAGAGTGATGCTAGAGTGGTTGGTGTACATGATTATATCGTTATATGCAGAGGGGATATTTCTTTTTTTCGAGGAAAATGCTACTTTTTACGGAAATTATAAAACGGGTAAGTAAATAAACTTTCTTTTTTATTTAAATGCTTATTTATGTATATTAAGTTACTTGTGCTGTTTTTGTTTTGTAATATTTCTTAGATTTAGTTGATAACAATTGTGAAAAATTTGTATTTTTCTTTACTCAAGTATTTGTAAGATATTTCTGACGCTTTATGTTTACATAATTGCTTTAAAGTACGTAAATCGGCCCTTTTCGAAAGGATGGGTATGAAAACCGTGCTTCCAGTCCGGAAAAATTTGTATTTTTCTTTACTCAAGTATTTGTAAGATATTTCTGACGCTAAATTTGTATTTTTCTTTATTCAAGTATTTGTAAGATATTTCTGACGCTTTATGTTTACATAATCGCTTTAAATTGCGTAAATCGGCCTTCTTGGAACGGTTATAAAAACTGGGAAACCGTGCTTCTTGTCCGCCATTTTGGAAAGGACGGGAGAGAAAAACAACACCGCGCAGACTCGGCGAGTTCGGAAAAAACTCGCCAAAAAATCGCCAAGAAGGACCGTAAAGCACATTTTTACCGAAAAAAATATAATAAAACTATTAAAATAATATTTCTTACCTGAAATATAGTATGAAATCCTTTATTAACTATCTACAATATAAATTCTTAATATGCTTTAGTTTGTTCTTTTTACGATTTGTTATTGTTGCCCGGCGTATTAATACAAGATGAAAAGTGAAAAATTAGCCAATAGCCGAGAATGGATGGATTGATTGATGGATGCGTTTTACGTCACACTAAAAGCCAAGAAAAATGTGAAATATTTTCTCTTTAAAAAACTGTAAATTTATCATCAATAACTATGAAGTAAAATACTTATAATTACAAAATACTTCCTGATTTAAAATGTTATCGAAATAGTTTTTTGACGAAATGCGAAATTTTAAAATCTTAAATATTTACTTTATAACAAAAAAAAAATATATATATTTAAGTGAAATTTTATTTCGTATATATACAATAAATATTTGAAAGAAACAATAAAGTTTCTTTCTTGCATTAAAAAACAAAATCTAAATTTTTGATTGAATGCTTTCAGATTGAACCAACCAACCAACTACAAGACCAAACCGAATAACACCCGTTCAGAATTCTGAAAATTATCAATAGAAATCTTTGCATCGCGGAGTAAAAATAGTTCGATTTTTAAACTGAGTTATAAAAAAAAAAAAGAGTTTTCCTAGGGAAAAGGGAGATGTCAGGCACATCAGATAAAAGCGATTAATATCATATATAAATTAAAAGACAATCGCTCAAGCCATATTCGAGAAAAAATTGTACTACGTATAGTCCGTCCATTTATAACTTAAATGAGCCAATTCATATCTCGAAATATATTGCACGCAGAAATGTAGCGATTTCAGGGTAGGATCAGACAGAAGGTGAAAGACTTTTGAAAATATCAGAACATAACCTCCCATATTTCATGAGATATTAAGTGTCGGTTTCCAGCGTTGTCTTTGATCTCAAATTAGCCGTATATATAAGTGTCGCAGTTTTCGTTCGTTTTTCCGTTTCCGCTGAGTGTCGTGGCGTTCGTTTGTTTTTGCGCTTGCGTCACTTGAGACTCTGCCGAGTCTCTTGATATATATTTAAAATTCTATTTTTCATTTCATGAATTGTCTTTTCTTTTAACAGATCCTTTTGGTTACTTTATCTCTTTCCATTTCTATTATTTGATGAATGTTTATATTGGAATGATTGATTTGCAAATTATCTCATCGTTAGGCTTATGATTGATGTGTGTCATTTCTCTTCTGCGTAAGTACTTTAAAATGTTTTTACTACTCAGTGTAATTAAATTAAATTATCACCGTGACTATAATATTATTCGAATTACATCACATTAAAAATTTTATATGTTGGTATTTTCATCTATCTTTCATTTGCTGAGTGCTGTAAAGGAATTAAATTATTCAAATTATATATATATATATATATATATATATATATATATATATATATAAATAATAGATATCGTAATAAGATTAAATCATAAAATTCAGCTATTAATAGAACTAAGACAATAACAGCACACTAAAATATAGAACTGAATTTAACATAGAGGAAAGAATTACACAAAAAGTTGCAATGAACCAATGAGTTAGGATAGTAACTTAAAATACTTACGCCGACCGGAATGATAATAAGAATGACCATTAAGCTTATGAGAGTGAAAACGAATAATAAATAATAAATCACAGAAATATTTGGATGTAAATGCTTAAACATAGAAACATACTTATCAAGGGGTGCATGCTTCATAAAGCTTAAAGAGCCGCAACGATTTCGTACAACGATATTGCTATATATATATATATATATAAATGTCATAAAATATATTAGTTACATTTTCATCAACAGATGGCGTTATATTGACAGTATCCTTTCACGTTTTAAACACACCCGCCTTCTAAAATGGTGCCATATACTGCAAATATTAATTAATCTGACTTTGGCGTAGTGCATATGATTTAAGATGTTAGAGAATATTTAAATTAAACATTTATTGCTCATTACTGCTATTATTCGTTCTAAAAAGAAAATCATGATATTGTTAAGAGATAAATCATTGTTAGTTCAGAGGCCTCTCCATTTATCGTCTCCATTTATCTATCTTTTATGTGTTCTTTTATTCTTGTTTTAACTTTTCTCTTGGTTACACCGATGTACGAACCTGATTGGTTGTTTTGGTTGGTGTAACGTATTTCGTAGACTCCCGCGGTCTCAAGGGGGGGAAGGTTTTTTCATGTATTTTGTTTAGTAGTTCAACACTTCGTTTTTAATTAATATAGTTTAAAATTAAATACCTTACACCGATTGTGTGGAACGGTAATTTTAAAGGTTTTAAATGCTTTTAATGTAAAATTAAATATTTTATTTATTTTTAATTAAGTGTTTATCAGAATGATAAATCACCAACATCCCTTTGCACGCCTGCTATTAGATGGAAATAATAATCACTTCATCTTTTCCCTTCAAAACAAACATATTAACATAAAACATTCAGACACCATTGTTTCAACAAGTTTAGCGATTTACTACCACTATCTACCCAAGACAAGACAGTTATGTGAATGAACTAATAAACAATGCAATTGTATATAAACGTGCAGCTTTAGTGTATAACAGACCGTTACGCTGTAAATTCTGTTCATTACAGAATTTTAAGTTTACAATTTCAAAAGAAAAAAACATTCATTCATCAACAGTACAATCTTCTACTATTAAAATTATTTGACTCATTACTTTTGAAACTGTGAGACAGACTTTACTCACAAAAAATATGATTTAAGAAACCTGTGTGAGTGTTCTCACACATATGTCCTTTAAAAGTTTATTTATTTATTAAAATTTAATATATAACAAAAAGGAGGGATTAATATAGATTATATAAAATAAATCTTTTTAAATTTATGTAATTCAATTAATTAATTATATAGATTTTCCCGTTTTATTTACAAATCAAAATTTGTGTTTTTTGTCCTTTATTGTTAAAAACGCATTACTCTCAGAATAAAATAAAGCAATTTTTATATCGGGGTTTTTGAAAAGTAGTTTTGTTTATACATTTCCCCGAATGGATTAAATAAATTTAGCTATAATTATTTATTTTTGACAGGGTAATTTAAAATTCGTTATGAGCATATTCCTAGCATAAATGGCTATTAATAAAATAAAAAACAATCATTTCAGACTATATTTATTACCCTCTTATTTACATTAAAAGCGATTATTATTTCAAGCAGGTCATTATAGTTCTAAAAATAGATTTATAATGGATTTTTCCCGACTAAGCGACGCCGTTTTGTGTACGTTGAGAGTTGAAGGACATTTGGCGTTGCTTCTCAATGTCAAATCGATCTAGCTTTATAACGACATATTTATATTCAAAAATTTTGTATTAATATGTTAGGAGGACAAATAAACAGCTTGACATTCTTTTGGCTGAATTTTAAGGATGCCAACTTTTTAATGCAATATATCTTTTTTACTCAGGCATTTCTGAGATATATTAGTATTTAATTTGACCCAACATAAATAATTAAGATGGCCACTAAAAAGAACATTAATATTAATATTTTAAACTTTGATGGTGATTCATCCTTACTTGAGTTTTTTTTCGATCAGATTGAGTCTTATGCAAAATTAAATAAACTAAATTCAGAAGAGGCAGTGGCAATTTTAAAAGGAAAATTAACCGGCCCTGCATTAAAGTTCATGACTCAATCTCCTTTACTATATAAATCTACGGATTTAAAATTTATTAAGGATGAATTCAAGAATTTTTTTGCTCCAATGAGCAGTACTCAGGCTCTTGTGGAATTTAATAATGTGATACTCTTACCACAAGAGTCCATCAGAAATTTTTCACACAGATTGGGTATTTTGGCTGATGTAGTATATTCTCAAATTAAAGATATTAGTGCCTTAAATTCAATAAAATTCACAAAATTTATCTCAACCATTCCCTCAAATATTAGAGTTAAGATTCAAGAAGATGGAATCTCTGAATATCAAGATGCAGTTAACAGAGCACAAAAATTGCAGGATATTAATGCCAATGAGTCCTTATTGCAAACGAGTTTAAATAACCCCGTTGTAAACACACTTTCTGAAAAGTTAGTTGAATTGACAGATAAAATAAACAATCTGTCCTTTGCTAATAAACCTGGTGAGGTTAATCATACACACGAATCCCCAGTGCAAGATAGGCAAAGAAACAATAGGCAAAGTGTATTAAGACATAATTATAAAAGTAGAAATCAAATTTTCAGGGGTAATCAAAATTTCAGGGGTAATCAAAATAAAAACAGATATCATTCTTCTCCTATTTGCCAATTGTGCAATAAAAAAGGACATGTTGCTACTAGGTGCTTTAGATGGCAGAGAAATCAGACTAGGGGTAAATATTATGACAGGAATAATTATGGTAAAAGGGATAATAATTTAAACGAGCTCAGAGATGTAGTTTAGCTGATGCAATTACATCTCAGGAATTGAATAGAGCATCAGCACAAAATTTTTCTCTGGATATTGCTTATGACTTTAATCTACCCAAATTATCTAGTGATAGATTGGTTAATTCTACTGCTTCTCAAACACAACAAATCTTAAAAATTTCTGATTCTAAGTCTACTCAAACGAATAGCGATAAAAGGGAGAACATTTTTAATGTCCATGTAAATTCTCCAAAGTTACCTCTTATTAAAATTTTGCTAGATAAACAAAAGGTAAACACACTTCTTGACACTGGTAGTTCTGTCAGTTTGTTATCTGAAAGTACATTTAATAAATTAAAACATAGTTTGAAATATAAACATTTATCTTCCCATGTGACAATCAAAACCGTGAACTCGAATGTACAGTTTTCTTCTTGTATACAAACTACCTTTAAAATTCAAAATAAATTTTTTTCACAGAAATTTTTTATTGTAGATATTCCTGAGGGTTCAGCATTTAGGGTTATTTTGGGTTATGATTTTATTCAACAATATCATGTAATATTAGATATGCAGAGGTCTCTGTTAAAAATAAAAGACCTAAGTATTCCCATAACAAACACATATAGCGACCATGAAGAAAATCTTAATATGCATACTCAATGTAAGAAACTATCAGTAAAAACTGGGCAAAAACTTATTTTACAACCCAAAGAGGAGTCTTCTATTACTGTTTATTGTCCCAAAGTCTCCTCTGGTGATTATTTATTTCAGGGTAAAAAGAGTTCTTCCAAATTAATTTTTTTGGATTCAATAGTTAATATTGATCATTCCCAGAAACAAAATTGCAATAGTAAATATGATAGAGTAAAATTTCAGTTATATGTTAAGAATAACACTAATAGAAGTATGCATGTAAACAAACATTCAAATATTGGTACAATAAAAGAAATAGAACAAATTATTGACTATGGTTCAAAACAAAATGATAATGTTGAAATTTCAGAGGATTCGCAATTTATTAATTATATTCAACCTTCTAGTGATGTATTAAAAATGAGAAAACAAGATTTAACACCCATGGACTTTGATGTTAAACATCTCAATGGGGCTCATGCAACAAAGTTAAAACAAATTTTATTAAGTAATTTCGCGGCATTTTCTAAAAATATGAAAACCCTTGGGCATACTGACAAGATTGTACCAGATTTAAAATTTTTAAGTGACTATCCAATTAAGACCTTGCCCTTTCCCATTCCTCAGGCTTTACAACAGGAAGCTAGAGATCAAATTAACCAATTGGTAGAGGCTGGGATTATTGAGTGAAACTGCTCAGAATGGGCTTGCCCAATTTTATTAGTAAAAAAAAAAAAACAAGATGGATCTGGTAAACAGAAATTTTGTCTCGCGTTAGATTTAAGAATGTTAAATTCTATAATTCAGGGTTCTTCTTATCCATTACCTAAAATTCAAAATATAATAGCTGATTTATCTGCGTATAAATTTTTCACTTGTCTTGACTTCCAACAAGCGTATCATCAAATTGATTTACCCGAACATTTACAGGATAAAATTACTTTCACATCAATGTTTGGCAGTTTCAAATTTAAAAGACTATGTTTTGGTCTTAAAAACGCGGCTTCTCAGTACCAAGCACTTATGGATTCTTTAATTGATGAAATTAATATAGATGGAACTTACGCGTATCAGGATGATTTAATATTTGGTGCAAATAGTTTTGAAGAGACATGTGTTAAACTTGAAAGAATTCTTAAGATTTTAATTAAATATAATTTAACCTTAGCTCCTAGTAAATGTACATTTCATAAGAGTGCTGTAAATTATTTGGGATTTCACATAGAGAATAATTCAATTTCTCCAATTGAGTCAAACATCATTAAAATAAACTCTTTCCCTACACCTACAACAAAAAGACAATTAAAACGCTTTATAGGAGTTGTAACCTTTTATAAGTCTCCTATTCATAATTTTTCTAAATTAATTCAACCACTTATTGAATTAACTAAACCGAAAACAAAATTTGTTTGGAATAAACATCATCAGGATATTTTTAAGAAATTTCAATATATATTTTTAAATTCACCTATGGTAAGATTACCGGATTGGAACAAGACTTTCTTTCTCAACACTGATGCATCTCTATTGCAGGAGTTTTGATGCAGAAATATGACAATCAGTTATTACCGGTTGCCTTTTTCTCTAAATCACTTAAACCGTCTGAAAAAAGATATCCGGCTATCAAACTTGAATTAATGGCCATTTATAAATCTGTAATTGCTTTCAAATATTACTTATACAATAGAAAGTTTATCATTTTGTCTGACAGTGCTCCTTTAAAAACATGTAGAAAAACAAATAGTCCTGCTGATTTAACTACTAAATGGCTGTTAGAGTTGTCAGAATACTCATTTGAATTTGAACATATTCCTGGCCCTACAAATGTTTTAGCGGATTATTTATCAAGATCAGACTTCTCAAATAATCAACAAAATTTGAAAACAAATCCAGAATTATTATTCAGTTCTCAACCTCCTCCTATTGTACAAGATGACACACATTCAATTAATCAAATTTCCACTTCTACTCAGTCGATGCAACAAAATCAGTTCAGTAATTTTCTAGTTTCTGGTAATACTCAAAATAAAGATCCCCTTTTGGAAATTTCAAATAATACATTTGTATCTGAGCAAAAGAATGATCCAAAATTGTCAATTATTTACAAACAAATTTTAAGAAAGGGTTTTTCAAAAAATAATGATAATTTTTTTATTCATCCAGATTCTAAAGTTTTAATGTACAAGAAACAAAATTTGCATAAAAATACTTTTTCATATCTCATTGTTGTTCCGCATTCTTTAAAATCTAAAGTTTTAACTATTTCACACCTTTCTCACTTTGGTTTGACAAAAACATACGAATTTTTATCAAATAGATATTATTGGAAGGGTATGTACACAGACACTTTAAATTTTGTTGCTTCGTGTACTTTATGTTTACAAAATAAACATCATAACACACCACCAGCTCCTCTACAGCCCACCTATACTCCAACACATCCAGGGCGCGTATCTCCGAAATGTTGGCGCATACAGGTCAACCTGGCGAATTTTTGTAGCTCGCGCCAAAACCCTCTCTGTCGCAAAGCAACCCTTCTTTCCACTTCATTCATGATTCGTTAAGGATTCGAGCAATCTTTTTTTTTTTTTTTTTTTTTTTTCCCAAGAGAATAAACTATTAAAAATGTGTCAGTGGAGTTTTAGTATCGTAATTCTTAAATAATATATTTAATGCAAAAATTTATTAGAAATCCTCCACCCTTTAAATTTAATTTAGCAAGATTAATGAAGAAATAAAATTGTAATATTCTAATTTTAAAGCTTTTAAAATTGTTCTTGAAATACATTTATTTATTTATTTATTTATTTTACTTTCTCTTACCAACATATATGGTAGAGAAAGTATTGTTTTGGGGTCAAATTTTCGAAATTGAATTTTTGTTATATATACACGTTTTGAGGCTCCCTGAATCATAATTGTTAAAAATGTGTCAATGGAGTCTTTGTATCGTTATTACTTCCATTACCCTACTACCGTAGGTAATGGAAGTATTGTATTCGGTCTGAAAATTCGATATCGGGTTTTCACCTGATTTACACGTTTTAAGGTCCCCTGAGTCCAAAAAAGTGGTTTTTGGCAATTGGTCAGTGTGTATGTATGTGTGTGTGTGTGTGTATGTATGTGGAGAATATTCTGGTTATTATAGCTCAGAAACTAATAAAGATAGAGCTACAAAACTTTAGAATTGAAATACGTCTGGTCTACAGATGAATTTTCCAAATTTTGGTGAAAATTGAAAAACCGGAAGTGGGACATCGGAAACCGGAAGTGGGACCGTAAGTCCGTATCTCAAAAACGGCTCTAACGATTTTCTTCAAACTTGCTATATAAACACTCTATTAGATGTCCTTTCGAATGATATAGTTGGTTAGTTCAGGAAAATTGATAGGCGTCCTGTATAAATAGCTCAATTTCAGGCCTCGCAAAGGCGTTCCTTTAAAAACGGTTGTACGGATTTTTTTCAAACTCGCCATTTTAACTCACTTTTAAATATGCTTTTGTATGTAATTATTGTTTTCCGGTCAATAATTCAGTTTAACCGGAAGTGGGACATCGGAAACCGGAAGTGGGACCGTAAGTCCATATCTCAAAAACTGCTCTAACGATTTTCTTCAAATTTGCTATATAAACACTCTATCAGATATCCTTTCGAATGATATAGTTGGTTAGTTCAGGAAAATTGATAGGCGTCCTGTATAAATAGCTCAATTTCAGGTCTCCCAAGGGCGTTCCTTTAAAAACAGCTGTACGGATTTTTTTCAAACTCGCCATATTAACTCACTTTTAAATATCCTTTTGTATGTAATTATTGTTTTCCGGTCAATAATTGATTTTTTGTAAAAGTTGGTATCTCAAAAACGGCTCTAACGATTTTCTCTTTAGTTCACTTTTATGTTTTCTGATCGCATTATCTCTCAAAAATGCATATAATATGTGTAATAGTGGGTAATGGAAGTCGTGTGGTTGTTTCACACCAGATTTTTTTTAGATAATATAATTTAATGCCAAAATTTATTAGAAAACCCTTTAAATTTATTTTATCAAGATTAATGAAGAAGTATATTTGTAATATTATGATTTTAAAGCTTTTAAAATTATCCTTGAAATACATTTATTTTATTTTATTTTATTCTGTTTAGTTATTATTTTTATTATTATTATTATTTACTTTCTCTTCGTCAAATAAAATTGTTTCTAAACCTATTTTAGATTATTTGAAAAGTACATTAAACTTTACATTCTTACGCTATTGATCTTAAGCTTTAATGTGCAATCTGTCATTATAATATTGAAATGCAGGGTGAAAAAGAAAGTCGTGTGAGTGACACACCAGATTATCATTATTACGCATCATTATTTAGTTTATTTTACCCATATATTGTAAGAAAAGTTTTATTTTTGATTCAGATTTTCGAAATTGAGTTTTTGCTACATTTGCTTAAATATCATGAAACAAAAAATTAGGTTTTTAGCGGTTGCCTGAATGTGTGTGTCTGTGTGTTTGTTATCACCATACCTCAAGAATAGATATTGGGACTCGGATGAAATATTAAGTAATTCGTGTGCAGTGACTAAGAAAAGAATTCAAATTCATTAAGTCTATGTGTGAATTTTCTGGTAAATACAATTTAATATTTTTGGATGAAACAAAAAAAAAAAAAAAAAATGAACATTTATTTTATGTACATGAAAGAATGTTTCGTATACAATGTAGAATGTATATCCTTTATTAGAAGTTTACACAGAACCCCACAAAAGAATTCAGATATATTCATACAATGGAATTGCTGAAAGGTCATTTCATGTCGTGCTATGTGTTTTTAATTCTGTGCTAAATTAGTACACTATATTGTGTTTGTAAAATATATAGTAAATATACAGGTCTACCCCAAATTAAATAAAAGCATTTCTTTTTATAAATAAAAATCAATGTAATAAATGCAATTAAAGTTTAATTAATTTAAAATTATTCTCTTATTCTAATTTACTTTATCTTATCTGTAAAAGGTCGCGAAAGTATTGTTTTCGGATCACGTTTTCGAAATTGAATTTTTGTTACATTTATATGTTTTGAGGTTTCCTGAATCCAAAAATTATGTTTTTAGTGGTTGGTTTATGTGACTTGTCTGTGTGTATTACAGATATTGAGTTTGTAAAATGGATGCATCAGTTTTTAAATATCACTTATGTCATTGATAAGGACAATATTGCTTTGGAACAATGTAAGTTGTAAACTTCACATGTTATTCAAAATTTACGTTTTCTTTTTAACATGGCAAAATAGAGCAAAATTTCGTTTAAACGTCCATTATGCCAATATTTTGTCGTAAACATGTCAGACTAATATTTTAAAATATATTTTTTAATACACTTCATTAAATATGAACATTTTAATTTGAAACTTTAGTAATTAAATATTGTGTTTCCTTCATTTGACAAATTAGGCCAATACTTCCCACGAACTTGCAATATGGGGATCAGTTGTGTTGGAAATTAATGTACGAAAACAATCCTAATAAAATTAGTCATTTAATTACGATAAATCAAATTTATCGAATCGGATAGAGGGTAGCCTATGAGGTGCGGCATTTCAGTCTGCGACTGTGTTGAGTGTTCTATCATACTCATTCCTTTTAATATGAATACATTTCGCTCTCAATAGAAATTAGTAACAATAAATATAGGATGAAAATGGTTATGCGCATCATTATTACTTTGATTTGTATAACATATTAAGTTAGATTGTTTATGATTACTGAAAAACAAATAGAATAGCATTAATAAAATGTTTAACGTTTTATTTTATAACTTTGTATGTTGGGGTTGGGGGGGTGGGTAAAGAATGAGAAATGGACATGTCCGAGGAGGAAATTATACTTAGAAAATTTTATGAATTTCAACCATAAAATTTAACACGAAATATCTATTTTATTATGATTAAGATGCTCTTTAAAAATACATAATAGATAAATATAAGGTGATAATTTATGAAAATTCAAGCACTGCATCGTAAGAGAGATATTTTATAAAGTCATACATTTTAAAAATTTAAATACAAAATGACAATAAAAATAGTTGAAATGTAAAATGGCGTACTACTGATTTGGACTTATGAACATTTTTCATGCATTTTACTAAGAATTTGTAATTTGTTTGAACAATTTTTACAAACTTTTTGGCCTTATACATGAAATCGGATCTCAATGCTAATATATTACCATTATTATTATCTACTTCTCTATTCGGATAACTATTTCTTAATTTCAAGATATGTTTCGTTTTGCGATTTAAATCCTACATTAATAATCAGAAGAAAAAAAAACTAATAACAAAAAAAGAAAGAAAAACGCCGGATGTTTATTTATACAGGTTAAGCGGCGTGAAGTTTCTCTTTGCACTTCCAGATTTGGCGAAAATCGCATTCTCTGGCGAAAAATTGTGAATTTGTTCTGCGTGCGCCAACAGTTCGGAGATACGCATCCAGGGCATACTATTAGTGTCGACTTGGTTGGTCCTTTTATAGATGGACATTCAGTTTTGACTGTGATCGACCATTTTTCGCGACACATTGAATTATTTCAATTAAAAAACACATCTTCATCAAAAATAGTTAAATGTTTATTTAATTACATTACAACATTTGGTAGACCGTCAGTGATATTATCAGATCTAGGCAAACAATTTACATCAACTATTTATAATATTTTCAATGATAAATTTGGCATAAAAATTTTACATTCATCTGTTGCTCACCCCCAAAGTAACTCTATTTCCGAGAGGCTAAATAAATCTATAAAGTACTCAATTAATACTTTACTTTCTGAGGGGTATTCTTTTGAAAATTCATTAGCTATACATAAATCACTTTATAATGGTTCAACACATTCATCCACATTGTTTTCACCTAACTTACTTCATTTTGGTAGGGAACTGTCTTTAATATTTGATACATTTGACCAATTTGTAAATCAGCCATTTTTAGATAAAAATGTAGACATATATAAATTATTACACGACTTGGATAACATCTATAACAAAGCATATTCTAACATTAAAGAAAATCAAGACAAAAGATATCAAAATTTTCAAAAACGTGCAAAACTGAGGCCTGTTGCTGTTCATGATGTTGTATACTTGAAATCAATAGATAAATTTAAACCCAAGTATTCTGGGCCATTTATGGTTGTACAAAAACACTCGCCAGTTTCCTTTTCCATTAAGAGGTTACATGCACCTGATAATAAAGCTTTCAGAGTCCATATTGATAGACTCCTTATTGCTCCTCCTCGACGTAACTATTTGTTTACTGAGTCCAACTCCAATGTAACACATAATATTGGCAATAATTCTACCCATTCTTATAATTTAAGAAATCGCAATTAATTTTTTTTTTCTCTCTCAAAAAGTTTGATGAATATATTTTGCATCACAAATGCATTTTCAAATGGTACCATGGAATGTATTTGTTTGCTGTGCAGGAACTCGTCTTTATTTTTTTAAGTGGCTGGTCCACTGTTTACTTTTGCTTTTGACGTAAAGACTATTTCTTGCATTGCAGTGGTGTTGAATAATATATATAATATTTATAAATAAGATATACCTAAAAAAAAAAAAAAAAAAAAAAAAAATGATTCTAATGATAACATAAATGCTTGTAGATCATATTTTGAATTTCTAAATTATTAATCAAGGTGTTATATTTTTTTTATTTAATGTTTATTATCTATTTTTGTTGGGTGAAGGTTACACAAATATATGATATTTGAAATAAATTTAATTGAGATATTTCATTGGAATACAGATTAAGTTCATAGGAAATTAATTATTAATGATAATAGTGATAACAATATACATGCAGCTAAATTTTATAAGTTTCCAATTGATTTTTGGTGTACAACATGTGTTTGGTTTATTCAATCTGCAGTCTAAATTTTCTTTTTTTTTATTTTGGCATTCCCTCTCATCACTCAAAATTTTTGTCAATTTGTTTTCTTTTACTTGTTTATTACCCTATCCTAGATATATGTTGTCTCGTTCAAAAATTTTCTCCCGGGAGAGCAACATTGGATATGTGATGAGAATCTATAATTTTGTTGACATTTATTTTTCAACATTAATGACACTTAATTTTTTCGGTTTGGTGAGGTGTCCCTACAGGTGTCTGTGGACTCTGCTGGGGGACGGAGGCCTGTGCCTAACAGTGCAGGTCTTTCAACACGCCCTATCCCGCTAGGATGTTAGCCTTAAGTTAACATCATTACACTTACATTTTTGTAAGGATTAAGGGAAGATTA
This sequence comes from Salticus scenicus, assembly GCA_963930645.1. Lineage (NCBI taxonomy): Eukaryota > Metazoa > Arthropoda > Arachnida > Araneae > Salticidae > Salticus > Salticus scenicus. The sequence continues at coordinate 102,031,368 of OZ005661.1, forward strand.
TTTTTTTTGACTGCCAATGGCGTCCTTTTTGAAATCTTTCCTGTGAGGTATACACGAAAACTTTTCTGTTTCTTGTATTTTTTTTTGTACATAATTTTGTTTAACGTTGACCAATGTGTGTAACCAATGTGTTAGACAAATAAATATTACAATATTATGCTGGAACCTTTGGTCATTACAACAATATATATATATGCATATATGAAATTTATATTATTTTTTTTTCTCTATTTCACAATACATATTAGTGTGAAAATTTAATATTTTGAATGTAAAAATCTAACTTTAGTGACTGTTACTGTGGCATTGTTTGCTGAGTATATCAAGAAGAGACTCTTATATAGAAGAATGTTTCAGCTGAAATTTTTGTGGCATATAAAAAAAGGACAATATGAACAATATTGAACTACAGTTTAGACTATTTTCTTGAAGCCACATTTTTTTGCGCATGTCATGACATATTTTTTTTTTCTTAAAGCTTTTGGTTCCACTGATGTTTTTTTTTTTTTTTTTTTTTTGAAATATGTGTAAATTTTTTTTTTGTTTTTGAATTGGTAATTATATTTCACATATATTTTGTTTGTTCACTTTTAAGCATTCATATAATTTTTACTTAGAATGTAATATCATTTTTAATTGTATGTCTTTGGTAAGTGCTTTTGAATATTATTGTTTGTATATGCATTTCTATACAGAAGGCGAAGAGGACTTTTTTTTTTTGCTAGTCGAAGGGGAGATATATGTGTGAGTGTTCTCACACATATGTCCTTTAAAAGTTTATTTATTTATTCAAATTTAATATATAACAAAAAGGAGGGATTAATATAGATTATATAAAATAAATCTTTTTAAATTTATGTAATTCAATTAATTAATTATATAGAATTTCCCGTTTTGTTTACAAATCAAAATTTGTGTTCTTTGTCCTTTATTGTTACAAACGCATTACTCTCAGAATAAAATAAAGCAATTTTTATATCGGGGTTTTTGAAAAGTAGTTTTGTTTATACATTTCCCCGAATGGATTAAATCAATTTAGCTATAATTATTTATTTTTGACAGGGTAATTTAAAATTCGTTATCAGCATATTCCTAGCATAAATAGCTATTAATAAAATAAAAAACAATCATTTCAGATTATATTTATTACTCTCTTATTTACATTAAAAGCGATTATTATTTCAAGCAGGTCATTATAGTTCTAAAAATAGATTTATAATGGATTTTTCCCGACTAAGCGACGCCGTTTTGTGTACGTTGAGAGTTGAAGGACATTTGGCGTTGCTTCTCAATGTCAAATCGATCTAAATTTATAACGACATTTTTATATTCAAAAATTTCGTCTCAATATGTTAGGAGGACAAAGAAACAGCTTGGCATTCTTTTGGCTGAATTTTAAGGATGCCAACTTTTGGGGTTGCAATTTAAGTTCTCTGAGGCTGGCAGATTTAGTTAAGTTTTTTGTTTTTGAATTTGTCAGAGTAAGACGTGTATTATTGAGTTTCTCCTCTCCTCCCGTCCCAATTTTCGTGTGAAATAGATAGAATCGTTTGTCATTCACTAATGATGTACTGATCCTTTGGAAGTTGTTGATTTTTACGAAGCATACAATAAATCAACAGTTGAGCTAATTGTTTCTTCTGACTTTCTGCAAGTGTTTCCTTTTTCTTTCAACAGATTTCTTTTGATAGATTTCGACGCGGCCATTTCATATAAAGAACCTGGGTATCGTTGATGAAATTCAACACCACAAAAGCTAATTTAAATAATTATAATTTTATGAACTAGTATCTTTAAATTACAGATTCAAAGAAAAAAAATCAATTTTTACTGGTTTTTATTTAAATTGTCACAATAAAATACATCTAAAATTGAATAGGTAATGTTTTTACACTTACTTATGTTTCAGGCAATTATTTAAAAACTGACTCGTACTTTTTAAAATTTCACTATGCTGACTTATATTTTCATGTCCAGACCGAGCTCTGCTTTATATATACATATATATTTAATTACTTGGACATATTACAATGCTCCCCCCCTTTTTTTTCCCTCATAATTCAAAATCAGCATATCTTGCTTTTAAAATCAAGATATTGATAAGATGTGTTTTTAATTATGTAAAAAATACCAATCTTAAAGACCACCTTTATTCAGTTTTAAATGAAACTTATTTCATATTCAAAAAAGAAAATATCTTAAAACATTTCCTTTAATTACACAATTTCTACCCATATCTCATCAGAAGTAACTTAACCCTTCTTTTTTTTTAACTCATTTAAAAACTATATCATTGTCTTATTTTAAAATTCATTAATACACAGAGTTTTTCATCTGCAAGTGACAGACTTTTCCTTTCATATATATGTATATATATAATGCTTTGCCATGATACACATTGTTTCTATTACTAAGATTATGTGTATAATTGTTTATTTATATAAATAAAAAATATAGCTTTCATGTTCATACACAAATTCACTTTATATTTATTAAAATGATTAGAGCTGTACCGAGTACTTGGTATATAGATATTTCAGGAAATTTTTTTAAGAATTCAGAAAAATCAGGACACGTATTATCTCTGACTGTGAGACTTTTTTTATTCATTTTCAAAGTTTACGGCAACTTTTAATCTACAACTGGACACGAATATTGTAAACAAAAATTAAAAATGGATCTTATATTTATAACACAGAAAAAAATATAATAAAACTATTAAAATAATATTTCTTACCTGAAATATAGTATGAAATCCTTTATTAACTATCTACAATATAAATTCTTAATATGCTTTAGTTTGTTCTTTTTACGATTTGTTATTGTTGTCCGGCGTATTAATACAAGATGAAAAGTGAAAAATTAGCCAATAGCCGAGAATGGATGGATTGATTGATGGATGCGTTTTACGTCACACTAAAAGCCAAGAAAAATGTGAAATATTTTCTCTTTAAAAAACTGTAAATTTATCATCAATAACTATGAAGTAAAATACTTATAATTACAAAATACTTCCTGATTTAAAATATTATCGAAATAGTTTTTTGACGAAATGTGAAATTTTAAAATCTTAAATATTTACTTTATAAAAATATATATATATATATTTAAGTGAAATTTTATTTCGTATACATACAATAAATATTTAAAAGAAACAATAAAGTTTCTTTCTTGCATTAAAAAACAAAATCTAAATTTTTTATTGACTGCATTCAGATTGAACCAACCAACCAACTACAAGACCAAACCGAATAACACCCGTTCAGAATTCTGAGAATTATCAATAGAAATCTTTGCATCGCGGAGTAAAATTAGTTCGATTTTTAAACTGAGTTATAAAAAAAACAAGAGTTTTCCTAGGGAAAAGGGAGATGTCAGGCACATCAGATAAAAGCGATCAATATCATGTATAAATTAAAAGACAATCGCTCGAGCCGTATTCGAGAAAAAATTGTACTACGTATAGTCCGTCCATTTATAACTTAAATGAGCCAATTCATATCTCGAAATATATTGCACGCAGAAATGTAGCGATTTCAGGGTAGGATCAGACAGAAGGTGAAAGACTATTTTGAAAATATTAGAACATAACCTCCCATATTTCCTGAGATATTATGTGTCGGCTTCCAGCGTTTTCTTTGATCTCAAATTAGCCGTATATATAAGTGTCGCAGTTTTCGTTCGTTTTTGGGTCAATCCATTTGAAATCACCCAAAAAGAATAAAATTTGTTGCTCAACATTTTTTATTTTTCTTATTTTTTTACCAGTTTTTCCCCGTTATTAGGTGAGTTCAAAACCGTCGAAAAAAATTTTTTTTAGGCTCATACTTTTTTTTTGACGGCCATTTTTAATTTGCATCGTAACTGTTTTTAGGACAAAAACAAGGTTTGCATAAAAGTATCTAACTCAGTTAATTTTATAGATATCAAGACAAAATAAAAACCAAAATTATCAGAATGACCTCCTAGATGTTTTGTACATGCATAATATTTCCTACGTTATGAGGAAAGCGAAGAAAAAAATTCACAACTATAGATGGAAAATTAACTTAAAACGGTAATTTTAGTGCTGCAAAACTACTTAAAAAATGAAAGACTCATCAATAATTTTTTTTTTCCTGCGTAGATTTGTTACAGGACTAGTTACTGTAGAAGTTTCCAGCTTGAGAGTTTTATCCTTTTTTTTATATAATTTTTCAAAAATGCCCAAAATTGCATTTTGGCAATATTTAAAGTTGAATATCTCAAAAGGGACTGAGTGAAAAATTATGAAATTAATACAGATATCATCTATTTATTATATAAACATACGATAAAAATTTGGTGACTGAGACTCAACTGGTTCCAGAGTTATATAGTACATCAAAATTGGCCCCAAATTGCATTTTACGCACACAGTATTTCACGAAAATTTATTTTAAAAATAAATTTTCCTGCATATTATAATTGCTATACATATATATATATGTGTATATATATATATATATATATATATATATATATATATATATATAAACTCTAATAACTTAAAATGAGCTATTTAACTTTTTCAAACAGAAATACCCTAACTACAAAATTAGACGGTCAGTGTTCTGTACTATGTGACCGAAGTGCTGTGTCCACCCAGGATCATCTGGCACACATATTGTATGTGTCTGCAAATACCACCAGAACGTAAAGCTCTTGATTGAAGGAGCAAGGCTCAAAATAAATTACAGGGAACTGATAGAATTACTTGTGTGTAACATTGAGAATGAAAGTTGCATGCTGGACAAATGTTCAGAATGTCCAGGATCCGAAGGTCTTCTGGAAGTTCCAATCAAAGAAATTGACAATTTACCAGAGGAAGTAGCTTTTAAGCAGTGGGTGCAAACTGACAGAGCAGAATTTATCACTCGATTACTACCAAATGATGAATTTCTAAATCTTCTTGTGGAAGATATAGTAAAAGTAAAATCTCACCATTTCATTTCAACAGTTCAGTCTAATCATTTCAAAGAACTTAAAAATAATCTCAAAAACAGTGAATATTTAGTCATTGGTGATTTTTCAGAAAACTTTACATTTTGCGTTCAGGATGAAATTCAGAACTACCACTGGTCCAACAGCCGAGTTACATTACATCCATTTATTATTATTATTATTTTAAATGAAATTTGCTGTAAAAGCATTTGTACGATAAATGATTATCTTATTCAGGATACCTTTACAGCTGATGAATTTCAAAAGAATCTCACCAATGACATGAAGAATTTTTTACCCGAAGCGAAGATGATGATTTACTTCAGCGATGGTGCCAGCAGCCAATACAAAAATAAGAAAAACTTTATTAATCTGCGCCAACATGAGAATGATTTTAGCTTGATAGCTGAATGGAATTTTTTAGCTACATCTCATGGGAAAAACTTGTGTGATGGTGGGGGGGGGGGGGGGGGGAGGGTACCACTAAAAGGGAAGTAACTAGAGCCAGCATGCAAAGACTTTACAATAACTAAATTCTTACTCCACAAGACATGTTCAAATACTGAAACGAAAAAATAACCAGAATAGTATACATTTTTGTCTCTGCCAATGAAATTAAACAAACTGAAGCTAAACTAACAAAAAGATTTGAATTTTGCTTGTCTGTGACATGAATAAAAGAATATCATAGATTTGTTCCTATAAGTAATAATCAAATCAGATGCTACACTACATCAATAAATAAGAAATTTGATGAGCACAAAACTTTGATAGTGTTAACACATCTTCGCTTACAAATATAGACTATGTTGCATACATTTACGAATATCATTGGTAGATAAGCATAGTCAAAGACAAGACCGATCAAAATATTGATCTATTAGATCTATTTTCCATCCATATGGCCCAAAGACTGCCTTCCAAATATCTATAAATGACATGGTGTGTGCTCCAGTAAACAAGGTTGTGAGGAAAATTACCCCTATCGATTTCGGTCAGAAACATCGGTTTCGGGCAGAACACATGACATATCAAAAAGGCTATGCTACGGAATTTCAACACTCTTCAATACTTTGAAGAAATTATAAAATTATTATGCTAACTGATAAAATGTACATCAACAGTTTGAATAAAATTTTGTATTTTAAGTTACAATGTTGATTTTTATCATACATTTTCATCAAAATTCTGTATGCCTAAAATGCAATTTTTGGCCAATTTTGATGTACTATAACTTTGGAACCAGTTGAGTCTCAGTCATCAAATTTTTATCATATGTTTATGTCATAAAGATATATTATCTGTATTAATTTCATAATTTTTCACTCAGTCCCTTTTGAGATATTCAACTTTAAATATTGTCAAAATGCAATTTTGGGCATTTTTGAAAAATTATATAAAAAAAAAAGGATAAAACTCTCAAGCTGGAAACTTCTACAGTAACTAGTCCTGTAACAAATCTACGCAGGAAAAAAAATTATTGATGAGTCTTTTATTTTTTAAGTAGTTTTGCAGCACTAAAATTACCGTTTTAAGTTAATTTTCCATCCATAGTTGTGAATTTTTTTCTTCACTTTCCTCATGACGTAGGAAATATTATGCATGTACAAAACATCTAGGAGGTCATTCTGATAATTTTGGTTTTTATTTTGTCTTGATATCTATAAAATTAACTGAATTAGATACTTTTATGCAAACCTTGTTTTTGTCCTAAAAACAGTTACGATGCAAATTCAAAATGGCCGTCAAAAAAAAGTATGAGCCTAAAAAAATTTTTTTCGACAGTTTTGAACTCACCTAATAACGGGGATAAACTAGTAAAAAAATAAGAAAAATAAAAAATGTTGAGAAACATGGCCTGGGTGATTTCTAATGGATTGACCCTTTTCCGTTTCCGCTGAGTGTCGTGGTGTTCGTTTGTTTTTGCGCTTGCGTCACTTGAGACTCTGCCGAGTCTCTTGATATATATTTAAAATTCTATTTTTCATTTCATGAATTGTCTTTTCTTTTAACAGATCCTTTTGGTTACTTTATCTCTATCCATTTCTATTATTTGATGAATGTTTATATTGGAATGTTTGATTTGCAAATTATCTCATCGTTAGGCTTATGATTGATGTGTGTCATTTCTCTTCTGCGTAAGTACTTTAAAATGTTTTTACTACTCAGTGTAATTAAATTAAATTATCACCGTGACTATAATATTATTCGAATTACATCACATTAAAAATTTTATATGTTGGTATTTTCATCTATCTTTCATTTGCTGAGTGTTGTAAAGGAATTAAATTATTCAAATTATATATATATATATATATATATATATATATAAATATAATAAAATATATTAGTTACATTTTCATCAACAGATGGCGCTATATTGACAGTATCCTCTCACGTTTTAAACACACCCGCCTTCTAAAATGGTGCCATACTGCAAATATTAATTAATCTGACTTTGGCGTAGTGCATATGATTTAAGATGTTAGAGAATATTTAAATTAAACATTTATTGCTCATTACTGCTATTATTCGTTCTAAAAAGAAAATCATGATATTGTTAAGAGATAAATCATTGTTAGTTCAGAGGCCTCTCCATTTATCGTCCCCAGAAACCAGAGCCAATGTTATTCTATGGAGAATTTCGCCCCATTATAACTTATTAACTAATATATATATTTAAATTCCGTTTTCACATTCAGAAACTTCACAACTATTAAACAATTTATCGCTTTCTAAAAATTATTTTTAAAAGTTTTTAATATTTTATTTTGAGATTGTAAAATGAGAATTTTCTCAATGTGATATTTTTCATTTTTGAGCTTAAAAATGAAATCTTAAAAAAAAAAAAAATAAATAAATAAATAAATTAGAAAGCGATAAATTGTTTAATAGTTGTGAATTTTCGGAAAGTGAAAACGAAATTAAAAAATATGTATTAGTTAATGACTTATAATGGGGTGAATTTTCCCATAGAATAACATTGGCTTCGGCTTTCGGAGGCGATAGGTAAAGAGTCCCCTTAAGCATTATTATGAGAATCCTCAATGCACAACATCTGATGGTCATTCTCAAGTATGATGGCCGTCACATTGAACATTTATAATCCTAGTTGCGTCCTTGAATATAGTGAGACACTGGAAAAAAGTAATCTTACTATTAAAGCGCCACGTGATGGTGAAAACATAAACGAGTTTGGCAATAAATCTTTTGTTACTTAAAATATCCCATGACTCTCTGTGCATTTCCACACAAAATCGTACAGATCTATGGACAATACTTTTTTAATATTATATATTTTATTTTTTTTCTGTGGCTTTTGGATCATCTGGTTGTATATATTTGCATATAAAATGTATTTAATAGACAAAACGTCGAAAAGTATTTTTGTGTTATAATGAGTTCATTTACTTGATTTTATGAAATTTGAATCCATTCATATATTTCCTTTCTTCTACTTACATAAAAGGAAAGTATTGGATTCGTGAAAATATTAGAGCTCCAAATTTCGATGGATTTACACGTTTTCAGATGTCTTGAAAATGATTTGATCCTTTTTTCAAAATTTCTGTCTGTGTTTCTGCATGTGTTACCAAAATTTTGTGGAAACTCTATCTCCCGAACCAATGGACAAATTTTTAATAGGCAGGCAAGGAAAAAAATTCGTATAAATTTAAAAAATGAAGTTTTTTTTTAAACCAATTATTGTGAAAATAAAAAGAAAATTATTTATATAAAGCAATAGTCAACTAGAGTGAAGTTTTTGTGTAAGTAGGAGCATCGCTTGCCCCCTCTAGAGCAGACATATCACCTCCAGCGGTGAAATATTTTTCAAAAGAAGTCGTCATTTGCCTTTAAAACGAACGGTTTAATCATAGCTTTGTGATAAATTGAAACAATTTTTTTATTTTTAACAAAAAATTGCGGAAAAAATTAATATATCGCTTGTAGAACATAAAAGTGACATTCTTTCGACAGTGTTATACATTTCTGAAATGAAAATCGTCTGCTCTTACCATTGAAAATAATTTTGTTGTCTGCTTTCATATTGGAAAATAATTTTAATAAATAATAATCTTAATAAATAATTTGCACGGTATAAATTTGTGTACGAAAAAGGTTGTTGAAGAAAGTTTTGTGATGACACAACATGCTAGTTTACCAATGTTTTAAACATAAAATAATAGTATTAGTGATAATAATAATAATTTTAGTTGCTTGTTAATTTTTTGTTGAGTAACTCGTGAATATTCCGAGTTAGAATTATAAGAAAGCACCACAGAGCTGCATGGCCTTTTAAAGTAATGTAAAGTTAGGAGAGATTGCGCATAGTTCAACAAAATCCAAATATTAATTTTTTGCTAAACTTTTGGTGCACAACTTTGAATTGATCCTTCTTCTATGCATTTCCATTGCTATTTTGTTGCTCTGCTTTAATTTAAAACAACAGTAGTAATAAAATCAAAAGAGCTATTTTGCGCAATCTCTCCTTGTAGGGTAGGAGTGATTGCCCACATGAGTAGGAGAGATTGCGCTTAATTATAACTACAATTACATTATCAATAATAATAATTCACTTAAATGACATTCTCGTAAGGTACTTGTAAACAAATATTTTTGCAATGGGAGTGGATATTTCAATTCAATAATTAAAAAAATTAGAAATTTAAAAGAAATTTAAAAAGAACTATAAAAATTTATTTAAAGAAAAAAAATATGAAAGAAACAGAAAAAAGAACTAAATTAGATAAAGAACAAGACCAGAAAGTAATATTAAGTTACTAGCTAACACGTTTAACTTAAAATTAGTACATTACCTTTTCAGCTAAGATGTTTTCTTGTTTGCTGACCGAATCTCTCGTTGTCCACAATCATTGCACATATTATTGCACATGCGAAGTTATTGTGCAACCACCTGCCACAAGTGAACCTATTTGAGACTGTGCATCCGTCTCAAACAGGCATTTCCGAGCAAAAAAAAAAAAAAAAAAAAAATTAGCACACCGTGCGTGCAATGATATGCCTGCCCATTTTTAAGCGCAGAATACGCCTACCATTTACTATTTATTAAAAGTTTTTTTTCCCTCAAAATCTTCCGCCAAAAATTTCTTTACGTTTTAAAATCTTTTACGCTTTAAAATCCTTTACGTTTACTTATTTTATTTTATTTTATTGAAACTTAGACGATTATATTCCTTAAAAAGAAGATTGAGTAGGCTGATACTTTTTGCTTGCATTTAGTTTTATCTCTTCTATTTAATCAGCCGACAGCTGCACAAAACTTGAGCATCATACTTGAAATTATTGCAAAACTAAATAGATATACAATAACATTTAAATTCTTTACGATAAACTTCTAATAGGCTAACAACAGTGTAGATGTAAATCTCATTAGAGGTGTGACTTTTGTCGATTGTGCCACTACTGAATAATGTTCAATTTCAGATTCTGTGGGTAGTCTCCATAAAGGTGATGCGCCGTCTCGAATAGTTTTAACTAGTTCAATGACTTATGGAAGATAGGTTTTGGTACAGTCCCAGGCATTGAGCAAACTCATCATCATTGTCTTGTTATCACCAATAAGCTGCGAAATCTCTGTTAGTATCTTATACTATTAAGTGAGCAATATTTGTATATTTCACTGTTCTCGAAAACGGTAGCTCGGACAGTCACGAGATTTAACGCAAAGGTGCCCCCCGAAGGGTCATTGTGCACATCGAAGTCAGATTTTCGAATTTTAGATTAGTTTTTTCTTAATTAATTAAAATGTGAAAATAATAACCTTCTAATTTCTGATAAAAAAGCCATTTAAATTTTAACATTTTATCCATAATTTAATTGTTGCAAATTTTTTTTCCACAAAATAATAATAATTAAAAAAAAAAAAAAAAAAAAAAAAAACGTACATTTATTTAAAATGAGGAAAATAAATCAGAAAGATTAGAAAATAAATTAGAAATATCAGTCGCATCGTTACAAATAAGATACCAAATGAAAGCGAAAATTTTTGTAAATCCGATGCATTAAACAGCTTATCAATCGGATGATTAGTTTTTTCTTAATTAATTAAAATGTGAAAATAATAACCTTCTAATTTTTGATAAATAAGCCAACGAGATATATAAATTAGAGTTTCCGTGGTTCAAGATGAATCACGTGACATGCTCGAATAGGTTGCGGTGTTTGGCGCTTTATCGCTATGTTGGCATTTAAAATATCAGTTCGACAAATCATCATTATTATTAGGTAACATGACAGCTCTATGACCGAAATAAATTGTTTTTAAAATAATTTTACACATATTTCACATTTTAATAAATAATAAAATACCTTTTTTTTCATCGTTTCCCAACAAAGTTTAAAATTGTTTATAAAAGAAAATTTAAACTTTTAAAGAGCTAAATTTAACAACAAATAATAATTTTTCAACTACTTTAAGCATTTTGTTGGTTAAAGTTCAAGTACACGAAATAAAAGAGAAGTAAAATCAAAATCAAAATGATTTAGAACAAAAGAATTAAACTACGTAAGTAAACAAAAACATTGGCGTTTATGACTTAAGCGAAGAACTATATATCCAAACCATTGGCATAGAAATTTACTGAAAATAAGCTGTTACCAAGGGAATAACCATCGTAGACGCAGGTGGAAGGAGAGCATGTCACATGACTCATCTTGGACCTTCTAAAGGGTTACCATTTATCACTCTACTTTATATATCTCGTTGAAATAAGCCATTTAAATTTTAAAATTTTATCCATAATTTAATTGTTGCCAATTTTTTTTCGACATAATAATAATAATTAAAAAAAAAAAAAAAAAAAAAAAACGTACATTTATTTAAAATGAGGAAAATAAATCAGAAAGATTAGAAAATAAATTAGAAATACCAGTCGCATCGTTACAAATAAGATACCAAATGAAAGGGATAATTTTTGTAAATCCGATGCATTAAACAGCTTATCAATCGGACAATTAGATTTTTTTAAATTAACTAAAGTATGAATTATAGGTGGCAACAGCAGAAGATTGTATGGAAACCGTTAGGAGAAAAAAAAATGAAAAATCTGCTTCACATTAAGTCACATGATTTTTAAGTGGGATTAAAAATTGCAGTTTTCAAATTCTTTTAAATTTTCTCTCACGAAAACAAAGATATAATTATACAGCCTGTACCCCACAAGACCAACTTGCATTTCAAATTTCATCAATTATTTTGGTTAATAAACAAAAGTTATTATTATTTTTTTTCAAATTAAGTTTTATTCTATCTTCGAAAAGATTTATGTGATCATAGATATAATAATATATATAGATCTATCATCCCCATATTATCGTGCAAAGACTTTTGATGCCGAAAAAAAAGCTTTGGAATCAGCCATTAAGTGGTATTGAAGGAAAAAAGGAAAAAACGAAGAATGAATTTGAAACTATATCTGGAGCTTTTCATTCACCTTTAGTAAATAAATTATTCATGAATTTTATTTGCTAAAACATTCGTGTATATTCCCTTGTGTATTCACTCGGGGAAAGACTGCCATATTTTGGTAAAATCGCCGTCTTTTCCCGAGTGAAAAGGAATCCCTTTTTTTCTCCCCAACGATCAATCTATATGTTATTACTATATCTATGTATGTGATACGATACATTAATAATTTGGGTTTTAAAAGTTTTTTAAATAGATTATTTAAACTCTATGAACCATATTTTTATTTTATCAGTTTCATTAACAGATCCTGCTGGGCGATTTTTTTAATTTTGGTGTTGAAGTACACCGAACGTTTTTCGACAAGAAGTTTAATATAGCAACAGCCATTTTAATCTAAGTAGCGCATCAAATATATAAAAACGTAAAGGATTTATTTTTACACAAAATTTACAGAACAAATGCAGTTTTAAAGATAGGAAATTTATTTCAACAAGCACTATTTTAAACCTAAAAAGCATTAAAAATATAAGCAGAATATAAAGGATTCTTATGCATAAACAAAAAAGAGTCTGATAAAATTATTACCAAATAGTCTTCCCCTTTTCATACAAAAAAAAAAAAAAAAAATCCATCGCTAATATGGCGACAAAAATTCAAAAGCCGCAAATTGAGCGACATAATAAAGTTGTGTAACACGATAATGTTTATTTTTATAATGTTTTTATTTATTTTTATATATAATAATCACTATGCTAATTTATCATACAAACAAATGAGCCTCTGTGTGTTACTGCACTTGCACGCTGTCGAACAGAAATATTTGAAAAATTCAAATTAATACTTAAATAAATAAATATAAAAATATGTTTAATGGGAAATATATATAACCATAAAAAGATTAGTTGTCTAAAATACGGCAGAAATAGCGCTCATAGCATATTGTTACAAGGGATTAAGTCTTATTGTTACAATGGATTAAGTCTAAAATGGTGACAAAAATTCAAAAGCCGCCAAAGAGAACTATATTAAGGCTGTACTATCAGGTTTACAACCCATGAATTATATATAAACACATAAAATTAATGCGACAGACGTAGCCGGTCACAGCATATTGTAATATTTGGCGTGAAATTGCTGTCATTTAATGGTTGATTGGATAAACAAAATAAACATATGAAATAATGTAAAAGCAAATATTATGTTGTCTAAACCCAGTTACATTTGAGTCCAGTCCGAGTTACATGTGAACAACACGTATAGTGTTGTTCACATGTAACTGGGATTCAAATATAAAAGGGAAACTCCAATTTTTTCGATACTATCTATTTCGAAACTGTTATATAATAAGCACCTAATTGAAAGCTCATTGGTAAACTATTGTCGCAGATAATAGGGACAAGCGCCCGAGTTGCAGTGAATGACCAAATCGCTGCCGAATGCAGCAGGGACCTGGAGCGAGCTTTTGAACAATTTCAGTAATTTATTTTATTTTATTTTTATAAAGCTATATAGAAAAGAGTTTCCTTTAAATTTAGTGGCCAGCGAAGCGGGCAAAGCCTTCTAGTAGAATTTTAAATGCGCAATCTCTCCTAAATAGCAAAAGTGCAAACACTCCCATTTCGGTAGAAAAGATTGCGCAGTGTTTTATTAAACAATTACTCACCTTTAGAAGAAATCGAGGTGCTTGTACCGTTAGTCTTGGTCAGTAGGTTACGAGAAATTGTTTAATTTAAAAATATTTTGTACACTACATTTGTACATCTGTACAAATGTACAAAATAGTACATTTGTACTATTTTGTACATCGTATTGAAATTCTTAGGAAGGGATAGGAAAATTCAAGCATTTATTTTTGAGAAGGAGACAAAATAACCACGTTTTATCTTAAACTCTTGAAGCAATCAATATGCAAATTCAAGTCGGCACTGCATTATTGATGTTGTACAACCACCTAAAATTTTAATTCGCCCACTCTAGTTTTTCCCTCCGATTCTCTATGTGCGCAACCTCTCCAACCGCGCGATCTCTCCTAGCTTTACCTTAATTGGTACAACTCTGAATAATCACCAGTTGTCGCTTTGTTTGCAGCACTCGTGCCTAGTTTATTCACCTGACGAAGGGTCGTGTTTTCTTCCGAACCGAAACAATTGTTATGAACTCTTATATTTCATGGTGTTTAATCAAAGTTTTGTACCAATTCCGAGTTAGTGTTGCCAGATTTTTTACACTTGAGTAGAAGCTCAAGCGTATCAAACTTACAAAATTTTTTGTGTGTATCTATGTAAACATACAGGGTAAGTCAAAATGAATATAGTGATTACAAACGGCTATAACTATTTAATGGAAAAGAATTTATCGATAAGATTAACACAGAATGCAGACGGAACTCCAAAATTTTGTATACGTACGTCATAGATGTTCTATGTGACTTCCCGTGGTCACACGGACAACATTTAGACGGTTGTCCATTTAACGACATACATTCTGAAGCATGTCTGCAGTCACCGACGCAAGCGCAATACAAATGCGTACTTTGAGACCATGCGATTTTTATCTATGGGTTTATGTGAAAGACAGGGTGTATGTGCTTCCCATGCCCAAAACAATTGAAGAACTCAAAGTACGCATTTGTAATGCGCTTGAGTCGGTGACTGAACAAATGCTTCATAATGCATGGAGTGAAATGGACTACCGCTTAGATGTTGTCCGTGTTACCAAGGGTACATAGAACATCTATGACGTATGTATACAAAATTTTGAAGTTTCATCTACATTCTATGTTAATCTTATCGATAAATTCTTTTCCATTAAATAGTTATAGCCGTTTGTAATCGCTATATTCATTTTGACTTACCCTGTATTTCTTTTTATGAAAAAAAAAAAAAAAAAAAAAAAAAAAAGAAGAAGAAGAAGCGCATTATATTTTTGGTATCAGCTTAATATGCTTTAAAGCTAATATAAGGGATTTGTTTTTTTATATTTAAATAAATAAATAAATAAATAAATAAATAAATAATAATAATAATAATAATAATTCAAAAGTCGGGATTAGAGGTACATCAAAAGAGGTTAAAACGGAGCTCCACGAAAATGCTGTACCTCTGCGGTAAGCCGTATGCTTACAAAGCTACAGGCACATAAAGAGAGAGAGAGACATGTTGTTTTATTATAAGTAGAGATTATATTACATTTTTCAGTCCTAAATTGAAAATTAACCAAATGAATTAAATTAAATTTTTATTTATTTATTTAACTATAAAAATATGTTAAAAATAATTTATTTGCTCCAAAATTTTGTAATCGATTGTCTACGAAATGTTTCAGTTAATAAAAATGACGCCGGAAGTAATATTCATAATGCATGTAAGAAAAATGGCCGATTTGAACATTTTATATCTTTTTTTTTTTTTTCCCTTAAATATGATAGGACTGTTACTATTAGTCAAACATTTCACTGTTTATCGATTCTCCCATATAAAGGCGTGTGACAACTGTACACACTCGTATAAACCCATTTTTCGTTTGTCTTTACTAGAAAAGATTGGGTCTGTTGTCCTGGGGTCTTTGCTCCTATAGTTTTTTACATTTGTTCGTAAATCAAGCTCCATAATTTTTTATCCTTCGATAACAATCGATTTTTAGGTATGTAAAGGTTTTTACTATTTACATATAATAATTGTATTTTCCCTCAATTAAAAAAAAAAAAAAAGAAAGAAAAGAAAAGAAAATTGTTACAAGTTCTTATGTATATATATATATATATATTGTTACAAAATTGTAAATAATTGTGTTTATTTTTGTATAAATTCTTTCAAAGAGGCTTAGTAAGTTGATAAAGTGCTAATTTTGTCCATTTCTAGTCATTTTAGCGTTGAAATAGCCTTATTTCCCCTTAAAAACGCATTAAAAAGCCCAATAAGGCAGGTAATGGATTTGGCGCCAAATTTGGCGACTTTTTCCCACCTTGGCGATTTTTTGGCGACATTGGCGAGAAAATCCTTATAAGGGATATACCAAATATGGAAGCTGTAAGTTGATTGGTTGACCACTTTCTAGAGTTTTCTCGAAAAATCTGGGTTCCATGGAACAGTATATAAGAAGCGCTCTCTCGCCAAGGCAGTTAGTTCAGTTCAGATCTCGGCCAGCTTCGCTAATGCCTGTATTGTTTGAGCTTCTTTGAAAGAGACTTGCTTTAAGTGTTATTGCTATACAGTTTGTACTGTGGATTTGCTATTGACAGCTGTTGTATAAGCTGTGTTTACTAGTTGAATTGAAGCTGATACTTGGTTTATAGACCTGCATTTTTCTGGAACTTTCTGTGAATAAATTACTGATTTTTTGTACGTTTGGCCTTTAATTCTCGGACAACTCACAAACCCCCAAGTACGCATCATTTCTGGTGTCAGGAGCGGGGTTGTCTGTGAATGGTTATAACTAGAGCTATGGAGGAACAGATGAAGAAACTTCTAGAAAGCTTAGCTACCCAGATGAATGAAATGAAAGAAGGGCAAAGAGAAATGAAGGAAGGACAGAGAGAGACGAAAGATAGCCTGAGTCAAGAGATGAAAGAAATGAAGGTAGCACAAGAGAAAATGGAAACATCGCAAAGAGAGTTGAAAGACGGTTTGACTGAAGAAATGAAGGTAGCACAAGAGAAAATGGAAACATCGCAAAGAGAATTGAAAGACGGTTTGACTGAAGAAATGAAGGAAATGAAAGCAGTACAGGAGAAAATGGAAACATCGCAAAGAGAATTGAAAGACGGTTTGACTGAAGAAATGAAGGAAATGAAAGCAGTTCAGGAAAAGATGGAAGCCAGTTTGACCGAAGAAATTAAATCTAATCAAGATGAGATGAAGAGAGAGCTTTCAACGGCGAAAGAATCAATAGAGGGTAAATTAACGGTGATGGAAAATAGAATGGATGGAATAGAAGAGAAAGTTATGAAAGTAGAAAGAAATTTTGAAGAGAGATTTATGAAGATAGAAGAGAATTTTGAGGAGAAAGTTAAAGAAAATTTTGATCAGGAACTGAAAGGAAGGTTTTCAGAGATAGAAGATAAATTGAAGAGAATAGAAGAAGATCTGGAGAGAAAAGTGGAAGAAAAGTTAGAATCCATGCCCCAGGAAACTGAAAAGAAAGAGAGATGAATCCAGAATCAGGAATTTATTAAGCTATCTACTTACGACGGCAGTTCTTCCTGGCATGTATATAAGACGCAGTTCTCCATCGTGGCTGAAGCAAACGGCTGGGACTCTGTTGCAAAGACGGCTCATCTGGTAGGGTCGTTGCGGGGCGACGCTGCAGATATTCTGGAGACCCTTTCGAAGGAACAGCGATATGACTTCGAAGCTGTAACCAGAGCACTAGAGCTACGTTTTGGAGCGAAATGGTCCAAAGAATATAGTCGACTCCAACTAAGGTCCCGTCGCCAGAGACCAGGGGAAAGCTTACAAGAACTGGCATCAAACATCCAGAGGCTTTCACATTTGGCTTTCTCAGACTGTCATCCTGAAACAAGTAATGATCTGGCTCTAGAATATTTCATTGATGCTGTCGGCGATCCAGATATTCAAAAAGCCCTCAGACTCTCCGGCGTGAAGGATGTGGAGTCAGTCTTGGTGTATGCGCTAAAGCTCGAGACAGCCCAACAAACCTCAGGTAAACATTGCCAGAACAGCACAGCAGACAAAGTGAACGGCTCTCAAGATGATCTTAAAGAGATTCAGGAAATGATTGCAGAAATTAATAGAAGACTACGCATTCTTGAGAGTAGGAAAGAAGGGAAGACTCCAACAACTAAATGCTGGAGCTGTGGAAAAGACGGGCATATCAAACGAAGCTGCCCAGTAAGAACACCTAGAGAAGCAACCAAGAATGTCTCTGAAGTATGCCACCCAGAAAGAGCTCTTCGGGAAAATCCAGATGCCTTCTTTCGGAAGCCTCCACCTGAAGATCATAAATACAGCTCTAAAGCCGAAGATAGACCCCAAAGAATACAGCCAGTTGCTCGCCAAGTTACTGTCTCAACACCATCAGAACAAGATCCCGATCCATGGAGTGACGAAGAACTTAGACAAGCCCAGTTGGAAGATCCTGACATAAAACCAATACTACAACTGAAGGAGACGACCCACAACAGACCTACCTGGCAGGATATTTTCAGATTCAGTCCCATTACGAAAAGTTATTGGGCACTTTGGGACTCTCTTCATATCAGAAACGGCGTATTAAACAGAAAGTGGGAATCTGATGATGGGAAAAGCTTCAGATGGCAAATTTTATTACCAAGATAAAAAATTCCAGCTGTTTTAGAACAACTGCATAGTAGCTCTACTGGAGGCCATTTTGGGGTAATGAAGACTCTGCAGAAAGTTCGGGAACGCTTCTACTGGTGCAAGGCAAAGGAGGATGTGGAGAAATAGTGCAAATCCTGTGATGCTTGTGCGGCACGTAAAGGCCCGCAGAAACGAAGTCGAGGAAGACTGCAACGGTATTACGTGGGAGCACCATTTGAACGGACTGCAATCGACATCTTGGGTCCTTTGCCACGGACCTCCAGTGGAAATAAATACATCCTCGTCGTGATGGACTATTTCACCAAGTGGCCTGAGGCATATACCATTCCCAATCAAGAGGCATGCACAGTCGCAGAGGTCCTAGTGCAGAAATGGGTGTCAAGGTACGGCACGCCCCTACAACTTCATACCGACCAAGGTAGGAACTTTACCTCTGATGTTTTCAAAGGACTGTGTCAACTACTCGACATAGACAAAACCCGGACAACACCCTTACATCCCCAGTCGGACGGCATGGTCGAGAGGTTCAATCGTACAATCCTGAATAACCTCTCTCTTCTAGTATCAAGGAACCAGCAAGATTGGGACTTGAAGTTGCCATTGTTCCTGCTGGCTTATCGAAGTGCTGTCCATGAAACCACCGGCTACACTCCAGCCCAGATGCTGTTTGGACGTGAACTTCGTCTCCCTTGTGATCTCCTGTTTGGTTGTCCACCCGATGCGCCGTCATTGCCCGAGGAGTACATCCAAGATCTCCAGGCACGATTTGAGGACGTACACAACTTTGCTCGGGAGCGAATTCACATTGCAACGGAGAAAATGAAGACAAGGTACGATCTAAAGGCTACGAGTTCCAGGAAGGAGAGAAGGTCTGGTTGAGGAATCCTGTTCGACGCAAAGGACTCTCTCCCAAGTTACAGTGCAACTGGGACGGACCGTACACAGTCTTAAAAAGGCTGAATGATGTAGTGGTGCGGATCACTAAAACACCTTCATCAAAACCGAAGGTGGTGCACTATAACCGGCTAGCCAAGTACCACAATTAACGGTAAAATTAAAATTTAAAATGTAAATACTGGTAAAATTTGCGCATGCGCACTGTAAATATTTGTATAGAAATACTTGTACATATTTGTGAATTTTGTAAATATTTCTCACTTTATTTTTTTTTGTATTTTGTCGTTATATGCAACTTAGTTTTTGTAATTTAGATTGTGTAAATTTGGTTAGTTTCGCCTCTTGACCAAGGGTTGCACTGCCCGGGACGTGCAGTCCTTGGGAGGGGGGCAGTGTTACAAAATTGTAAATAATTGTGTTTATTTTTGTATAAATTCTTTCAAAGAGGCTTAGTAAGTTGATAAAGTGCTAATTTTGTCCATTTCTAGTCATTTTAGCGTTGAAATAGCCTTATTTCCCCTTAAAAACGCATTAAAAAGCCCAATAAGGCAGGTAATGGATTTGGCGCCAAATTTGGCGACTTTTCCCAACTTGGCGATTTTTTTGGCGACATTGGCGAGAAAATCCTTATAAGGGATATACCAAATATGGAAGCTGTAAGTTGATTGGTTGACCACTTTCTAGAGTTTTCTCGAAAAATCTGGGTTCCATGGAACAGTATATAAGAAGCGCTCTCTCGCCAAGGCAGTTAGTTCAGTTCAGATCTCGGCCAGCTTCGCTAATGCCTGTATTGTTTGAGCTTCTTTGAAAGAGACTTGCTTTAAGTGTTATTGCTATACAGTTTGTACTGTGGATTTGCTATTGACAGCTGTTGTATAAGCTGTGTTTACTAGTTGAATTGAAGCTGATACTTGGTTTATAGACCTGCATTTTTCTGGAACTTTCTGTGAATAAATTACTGATTTTTTGTACGTTTGGCCTTTCATTCTCGGACAACTCACGAACCCCCAAGTACGCAACAATATATATTATTCATGTGCAAATAAATTTATTTCTTTTTACATCTGGAAAAAAAAGAACGCGTTTTTTATTATTATTTTTTTTTCCCGCATTAACTTAAAAATGTTTAAAAATAAAATTATTTTTAATCATTTTAAAGTTAAAATGGGTTTTATTTAAAACCTTTTGGACCAATCATGCGAATGAACTAAAAAAAATAAAGCGTTAATTAGATTTTGTCCTAATTAATAACTGTAGCAATTTTCATAGCGATTGGTTGAGCAGTGTAACTCTATATGGCTAAAGGCCTGACATATTCAAGATGAAACACAGAAAACACAAGGATCCTAGGCATATAGGTGGAATGCCTTACGTGGGTTTTTTTTAAGGGGTCCTAGCCCGTATTTATGCGAATTTCAGAGAGAATCATAGAAAACTCCGAAAGGCTAGGTCTATGAGCGCGACCTGGGATCGAACCCGACCCTTCCCATCCATCTACCAGCTTTGAGCGCAAAACCGCTCGGCCATTGGTGGGGCGAAAAGATGACGAAGTAAAATATTTGACGGAAAGTAATAATGTTGCCGTACGATATAATAAAGCGGAAAGTGAATAGACCAAAGGATTGATTGTTTGATAATTTACTAAACAGAAAGTAGTACTAGTTTGAGGTTTTTTTTTATAGCTAGAAGGACATTTCTATAAATAAATATTCTGTATTTTATTATGCCCAAAAGTAATAGTAACGATCGGAACAAGGTTATTATTTTAACGCAAAATTCATCGAGTAAGTAATTTATAGTATATATAAAAGCACTTTTAGATATATTTTAAATTATATTTAAGTATTTCTAAGTATTTATACGTGTTTTAGTAAATAATAATAATAATAATAATAATAATAATAATAATAATAATAATGCCCTTTTCTTAAGCATGTAGTTGCGATGTCCGTCTCAAGTAACAAGATAGATAATTTTTTTCTCTAAATATATTTTTAAAGATAATCTGAAGTTCTGAAATTTATAAAAAGAAATAACCAAAGCCCCCACATGCACAATTTTTTTTTCTTAGTTAACTACTACTATTATCAATAATTCATATTAATTTTACAATCACAAGTTTAAAATAACTCTCATTATGCACATTTATACGAAATTTTGTCCTATACTGTCATGTTAAACAATTTTTAGCTTAAAAAAAATGCGATCATAGCGCCACCTGCTGAGCGATCGATCCCCAAATCTAATCAGCACCAGTTTGTGTCAGGGTGCAACTAAATACCAAGTTTGGTTAAATTTCATTTATTGGTTCGTGAGATACAGTGGTCACAAAATTCGTGATACACACACACAGACAGACACACACAAACACAGACAGACAGACATTTTCTAAAAACTATCAATTCGTGTTCAGGACCTCCGAAAACGTGTAAATCCATCAAAAAACGGAGGTCAAAAATTTTCACGAATCCACTACTTTCTCTAAATGTATATAGAAGAAAGTAATAATAAAATAATTTATTTTACATATAAGAATTTTAACGTTTTATATCAAACAATGGAGCGTAGGGTGCTAATAACTGGTAAAAGGAATAACTAGCAGTGTCAAACACTGGAACATAGGGGTCCAATTACTGATAAAATGAAAAACTGGCAGTGTCAGTTACTGGAACATTGAATGGGTGTCAAATAAAAATTCATAAAATAATAATAATAATAATAATAATAATAATAATAATTGTTATCAAATGTATATATTTTAACATATATGTGGTTCTGGATGTCTTTCATACCGTATGTACTAACTTAAGATTTCTAAAAATATTTTCTGATGACTAGAACATTAAAAACATCAGAGATTGCTCTAAAAGTGTCAAGCAGTGGTGCACTTACCCTACATTGTTTTCTGTTACATGAGTAGCTTATTTTGAACACATAAAGCGTAATCTAATACGTACAATATAAGTTTATTTATCAGTTTTTTGTTCAAAATCATAACTTACTGAAAATCAACGTGAGAAATCTGTAACTTTACAGATCTAATTATTGAATGCTTTAATTATTAATTTACCAGATTAGTTGCTGTCTATCAGTGTTTATGAATTATTTTTTACGTTTATATAGTGTTCTGTAAAAAAGAAAAAAGAATCACTTTCAGTTTAAAATTTTAAAATTTACTCATAGTTAACAATTAATGATCGTTCATTCTGAAAACTGCTCATGTGAATAATAATGTATTATTATTTTAACTATACAAAAAAAGAAAGAAAAAGACTGTTGACTATTAGTATTATATATATATATATATATATATATATATATATATATATATATATATATATACTTGTTAGTTTCACATTAAAAAAGCTAAAAACAGTTTTCATTATGTACACTTATGCGAAATTTTGCCTTGTATTGCCATATGTAAAATTATGAAAAAATTATGACAGCGCCACCAGTTGAGCGATCGATCCCCAAATGTAATCAGCTTCAGCTTAGATCAAGCCCCAACTAAAAACAAATTTTGGTTAAATTTAGTTCATTGATTAGTGATATATAGCGTCTACAAAATGTATGACACACGCACAGAAATAGACACACAGACAGATATTTTCTAAAAATTTTCAAATCGTGTTCAGGACATCTCAAAAAGTCTAAATGCATCGAAAACCGTAAGTGAAATATTTTCACTATTCGAATACTTTCTTCTTATGTATATAGAAGAAAGTAAAAAGTCACATACACTCCTTCTCATATTTATAAGGACACTTTATGTTTTGAAATAACTAATGTAAAAATAACTGTGAACAAGATTATATTAAGTGCACTCAATATATCTAGTATTCTAAAAACCAAATCTGCTATAATTTTTTTAATATTACACAAAATTAATAAAAAATAATGCAAAATATTTTTTTCTCCACGTTTTTAGATGTTCATAATTATAGGGACAATCAAGGTTATTTCGTTTTATTTAACTTACTAGCGGATATATTACAGTTGACATGCGAATTTGGTAACTACTGGTCTAGATTAATTCATAAATAAGCCTTCAATTTTTCTTGGACGGACATTACAGATAATTCCTCGAAAAAAAAGAACGTTCATGTAGTGATGTATGATAAATGTGTTTTTAAGTGGAAGGAAAATTTCTATCCGCCGAATTTCCAACGAAATTCGAAGATCTAAAATTGCTGAAGGAAATGTGATCAAACGTTGAACTGCTGGTTCGATAGGAGAGAGATCTGATGCAAAATCAGAGTTGTTTTACAGAGATCGAAGACTCATAATTCCTCTTACTGTTCTACTCATAATGACTGCTGCTGAATTTGCTCGTAATTTTTAACGAAAGGTTGGGGTCCACATTTATGCATGTTTAAAATAATTAATAATATGTTAAAATGAATAAAAAAACCTGTAATAATCAATAAGCATTTAATAAGGAAAAGAAAGTCTGTGTTAAAGTTGAATAAAGACAATATTAAATGGTAAACGGTTGAATTTTCGGACGAAAAACATTTTATTATTGATTAACCAAATGGTTTTAACAGTTAATGGCACGATCTGAAGATAACGAAAGACAGAGCAGATTTTTTAAAGGCAGACATGAATCGGGCATTTTAAAGCTGAATCTATGGTGCTCTGGGGAGCTGTTTCTTTTGAAGGCAGAATGAATTTAGTAATTTTTTCTATTATTATGAAGATCAAGAGAATATCCGAAAATTTTAAAAGTGGAATTCTCAGATTTTTGTTAGATTTTGGAGGTAATAATATTTTTTTCAGCAAGACTTACATATTTGCTCTAATTCTAGAGAAATAGGAAATAGCTTGAAGAAAGAAACTTCTGTATTATTGCCTTTCCCGTGGCCTAAAAGTTGAAAAAACCTTAACTTATCATATTAGAAAAGTGCATGCAAGTGAAAAGCAATTTTAAATAGTTTAAATGTATTTAGAATATCATCTATGCTGTATGAGATGGTATTGAAACTGAATATTAAAAAAAATGTATATATATATATATATATATATATATATATATACCAGAGAGAATGTCTGACTGTTTCACCCTTAAACTGTTTTCACCCCATAAAATATTAATTTAAAGAATAACTGAATTAAAATTACTAAGATTCGAGCTGTCCTTATATTTATGAACACCTGAAAAATCATCTTTTTGACCGTATTTAAAGTTTTTTAAGATAGAAAAATTATAAAACTTTTTAAATATAGTCTATTAATGAAATTCAAATTATTAAAAAATATATTTGTTTAAATAATAGTGTTCAGTGTTTAGTTAATATAGAAAATCGGATGTCATTGAACCAGTGTATAGTCAAAAAAGTAAAAAAAAAAAAAAAAAAAAAATATCGATAACTTTATTTTGTATTATCAGAAGTCTACGGTTCAACCATTTCTTTGAATGTATTGATTTATTCATTTGAAAAATAATAATACTGAAAATTTACACCCTGAGGGGTATTTTCCCTCGAGGAGAGCGTATACATTCTCACTCCCCTCACTATTACTATTACTAATAATTATATTTACTTTTAGAATGATTTGTTAAAAATAATTATCATTTTGCACATTTACACGAACTTTTGTCCTATATTACTATATAAAAAATCTGGAGTGACTCCACTCGACTTTCCGAACATTGAGTAACTAACAGTTTTGTAGATAAAATAAAGAAAGAGGAATTGCTAAACAAACAAAAGAGAGAAAACCATAATAGAGTGTTTTTTTCTCCATATATCACACGAGGTTTTATTTAACGCTACTGAACTTTGAGCCCTTAGATCATAATGATAAAGAATTTTTCGTTTTGTCCCTGTAAAAATCTATAGATGCTAGATTCACCAAAATGCTTATAGTTAGTGCAACAGTGATTTATAATATTCATACAAATTTTCAGCTCAATTGAATAAGGCGTTTAGATGCTATCGCACTTTTAAAAATTTGGTCTCATACGCCATAATGATAAAGAATTTTTCTTTGTGTCCCTGTAAAAAAACTGTAGTGCTAGATTCACCAAAATCTATACAGTTGGTGCAAATGCGACCTATAACATGTGTACAATTTTTTTGCTCAGATTAATAAGGCGTTTAGACGCTATCACACTTTTAAAAATTTGGCCCCATTGGCCTTAATGATAAAGAATTTTTCTTTGTGTCCCTGTAAAAAAACTATAAGTGCTAGATTCTCCAAAATCTATACAGATTGAGTATCTGTGACCTATAATATGGGTATAAAATTTTTGCTCAATTGAATAAGGCGTTTAGATGCTATCGCACTTTTAAGATTTTGGTCCCATAGGCCATAATGATAAAGAATTTTTCTTTGTGTCCCTGTAAAAAAACTATAAGTGCTAGATTCACCAAAATCTATAGGGTTCGTACTATGGTGACTTACAATATACGTACCAACTTTCAGGTTAATCGAACAAAGCCTTTAGACGCTAGCGTGTTCACAAACATACACACATACACACATACACACATACACACACACATACATACATCATCGTAAAAATAGTGAAAACGGACTCAGGGGACCTCAAAACGTATAGAAACATCAAAATCTCGAATTCGGATTTTTGACATGATTACAATACTTTCCTCACTATAGTGTTCGGAAAGTAAAAATTATGAATGAACGGGATGAAGTGATTTGACCTGTCGAAAAATATAACCAAAAACGTAATTTGCACCAGTTTAACTCAAGATTCAATTAAATATGAAATTTGGTTAAAAAATTTCACTCATGGTTTCGTAATACCCAGTGACGCAAAAAGTTTTGGTGACACACATAAGCAGACGCTTTTTAAAATAACCAAATCATGTTCAGGACATCTCAAAACGTGTAAATCTATCGAAAATCTGAAGTTGAAAATTTTCACGAATCCAATACTTTCTTTTTGTGTATACAGAAGAATTTAAAAATAGTGTTTTATATTTCAGATGCTAAATAAATAATAAACGCACATGGAAGTACACTCATGTTTGTGAAAATTGCAACACCAAGATGGAATGCAAATATAAGAATGATATTTATTGGGCACATACATTATAGTAGGAAAAGCAATTGATTAAATTTTCAGGAAGTTTTGAGTAATATATCCTGAGAAAACAGTACATAAAGCAGCGACCTCTGGGAGTAATAACTACACTTATCTGCCTAGGCATTGAATCGAACTGCAATCGGATGACATATTCGGGTACAGAACTTCATGAAGCTTCAGCAGGATGCCACAGTTCATAGACCGTAGTTACTGGTGAGAGTGGTGGCGGGCCACTCGCTTTTCAACGACTAAACAGACATTTTCATTGGTGCGAGATCAAGTAAACGCGCTGGCAGGAGCAACGGTTGAACTCATTATCTATCAAGGAAGGTCCGGACAATACAGACAACTTGCGGTCGTGCATTATTCTGCTTAAATGTTGTGCTACAGAAGCCTAGAATATAAGGCAGAGGGGCGGGCATAAAATCACCAGAAATTTAATGGCCGCTACTCAGAGTGCCGGCAATGCGAACTAGAAGTAATCCAGACGTGTATCCAATGGTAACCAATACCATCACTGCAGGTGATGGACAGTGTGACGATGTGGAATCCCAGCTGGTAATGTGCATTATTCACAGTGCTGTTAAATACGAATGAGGCAATCTTGATGCTGTAAACAGGATTGTGATTTGTCTGAAAAGCGACTTCACGTCATTCCTGCTTCCAAGTCCGTCGTTGACGTACCTGGAAGCAGGACGTACCACAATTTATCATTAAAGGCACCCATGTCAGTGAGGCAGTTTTGAGGGTAATCAAAATTTTGGTAGCCGCATACATACTAGGTTACCACCTGAAGTGATGGTATGTGGTACCATTGGATACACGTCTCGATCAACTGTTGCTTTCATTCCTGCCACTCTGAATACCCGCCATTACATTTCCGACGAGTTAAGACCCATCGCTCTACCCTATATTCAAGGCCTCCGAAGCACAATATTTAAGCAGGACAATGCACGACCGTAAGTTGTCCATATTGTTCAGACCTTCCATGATTCAGAATGTGTTCGACTGTTGCTCTGCCCAACGCGTTCTCCTGATCTTGCCCCAGTGAAAATTACTGTTTAATCATTGAAATTGCCCCTCACCACTCACCAGTAACTACGATCGATAAATTGTGGCATTGTGTTGAAGCTTTATGAAGTGTATGTCATCCAATCGCTGTTTGAGTCAATGCCTAGGCAGATAAGTGCTGTTATTGCTCTTAGAGGTCTCTGCTTTATGTGCTGTTTTCTCAGTACATATATTACTCCAAATTTCCTGAAATTTTAATCAATTGTTTTTTCCTTCTATAGTGTATGTGCTCAATAAATATCATTCTGATATTCGCATTACTTCTTGGTGTTGCAATTTTCAGAAACATGAGTGTAATATAGTGTCCGTTGGCTTATTTATTTATTCAAATTTCAGTATTCTAAATCTGTATCATTCGGAGATACTACTTGAAATTTGTTATTGAGTACAGATAAATAGCTCCTGTACAAGTATATACAAAATAATTCACATACATTACATGCATATAGAAGGAGTTTTTTTAAACATGTTTAAAACGCTGTTTGGTACGTATATTTAGAGATAATATACAGGACTTTTTAAAATTAATTTAATAAGTGTCGCAGAATAATGTGTGGGGGACGAATTTGTGAATAATTTGAGATAAATTTTTAAATTTAATAACAACTTTCGATGTTTTATGCGTAGAAGTGCAATATTTAAACAGGGTTTGAGAGAAAAAGGAGGAGGAGACATTTTCAGAAATGTGCGCAAAAGAAGGAATCGGTTTCAAAAATTATTTTGATCTTAAAAAAAAAAAAAAAAAAAAAAAAAAAATGTTTATGCACAGTAAATCATATCTTAAACCTAGAGAAAGGGGTGTGAGTTCCACGTAAGATAAATAAATAAATATATATATATATATATATATATATATATTAAATACTTATTTTATTTTCATTTTCATTAGTTTATAGAAAATATTATGTCTCTGGAAATCAATATTTATTTATTTAATTACTTTTTTTTCCCCTCAAATTTTTATTATGCACTTACTGTCATTCACTATGGTATGTTTGTGAATTTCAACCGAATAAAAAGCGCACCTCTATCTTAAGGTAAATACAAGCTTTTTTAATTGTCTGTCCGTGGCTCAGGTGTTTAGAGAGCCATGTTAGTAATTTGGTGGTCCCGCGTTCGATACTCTGAATGTCCGGAGTGTTAATTTTTGCAGACAATTAGTAGAAAAGATGTCAATTGATAAAAGAAAATTTACCGTTGACAACACAGTATCCTAAGAATTTTTGAAGAAGCCCTTTTCTTACATCTCTTTTTAGAAGCAAAAAAGGGTTTTTTGAGGATTACAAGAGCCCTCTATTGGGCGGAATATTCACTAAAATATCAATGAAACAATTAACAATACAAAATAAAAATGATTAGGAAAAACACATAAACATTAACCAAATCAGTAAAATGTTAAGTTATAATATAAAAAATAATAATAATAAACTAAAATTATAATAATAAGGTGAATTCGTCTCAAGGTGGTCGTCTCAAACGAATAATTAAATTGCAGCTATTGGCCCTTAATCAGAAAATGAAATCACAAAACTTATAGGCAATCGTGTGGTGCTGCCATCTGTTGTGAATTTTAAGAAATAATTTATCTTTTCTTAACACAGTTCGAATTTCCACAATTTTGGTTAATAAACAAAAAAGTTAATTTTTTTTGCAAATTAAATTTTATTTTAACTTCGAAAAGATTTATATGATACGCTATAATAAGAATTTGGGTTTTAAAAGTTTTTTTAAATAGATTATTTTTAAGTAAAATCTGAAGATTTTATAGTACTGGAATCTAAAATAATTCACAGTTATACAAACAATTTTCAACAGCTTACCGTTGAAAATTGGTTGTATAACTGCAGCATTTCTTTGAAAATATAAATCATATTTCTCCCACCTTGTTTTAAAGAATTATTTTAAACTTACAACCAAGTGTATAAAGTAAGTAAAACTTATTAAATTTTTACGAATGACTTCCTTGACGGTAGTAGTTTGTCTCCTGTTATATTTTTAAGCAGTAAAGTGTAAATTCCTGGTCTTATAATCGAAATACAGTTGTGATCAACATCCGTAACAACTGCGTACGCAAATAAACAAGATATAAGAAGCTTAAAAAAAAACTTTAGTTTACAAGCTTTTCTTTTTTAAAAATAAAAATAAATAAAACTTTTACAAGTACTTTTCATCTTGAAAGTTCCCCTGTGAATTTTGTGAAAGTGGAATGTTTATTACTCAATAGAAGATCACAATAACAATATAAATTGTTAAATCCTGAATAACAATGTAATAGTTATTTTAGGAAAAATTTGTCTTTCATTGTCTATTATTGTAGTTATAGATATAGAAATAATAGGATAAACAGCTTAAAATTTTGAAATGTAAAATACAGAGTTCACTTTCTTAAATCGTTTCACTTTTATTTTGATTATTATATACAGTCGGCAACAAATTTATTGAAGCGCTAGCAATAATTCCTATTTAAAAGAAGGGCCCACCAGCGGCCGAGCGGTTCTGCGCTCAAAGCTGGTAGATGGAAGGTGCCGGGTTCGATCCCAGGTCGCGCTCATCGACCTAGCCGTTCGGAGTTTTCCGTGGTTTCCTCCGAAACTCGCGTA
Organism: Salticus scenicus; assembly: GCA_963930645.1. Lineage (NCBI taxonomy): Eukaryota > Metazoa > Arthropoda > Arachnida > Araneae > Salticidae > Salticus > Salticus scenicus. The sequence continues at coordinate 102,061,686 of OZ005661.1, forward strand.
AATACGGGCTAGGACCCCTTAGAAAGACCCCCACGGAGGGCATTCCCCCTATAGGCCTAGGACACATAAGGAGTCAATCGGCCTTAATCCTCCAACCAACCAACCAACCTATTTAAAAGATGTGCACCTAATACTGCATTGTTATGTAAATATTTGTCGAGTCATGAGTCTTTATGCTGTTTATAAAAAAGTAAGTTGAGGATAAAAATTAGCGATCGAACTTTAAAAAAAAAAAAAAAAAAAAAAAAAAAAAAGAAGAAGAAGAAAAATGAAAAATGCGGTTGTGTGCTTCAATTATTTTGCTGCCGACTGTACATACAACTTTTTCTAAAAAAAAAAAAAAAAAAGGGATCGATTTCAAAAATAAATTATTTCAAACTATTAAAAGTAAAATGAAATTAGCGGAATTTAAAATTGCAACTAAAAGTATAAAACGAAATCTTTTGTTACACAATATAAACACTACCATTAATTATAACCTTTGAAGTCGGTATACAGAATCAGATAAAAGTTACCACTTTTTACAGATTTGCTTTGAGACTAATATCTAGAGTAAAGCTGTTGTCTCGAATGATCCATTTTCATAGTTTTCTTATCATTGTATACAATCGATCCACTAATAACACCCACATAGATCAAAGAACCAGTTTTGCTATTCGGGATTTATGTTTTTATAAAGTTACTAGATATTTCGTTGCGAACTTTTGCTGCTTGCGAAAACATGTTTCATTTAAATTTAAGTAGTTTTCTGCTGTGTTTAGCAAATGCCAAAGTGAAATGTTATTTAGAATTTAATTTAATTTTTGTGTTGAACAAACAACAACAACAACAACAACAAAAAAAAAAAAGTATCAATTTTTATTTAATTTTTGCACCTACGCGAAAACTTATAATTAATAGTAGTGTTTATGTTGTAAATGCTTTTAGATCCAATTATTTTATTTTTATTGGTTTGAAATAATTGTGTTTTTAGTGTCGGTTCTAGCTTTTAGAAAAAGTTTTTATTTTTTATTTTCTTTTTCAATGAAAATATATTCGTATTGCAGAATATGAGAAAACATTTGAATACGGCTACACATATCGCACCCCGCAAGAAAAATAACACAACTAAAAAAATGGCAATTTTGAGTTTTTGTCACTGAAAAATGTGTATGAAGTGTCTCAATTAGCACAAAAACATTACATCTCTATCTTAAAAATTATCCACCTAAGAGGCAGTTGTGTCAGTTTTATTATAATGCTAGCCAATGCGTTTGCGTTATCTTTATATTGATTTCAAAAGTACAGTAGAATCTCGTACAACGCGCTCCCAGAAAACGCGATTTCGTATAACGGGATGAAAAATCTGCGACTATTACTCATACAACGCGATAAAGAGTCTCGTATAACGCGTAAAATAAAGGAAGCACGTGACGACATCTTTTCTTTTTTCAACCTGTTCAAGGAAGAATTGCTCCGTTACCATGCCAACACCCGACGCTTTGGGTCTCATTGCGGAATGAAATCGTCTGTCTCCTATATGTTTCCTAGAGGGTAATGTTTCCAAAAATATGTCTCCTATAACGCGATTTCCTATTACGCGGAACGTATCTCCCACGTTATACGAGAGTCTACTGTACTTCATTTTTGAGTTGTGTCACTTCTTGCCGGGAGATGACATGAGAAAAAAAATGATCTATTCAATGGATTCTATTTACATTAAATTGAAAAGGCTTCAGAAGAGTAAAGAACGGATGCTCAGCATTCATAACCATGAATCCTGTGAGGCACGTAGTATACGAGTATTCAGTATAAATAAATATATCAACGTGTGCAACGTAAAGTTCAAACAAATGTCTAAATGTGCATTGTAACTGACGGACAGAAGTTGAATATCGAAAATAAAGGTATTTTTGGATGAACAGTTGCCCTTTTCTTGCAAAGATCGTTACGACACATCTCAGTATGGGAAATCATAAACAAACAAATGAACGTTTTAAGCGTTCTGTTTTTAGCATTCATGTATACAAGATGTCTTTTCGTGTTAAATCGGAGATGTTCTACAACTTTGTAATTCCCATTCCCCTAGTTTGTTATGGAAATATTTTACTAACTCGGTAGAGCATGGTCAGCTCATTAAACAAAATTTTAAAAGCAATTATTTATTTTCAAATCAAAAGTATTGAAAAAATTATGAGCTTACCTTTTCTGTTCTGAAGAGTCTGGCGTCCCATTGATGCTATCTTCTTAATATTTTATTTTATATATTAATTATTATTTTCTTTCTGTAAAAGTGATTTTGTTAGTATGATGCAAAAAATCATGTCGACAAAATTGTTGTAGTTAAACTTGTACATTTAATGAAAAAGAAAATAAAAAGAAAATAAAAAGGAAGCGAGATATAATCTCTCACTTTACATAATAAAACGTAAACTAAATCAGAATCTATTCTGATGAAAAACAGGCAGATGTAAAATCACGTGACAGTTCTATTAATAGATCTTCACCCCTTCAACTAGGAGGCAATGAAAAATTGGAGAGGGCGAAAACAGATACATTTTTGTTTTTATTATAATGTTCGTTTTTCACAGAACACATTTTGGAATAAAGGAGTCTTTTGAGTTTGTAATTTTTCTGTCACCCCTCCTCAAACGAAGAATACGATCTTAGTTCCAAGCTATCGCGGTGTTTCAGAAAGATTGGCTTTTGAGTAGGTTTGGTAAGCACGTCCCAAGCAGCACCAAAATGTTCTCTGAACGTTCAAAAATTGTTCTGCAAACACGTTCTAAGAACGTTCACTTTGAACGTGTTATAGACGCCTATCTGTCCATCTTGAAGACGCACAATAGTACGGTTAAGAGAACGTTCAATGAACGTGTAACTATCACCATCGGTGTTATAGAAACGTTCTGAGAACGTTCTATGTATACGGTCTCAGAACGATCTAAACGTTTTTAGAACGTTTTCAAAACGCTATACACATTTTCAGAACGTTCTAGAAAACGTACTGTAAACGTTCTAAAATAGTGTAGTTAAAAAAAATATATATATATATATATATATGACGTCATTATAAAAAATCACCTCAGTACGGGCGTTTAGAAGTAAAAAGTACATAGCTGATGACGAATAATGATACAACACATGAACAGGGATATGAATTACTTTTCTTCTTTTTTTTCAATTCAAATAATGTTTGAGAAATTTTAACATACTTACTATTCCTTTAATTTCAACGTATATGCATCAAAAATTCTATATTCTATGACAGTTTTCCACAAAAAGTGCCATAACGTCTCTTTATACCTTAAAAAATTTCTTAAATTTTTGCATTTTTTAAAAATTTCCTTTTTTCCCCTAATCTGAAGATAATGAAGTTATAGTATTAATTACAAAACCTTGAATAAACACCATAAAATGCAAGAACTCGCACCAACTGTTTCGGGTCAAAAGAAGACACAACCCTTCATCAGGCGAATATTGTAGGCACGAGAGCTGCAAACAAGCACGTTGAGTGTGTTGAATGCGTTGCCGCTTTGTTTGTAGCAGCCGTGCTTTGTTTGTAACAATCGCGAGTTCTTGCATTTTATGGTGTTTATTCAAAGTTTCGTAATTAACGGCCCTCTTCACTTACCGTCGCCGGAAGCCCGAGCCAATTTTATTCTATGGGAAATTTTTCTTTACAAATAACTTATTAACTAATACATATTTTTAAATTCTGTTTTCAAATTCAGAAAATTCCCAGCTGTTAAATTGACGGACCTTTTTTAATTTTTTTTTTTAATTTTTAATATTTTATTTTAAAATTGCAAAATGAAAAAGATTCACATATTGAAAATTCGTATTTTGCAACTTCAAAATAAAATATAAAAAATTAAAAAATTAATTTTTTTAAAAAAGGTCCGTCAGTTTAACAGCTGGGAATTTTCAGAATGTGAAAGCAGAATTTAAAAATATGTATTAGTTAATAAGTTATTTGTAAAGAAAAATTTCCCATAGAATAACATTGGATTCGGTTTCCGGCGGCGGTGAGTGAAGCGGGCCCTTAATACTATAGCGTCATTATCTTCAGATTAGGGAAAAAAAGAAATTTTTTAAAAATGCAAAAATTTAAGGAATTTTTAAAGGGATATAGACACGTTATCACACTTTTTGGGAATTACTGTCATAAAATATGGAATTTTACATGCATATACGTTGAAATTAAAGGAATAGTAAGTATGTTAAAATTTCTCAAACATTATTTGAATTTAAAAAAATTTAATTTATATCCCTGTTGCTGTGTTGTGTCATTATTCTTCATCAGCTATGTACAACTAAACTCTTGAATTATTTTGCTTGTTTTAATCCTTGTGATTCCGGATGCGTCATCCTATGATTAATGTTTGTTTTTCATGGTTGTTTTCTGTTTGATTCTCTGATTTCTTGAACTAAATAATTTATTCCAATTTATTCTTCATTTTTAACTTCAATTAATTTCTTGTACGATAGGGTGCCCTCTAGCAATTTGCTATTATAGCTGCTAACGAACGAAATCGAACGAAATCGGGGGAAAAGGTCACCCCTGACGAGGTTTTTTTTTTTTTTTTTTTTTTTTTTTTATAGCGTTCTAAGCTTTTCCTAAAAAAAAAAAATGTTTAAAATGCTGTCTTATTTTTTTATTTCCTCGTTGCCTGTTTGTATCTTTTGATTTGAGTTTCATGTGGTTTTTACGCACCGGCAAAATTATTAAAATTGCAACTAACAATATAGGAATAAATTTATGATTAGACTAAAGTTAAATAAAATAAAAATCAATAAATAAAAAATAAATGTTTCAATAAATCACAATCAGTCTCCCCAGGTTATTTAAATTTGTTGTAATTTCCTTCTCATTGTTCTATGTGGTTTCAAAGATCTTATATCTGTTGCTTGGCTTTAACTAAGACTAAAAATTCATTTATACACACACACACACACACACACACACACACACAGGTTGGCAAGACGTGCAAACTGAGGACTATGTGTATACACCGCCAATCGGGGACTTCGTAAATAATTGACTTAAAAGCATATTTTTGATAAATAACTATTAATAAAACTCATTCAGTTATGAATCAGCTTTGGTTTTTCATAAAATTCCAAAATTTCTCAATATGTATTTTTACCGTCTAAATGGGGACCTCGATACACCGCAACACACACAGTGAACTCGATACACACAATCAACTGAGGACTTTGTAATTTTACAATCAAATGAGGACATTGACTGTGTTGATACACACAATCAAATGCGGACATGGAGATTTTTTTTTTTTTTTTTTAATGTTATAATGCAATTCACATTATGTGTGTTGCACATAGTTTAAGAAAATATTTTTAAAAAATAATAACGCTCAGACTTGCTAAGTGACTCTGTGACTGACGATGCACGATGGCGAATTAAATGCCGCATAAAGTTTTCGGGGAAAAAAAAATGTTAAATGTGTTGTAATGAAAGCATTTGTAATTATGTGAATAGTTTTTGTAATGCAAGTGAATAGTTTTACTAGTATTTTAGTGAGTTTCAAAGCGGCTCCTGGTGATCAAAATACCAATTTATAATGTATTATGAATAAATGATATTTCGTATACAATTATTAAGTATATTGTATTGTAAGTCTATTGATATTGTATAATTTGAAGCTGAGATTTCTTTGATGTTAATACATAGCCTCCTAAACTAGATGCCTTCCGCGTGGCTCGGAAACTTAGCAACAGTTCAATCGGTAAACAGAGCCACCTGGTGCAGATTGCGCGACTTTTTCATTCAATTGTCACCAACAGTTTTCATAACGGATATATGATATATATAATCGACGTTTCTTCGATTCTATTCACCTTTTATGTATATCAAATCCCACTTTTAAAAATTTTTGGTGGTTGTTGAATAAAAAAGTCCCACAATCTATGCCAGGTGGCGCTGCCTACCACAAAGTTTCCGAGCCACGTGGAAGGCATCTAGTTTAGAAGGCTATGGTTAAGATAATTTACAGCGCCCCCTAATGGGAAAAATATATTAACAACGTTGTATTCGAAGGGTTTGTTTGAGATAAGAATATATTGCATGTTTAAGTAAGTGTATGGTTTTCATCATATTTTAAAGTGTGTTTCAGCTTCTCTGGTGGTCAAAATACGAATTTATAATCTATTATAAATATTATTTCGCCCACATGATTAAGTATGTTCATCACATGATGTGAAATTAGGATTTTATTGTGTTAAAAGGCTTACAGTGCCTCATAACATCAAGAATCTTAACTGATTGTGTTGTAATGAAAGAATTTGCGCGAGATTAAGATACATTATGTGTTTAAGTGATCGAATAGTTTTAAAAATCATTTAAAAGTGTTTCACAGTGCTTCCTGTTGGTAAAAAAAGCAGTAAGAAAATTGTGTTAATACAAACTGATATTCAAGAACATAATGCACACTGGTAAACCAATTCATAATATACATCTACACGCTGAGATGAATACACGGCAAGTTAAGACATAATACACACTGGCAAGCTAGGACATAATACAAACCGACAAACAACGGCAAAATACACACGTGTTAAGGTAGGACATAATACACACCGACAAACGAGGACATAATACACACCTGCAAGCGAAGACTTAATACACAACGGCAATTGAAGACCTTTTACATACAGGCAAATGAGGACATGATACACACCGGCAAGTCAAGACCTTTTACACACAGGCAAATGAAGACGTGATACACACCGGCAAGTCAAGACCTTCTACACACAGGCAATTGGAGACCTGATACACACCGGCAAATCAAGACCTTTTACACACAGGCAAACGAAGACATGATACACACCGGCAAATCAAGACCTTTTACACACAGGCAAATGAAGACGTGATACACACCGGCAAGTCAAGACCTTTTACACGCAGGCAAACAGAGACATAATACACATCAACAATTTGGGATGTAATGCTCGCCACCAAGCGAGGAAATAATGTACACCTATAAGGTAGAACTTAATGAACAATAGCCATCACTAGCCTACTAACAGGTGTTTTAACAGGTTTTAGTTTCCATGAAGAATAAAAATATTTTTATTAATATGAATAAAAGTCATTGTATATATGATTGTATGTCTTTCATCTCCTAAACCCCTGAACCGATTTCAACCAAACTTGACACAATCAGTACTTGTCACAATGTTTAAAGCACTGCAGGTTAAAATTTTTAGTGCACGCACAATGGGAGGGGGTGAGGAAAAACCCGCTGGAAAACCACACTTTTGTATGTTTCCTACAGTAATAATGTATCTAGAAACTTCAAATTTCATATTACTTCTGATTTATAATTTTTGTTAAGTGGATGTTAAAAAAATTCGAAATTAAGAAAAGATGAAATGATTAAGAAACGTTCTAAAACTACGTTTTTATCAAAAATGATCCCAACAGTGGAAAGCAAGGGAAGCTTTCTTTCGTTAGGAGCATTCCTTCGGTGCGCAAATTTACACGATATTTTAAACACCTTCTAAATCAGTTTACTTTCAAAATTGAAAAGAATAATTCTCTTTTTTTTCTTGACGTTTCGATTTCTATATAAAATGATTAGATTTTAACCATTGTCTTCAGAAAACTTTATTATGTCTCTCTTCCACATAATCTCTATAATCACCCACCCCAAAAGAAAATGGTTGATTTCTGTATTTGTTCTTACCGGCTTCATTTGCTTTCATTTTCTCTGATTCTTCTGATTTTGGGAAGAAATTAACATTTAAAGTATCTTGCTCTTTCTCTAGCTATAGTCCCTCTATGATCGAAAAATAAAAATAAAAAATTCTAAATGTTCTCTTTTTAACTTGAATTACCAATGTTTCAATCATGTAATTTAAGAGTAATTTTCAGAGTATCTAAAATTTTTTCACAATTTGGAATTAATATCATTTTTAAATTCGTCAACAATATTAAATTCACTTTTCCTTAAATTTCCATTCCAACTGAGAATTGACGTGGTGTTTAATAATACCAAAGTTATTTGTTGAAATAGATAAACTAGAAGCCTTTTGAAATATCATATAAATAAGCTCACACACACAAAAAAATATTAAAAATAAATAAATTTAAAAAAATAAAAATAAAAAAAAATTAAATTAAAAATAAAAAATAAATTAAACGCTCGTGATGAAAAGATCCCCAAATTTTCTGTTACTTTCCCTTATTGGTCTCATGGGTATTTTTATTTTTACTATTTATTTACTTTTTTTTATTTATTTTTATTTTTTTATTTCTAAAATTGGCATTATTTCCTCTCCTATCCCCTCTTCCCATCTGGATTTCTTGGAAGTTTTTTTTACATTTTTAAAAATCTTATTAATATTTCTTCAACGCCTTTCATATCTGATGTTTGGAAATTACTCATATAACTTTCTTATGGTCGATCTTTTCTTTCTTTCTTTTTTTTTTTTTTTTTTTTTTAATGTCACCATTTATTTTTTGATTAAATTTATTTTTGATATTTTTTCTGTTCTTTTATATAATTATCACACCAGATCTTTGTCGATTTTAATTTAGCTTGTCTCTTGGATCATTTTTGTGTGTTGCCGCTTTGCTACTTTCATGCCGACTTTATTTGCCTGACTCAGGGTCACAGTTTTATTTCGACCTTAAACTCGGAACATTTGCCGCGATTTATTCCATTTTGTGATGTTTACAGAAAAGTTTTTTTTTTACTCATTGAAATACAGGATTAGTTAAAATAGTCTAATGTGTTTTAACGAAGTGAGTGAGCGACAAGTCGTTCAATAATTTGAAACATATTTTTAAATTTAATAACAACTTAAATATTTTTTGTTAATGCGTTCATAATATTCAAACAGGGGTTGTGGATCGACGAGGTTATAGTCTTTCAACCGAAATGCATGTCATTAAAAATAAAAAGGTTTTAGAAGCAATTTTTTAAATTAATTTTAAATGATTTTAAATTACTCTAGAAATTTTGAAATAAATAACATCTTACACATTAAACTATAGTAATATTCTGCACTAATGTGGATAACGGAAAGAAATGTCAGTGATACACCAGATTACTCTTTTTCAATCGGTCAGGGAAAAAAAAAAAAATATTTCATCAATTTTAGAAAATTATGGAGTGAAAGGGTGATTTTTTATACCAACTACGTGAAAAATACCAGAGCCGGTAATAGAAACCGGGACTTCTGCTTGAGCATCCGCACGTAAAGCGGAAGTCCCGGGTTCGATTCCCGGCTCTGGTATTATTCACATAGTTGGTATAAAAAAATCAGCCTTCCACTCCATAATTTTCTGAAATGAACTTTCAGGCTTGATGAATAAATTTCTAAATTAGATTTCATCAAAGTTATTAGTAAATTTGAATGATCCACTGGCTGCTGACGGGTTCTTTAAAATGTATTTTCCAGGTTTATCCCCAGTTAGATCTGATAATATTGAGATCTGACTATATATTTATAATCAAATTTTTGTCCGTGTTATATAAGTCTTGCTTAAAAGTTGGTTCAAATGTCCACAAGCAACATTCAATTATTTGTATATTTTTGTCTCTTCATTACAGACCATAGGTTGCATTTTAATACTGTTAATTTACATTCCATATGATATTATTAACGTGCGTTTTTAGAGTGCTGAAAATGAAATACTTTGCATATATTTTTTAGCATAAATGAATATATAGATAATTGTATCGTATTTATTATTCTTAAACTGTTCTTCCTTTGTGTAAATCTATATATTAATGCATAATAACTGTATTTTTTTTTTTTTTTTTGCACATTTTTGCATTTATTTCAACTCCTAGTAGAAATCTTTGAGATTTTGGACAACGATAGTGATTTTACATGATTTAATGCATTACTGTCTCGGAAACAGCTCATTATTTTTTAACCCTGCTACTGTAAATGCCGTTGTTACTGATATAGCAATTTTTGGACAATCTCGAAGTTATTTTTCTACATTAATTGAATTGTTCAACGTGTTTTCTTTTATTTCTATGCTTCATTTTCACATATAATAACATAGTACTTGGATGACCGAGTTCCCTCGGTCTCATCGTAAATATCATTCGTAGTGTAGATGCTGTGATTTGTTTTCAGGTAAACATAAATATATCTATTATTTGTTTGCTCAGGGCGGAGAACGGGTTACCAATGCAAGCTAATTTTTCTCGACATAAGGAAAATTCAAATCCAATTATCACATTAAATCTCTAACTACAGTTTATTATCTAAATCATTTAAGTAGTTTCTTAAAAGACACGATTTCTGCTACACATTATTCTAGTACAGTTACGGTTCACTTTTCTAAAAATGTTGATAAATGAATCCGTTTTTAGTTTTAAAAATAACTTCTAACATTTTTTCTTTAATCCTTTCAACAGTTTCTATTAAAAAAAAAAAAAAAAAAAAAAAGGTTATGCCGCCTTTTTTGTGGTATGCGGTTTACCAGTGAACGCTAATTACAATGAAGATGAGTGTTATTCAAACGCAAATTGAAATGTCATCTCAAAAACACATCAACTCTAAAGATTTATTAAAGACATTCGAGGGTTTAAGAAAAAAAAAAAAAGAAAAAGAAAAAAAAACGCTCCATTTTGTGCCGTCTCGGAAGCGATGGTTTTTTCTTCAATTTTTTATATTTCACATAGGAAGCATTATGCATCACCCTGCGAATGGTTCTCTTTGAACAATTCAGTTTCAAAGCATTTTTAATGCCTGTAGTGGTCATCTTATTCTGTGTAACAAGCGAAAGCACATGGCGTCTGTTTCTCGAGGACAAGCCAGATCTTTTAATCACCGATCCATTAATTCCTCTTTTCAAAATATTTCTAATTGCACATCTAGAGCGTTTAATAAGTTTTGAAATATTATTAATTAAAGCACCAGTTCCATTTAGTCTCCAAATTTCGCGAATTTCGCTTTCTTTTAATTTTGTACCTCCTGGCATGTTTTCAAATGCGTGAAGTCGGTTCTCGTCTGCTTTAGTTAACTGCTGACGTCATGACAGCGTGCAGAAAACTTGCATATTGCACATTATTTTCGAAAAAAGCAGGTGTTTTAATTAAAATGTTAGGGTGTCTTATAATTTTGTCCATGGTATTTTTAATTTTTTTTTATTAAACTCTATAAAAATATCATTTCTGAAAAACAATTACGTGTGATAACAGAATAAATTTATGTTTTTGACGTATTTGATAAAACATTTTTAAGCTCTGAATCTTTTCTTTCACTATTTGTCAAATTAGATATGTGTCTTACAATTATGTCCACCACTGTATATATATATATATATATATATATATAGATAGATAGATAGATAGACAGAACAATATATCTTTGCTATTGTTAGCTATATTGTTTTACGAAATCTTGCAGCTCTCTCTCTGCTTTAAAGATGTACATGCTTCCTGATGAGATAATACTTCTAATTTTAAGCATTTTTATTCCAATTAATATTCCTGTGGTCCTTTATTTTATTTTATTATTGTTATTATTATTATTATTATTATTATTATTATTATTATTTTGAACTGGATTCTTAATTCCTGAATCACTTTTAATACTTTTAACGAGTTTCTTCATCAATTTTGTATCGTCAATATGTTAAGGTCCTTTTACTCATGTGCGTGTAATTAATTTAAATTGATTTTGTCTCTTACTGGATATAATTCATACTTTCCTATTTGAATTGCAACATTTCTGTGCTAGTTTTTGTACTGTGCTATAATCAGTTTTATTTTTGTTGTGTTGGTTTTAGCATGCATCTATTGATATATATATATATATATAATATATATATTTATATATTATATATATTTATATTTATTATTATTATTACTCTGAGTGAAAAAAAAATATATATATATATATTATTTTATACTTTGAAACGAAAAAAATATTTTATTACTTTAAGATCCTTAATACGTAATAGCTAGAAAAGTAATATTAAACATTACACCTAATCTATTTTTTTCGATCAATTAACATATTTTGTCTTGTATCATATCAATTAATCCAGGATAAAATGTGAAAAAAACAACAACTAAAAATTACCTAAAACACAGATAGTTTATTACTTTCATATTTTTAATAGGTGATATCGAGAAAAGTTGTCTTTTACAATAATAAATTATTTCATTGTGTAAATAAATCAAACATGTTTTTAAATTTTTGTCGTAGTGCATTTTTTAAAGCAATCTGCATTTAAAAAATAAAATGAAATAAAATAAAATATTTATCAATATGTGCACTTTTTCATTGCTCATCATATTGTAGCTATGAAGATCTTAGACAGTCATAAAAATTTTCATCCCGGGTATTTTTAGATTTCTACATGCTTTGAGGTGGTGTGACGAATCTAAAAATCATAAAACTGATATAGTTTCAGTTTGCTGGCTCGTTTGTATATTTGTTAATTAGCTTGTATACACGACATCCCAAGAACAATATATATATACTTTTTTTTTTTTTTTTGTAAGAAATTAGAAACTTCTTATTCATTCAGAAATTAAAAACAAATCGATTTTTATTATCGTTTTTAATGAATTTTAATTTAAAATAAAGCTTTAAAATACTCGAATTTTTATATTTGAATATATACATATATATATAATAATCAGTTATTATACATAAAAGCTAAGCAACAGATACAATATCACTGAAACCACATAGACCAATAAGAATGAATTTATATATATATTATAAAAGCACCTACTAATACATACATACATATAAATAAATGTCATAAATCATCATTTTAACTCATAGAATATGTGATTGATTTAGTTCTTATAAATTGGATTTATAAGTATCAGTAATTATAAAGTAAATTTTTTCACTTAATAAGACGGAAAACTCGAATGAAATATTAACAATTGGTGTATGGGTAGAAAAAAATTCTCGAAAAATTACTCCACCATTTGCTGACGTTTTGAAATTTACCATCACACCTTTTTTTTTTTTTTTTTTTTTTTTTTTAATTTTATTCATTTATTTATTTATTTTTATTTATTTATTTATTTTTTACGTATATAAAATGCTGAGGTGCCAATACCTTCCTTCCAGAAATAAACAAGAACAACAGTGGAAAAAAATATGCGGCGCATAGATTACAAACATTTTCAGACACTGTACATACACATCTGTAATTATTCCATCTGTACACATGCGTAGCTCACTCTTCAATTTTAACGTATTTGCCTCCATGATGAGACTTTATAAAAACTTTTAGTTTATAAATATATATATCTTTTTTTTTCTTTTTTTCTTTTTTTTTTTTTTTTTTTTTTTTTTTTTTTCTAATTTCTAAATGGATTGAAATTTTGGAGAAAAGTTTTGGAGACAATCACAAAAAAAACCCGAATGGCTGTAACAATGAATGCTACTTTTGTTTGAACATGGCACCTTACATTTACCAGATTTGTTAGTAGATCAACTCAGCCATTAGTGGGTCTGGATTATAATGTGAATGAAATGAAAGGTTAAAAAATTTAATTTATTGGAAGTTCATTCTTCGTTTAAATTCATTAGCGTCAATACACCAATATATTATATAGCTCTACTAACTTTACACGATTTTGGTTGAAGTTTAAGTTTCTTAAAAGCTAATTTTGTAATTTTCGATGACTCGTAATTTTGTTTCAATATTAATTCTAGGTTTCGATTTTCGTTCTAAAAAACAAAAACAAAATAATGCATGTGTCAATGTGTAGATTAATGCCAATTCTTTGCACAAATCTACATCTGCATGCGACACCCTCCTTGCACATCTATTAAAATATCTTCAGGCGAATTTCGGAGAAAACCATAAAAAAAAAAAAAAAAAACTCGAATGGTTAGGCAAATATGCAGGGCCATGCTCAGGCAGATGCGAAAAGTGCGGTCGCACTAGGCCAGAAAATATGAGGAGCCGCAAATATTTGTTTCTTTTCCCTGTAATACTGCATCATATTACTTTTTTTTTTTTTTTTTTTTTAGAAAAATTTTTTTTTCTTCAAAAATTAGGCTCTTTGAATAATAAAAACCACTACTTAGAAATGTGATCTAAAAATAATCTTTATTGACACTTTCCAACAAAGTGTTTAAGATTTTGTTTCGTCTCTGCGTGTGCTCCTGCATTAATTTTCCGTTAATATTTTTAGAATGGGTCGAAAATCATAAATGTTCATTCAAGTTCACTATGGCATATTCTCTAGTGAAAATGACAGAAATAGAGCAAACGTTATTGTGTGCGTAAACTCACAATAGAATTTTGAATCACTATCATCTGAGAGAGGGCATTTCTTTAAAGTATCATCATCATCACGGGAGCTTAGGGAGTACCTGCATGCAGTGATATAGACCACCGCTTACCTCCACCTGAAGTTGTAAAAGCATGAGGAGATGTTGCATAATCAAGCAAGTATTCGGTCATCTTGAATGAAGTGAGCTCAGAGAACTTGGCGTGATGATATGATGGAAAAAAAAAAAAAAAAAAAACAAGCTACTGAGGAAGTCAGTAAAGTAAGGGGATGGAAAGATCTAAAAGCTATCTCGTACTTGAGTTTAAAGTATATATTAATAACTTTACACTATGTACATCGTAAAGAAATGTGAAAAACACTAAGATTTATGTAATACTGGCTTTCTCTGGTGACCAGCTGATTTACCGGCTAAGAAGAAATGTTGCATTAAAAAGTATGACTGTAGCAAATCCCCGCTCAGTGAGGGGCTGCGGCGCCTTCTTTATGCTTCAGACACTTACAACAGCCTTTTTGCTTACCGTACAAACTACAAAGTACCCTTGGAAATTCTGACCGTATTTACGACTTAAAAAAAAAAAAAAAAAAAAAAAAAAAAAAAAAAACTGACCATAACAAATTTACGTACGGTTCAAATTTTCCCGGTCTCAGACACTTACAACAGCATATTTACTTATGCAAATGATTGTTGAAATTTCTAATATTTGCGAATTCCTGCTATGTAGCGACTGCGGCGCCCCCACTTAGAAAGGGGATCTTTCTAAGTGGTCTAAGCTCGTATGTATACGAGTTTTAGAGAAAACCATGGAAAACTCCAAATGACTAGATCGGTGAGTGCTATCTGGGATCGAACCCTGCGCTTCTCGGTGAATTTTAAAAAGCCAAATTGCTTTGTGCCACTATGAAAATCCGCTCTGTAAAATCCAGTTATTAAAAATTTTAATGGATGGCAATAAATTGCTTTCAGCTGTATCTTTAAATACTTGACAAAACACTTTATCCTAATTTCATTGTAAGAAATCCAAGAAAATGTATTTTCCTTTTTACTTTGAAATTTCCTTCTGGAGGATCCCTTTTTTGGTAATCGGGAAAAAAAGTCCCCGGGAAAAAAGTCCCCGGATGAAAAGTCACGGAAAAAAAGTCCCCGGAAAAAAAGTCCCCCGGAAAAAAAATCCCCGGAAAAGAAGTCCCCAGGAAAAAAGTCCCCGGAAAAAAAGTCCCCGGAAATTAATTTCGGTCGTCTTCATAAATGAAATACAACTTTTTAATAACTTTTAGTGACATTATGTTTCTTTTATTTTTAAAACTTTTTTTTTTTCTTTTAATTAATTCTTTTTCTATTTAATTATGTATATATGGATTCTTTTCAAACATACCGCAGGGAAAAATGAAAAATTCAGTATTCTACTATATGTAAGAAGCATAAGTTCCGTTAGTAAAGAAAAGAAAAGATAAACAAAATACAATAAAAGACAAGAATGAAAAATTATGCGGTACTCATTACTTATTTACATTTTTCAATTGTAGATGATCGTTGTTTGATACACCTTTAAATGTTCTTTGCATATCTTATCACACAACGAGCAAACAGAAGAACAGAAAGTCAGAGAGATAGAGTAATTGAATTCGTAATCGCTCTTAAACGTTTTTAGAAAATGTTAAAAATTCTTGACTTAAAAGAAAATGCAGCCGTAATATATCTGTATATTTTTTGTGTAGTTCTGTAAGTCTGATTGCGAATCATAATATGTTCTATAAAAAACATTTTTTAGCACATTATCAACAAATACAAACTTCATTATTATTTTTGCAGTAGAAATTTATCTGAATGTGATAAAAAATGTCGCTCATAAAACGCAATACATTGACATTTTTATGGATGTCCCTGTACACAAACCAGTTGTGCAAAGACTATGAAATCCATTTCAGATAGAGAATATTCCATACTTAACTTTAATAGCATCATTCATTTCTAAGAAATTCTGCAAATATTTACGGGCGCTAATCTAGGGGCAGTCGGATAAACAGTTACAATAATTCAAATCATATTTACACTTAAAAATTGTTAGAAAGTGTCAAAAACACTCAATGAACGATAATGCATTTAACAAATTTCCAATTTCCCTTATGTAACTGAATATTTTTATGTAACCTTAAAAATCTTAATGCTACTAATACTGTATTCACCAAAAGGCATTCTTTTGTGCGTATGAATAACATATTTAATTTCATTAAGATTTATGCAAAAAGGAATAAGATTTATTCAACCATATTTAAAGGTACTTAAATATACTATTTCATAGAAATACTTCTCATAGAACACAATACTTTGGAATACTTTTGGGTGTACCTGTATACAAACAGGTGATGGTGTTTATTCCATTTTCAATAAGGAATATCTGATAGTAAACTCGAATAACATATATCAGTTTCAAGAAATTCCATAAATATTTCCTGGAGTAGAGCTCGGGCAGACAAATTGACAAACCGAAATCCTTAATACTTTTCAACTTTGTTGTGTTAAGTGCAAAAATAATGTATACTTCATCAGGATCATAAGTTGATCTATTGTATATGCAAATATAGATAAATTAACTCGTCATTATTTAGTAAAAGAAAAACTATGAAACCTGAGAATGAAATCTAACTCAAAATAATATTTAAATGCAAACGTAAATTTTAATAACTGGACGTCCGAAATTCTTTTGTAATCAAAGTTATATATACATATCGAAAAAAAAAAGAGGGGGCAGTTATGAATTACGAAACATGCATAAAAAGACAAAAAGATTATATTACTGGCAGAAACCAAGCATTTCAGTTTCCTTTCACTCACCTGTCAATTGTGATTTTTTTTTTTTTTTCTTTTATATAAGAAGTGTGTGTGTGAAAGAGGGGGCTGTCAGAGGGGTATTCGCTATACAATATGATGAAAATTTAATTATTTTTATTTTAGTCAGAAAGTTTTCTTATTTTTTTTTTAATCTTTTGTGTGTTTTAAATCTTTTATAAAAAAAGTAAGATATTTATATCCTTTCTAATGTCTTTTTTATTGTTAAAGATTTAACTGCATGATGGTTTTAACGAACTACCTACAATTATTTCTAGAGTAGAGTAGAACGTAGAGTTTGAAAATTAGATACAGCACAGAGTGGTCAAATTTTATTTAGAAGTAGCTTGAGATCAGGGAGGAAGATTATTATTGCCCCCCCCCCCCTCCTTAAGGAAAAAAAAAACTCTTAAACACATCCATCTTTAACGAATGTGTGTTTGTATGTAAATATCGGACTGAGTTATCAACAGTTTCTTAATGTTAAAAATTTAAAAAAAGTATTTTAATTTACATATATCTCCTTATTAAACGCCCCACCAGCGGCCAAGTGATTCTGCGATTAAAATGTGATAGACGGAAAGTGCCGGGTTCGCTCGTCGACCTAGCTGCTCGAAGGTCTCCGGTATTCTCCAAAACTCGCGTAAATACGAGCTATGACCGTAATAAAGACCAACATGGAGGGCACATCACTTCGTGCAGTCAATCGGCCTTAATCTTCACCCCAGCAGGACCACCATCTTATTAAACAGTGGCCGAAAGGTTTTGCATGCAAAACTGGTAGACGGGAAGTGCCGGACTAGATACCAGGTCGCGCTCGTCGATTTAATTGCTAGAATTTTTCCGTGGTTTTCGCTGAAACTCGCATAAACACGGGCTAGGACCCCTCAGAAAGACCCTGAAGAGGGCACACCACCCAGACCTAGGACCCTCGTATAGTTAATCAACCTAAATCTTCACACCAGCATCACCAACCTCCACTTTATTAACAGTGGCCGAGCGGTTCTGCGCTCAAATCTGGTAGACGGGAAGTGCCAGGTTTGAATCCAGGTTACGGCTGTCGAAGTCATTCGTATGTTTTGTGTTTTTTATTCCGTAAATATGGGCTAGGAAACCCTTCGAAAAACCCTCACGATGTCCCAAGTGTAGCTATTTGGCTTTAATTCAAGCACCAACACTTTATTAAAAATTTATGTGTGATTTACGAATTAAGGCCGACTGTCTACACGATAAACCTGGGGAGGTCTTTCTAAAATGTCCTAGTATTCAAGCGATAAACTCCGAACGGCTAAGCCGACGAGGACGACCTGGAATTTCATTTGGCACCTCCTGCCTCTCCTAAAACATCTAGAATAATATATATGTATATTTACATATTTTTTATTGAAAATATGTTAGTGAAAAAAAGATAATGTGCGTGATTGACCATAAAATAAAATAATAATAATAATCAGATAAATTTATACTTACTATTATTTTTTTAAGAATAACCAGCCCCCCCTCTTTATTTTTTATTTATTTATTTTTTTCGTTTTAAGATATTTGTAACATTAAGCCATACATTATTATTTATTATTATTATTATTATTTTAAACCGTATCAATCCTTAATGAATTTCCATTTGCATGTCTAAGTGATGAGTAAAATTCTTAATTCCATATGCGACTTCTAAAACTATAGAGATTTGTAAAGTACCATAAGCAGAAATACTTCAAAGAAATGGGTCCACCAGTGGCTGGGCGGTTCTGCGCTCAAAGCTGGTAGACGTGAGGTGCCGGGTTCTATCCCAGGTTGTGCTCGTCGGCCTAGTCGTTTGGAATTCTCCGTGGTTTTCTCCGAAACTTGCGAAATACGGGCTAAAATCCCTTAGAAAGACCCCCCACTGAGGGCACTCCCCCTCAGGCCTAGGACCTACAGCAGTTAATCGGCCCTATTCCCAAAAATCCTTCAAAGAAATGTATGCAATATTTCTAAGAGGAATTTTAATTGTGGGATAGCATTTAGATAAATGTAGCTTCTTCTATTTTTATTTTTTGTTAATCGCGGCATGGTATACATTGCAAACAAGTAAATATATGGATTGTTGTTGTTGTTGTACCGAATAAGGCCGATTGACTGCACTAGGTTTCTAGGCCTGAGGAGGAGTTCCCTCAGTGGGCTTTTTCTAAGGGGTTCTAGCTCACATTCACGCAAGTTTCGGAGAAAATCACGGAAAACTCCGAACGGCTAGGACAACGAGCGCGACTAGGATTGAACCCACGCAATAAATGGATTAACCTCTTCTCATACTAAGCCAGGTCATGTCTGAAAGCGAAGGTGATCTGGATTCGCATTTGGCACCTTCCCCTTGTCCTAAAACATGCATATATATATATATATATATATTATTGTAAATGTTAGTGGAAGGATCTTCAGGAAAAATTATCGTTCACTGGTATTTCGCAATAAATCTGGTAAGATTACGGCAGAAATTTGGTTTTCTTGAAAATCGCTGTAATGATTTATATACATGTATAAATATAGTGTTAGAGTTTTTTTTTTTTTTTTTTTAGATGAAAAAAAAAAAAATCTGATTATTAGATAATAGATTTAAATATTAGCAGTCGCTGGTGTCCCGTGCTTTTCCTGGAACATAACCTAGCAGAAACCCTGTTTTCTAGGAAATTGCTAGATTTAGGTATTTGAGATGATAATTCGTTTTGAATTTGTTTTATCTCCAGGAAAATTAGATTTCACTGGTAGCCCGCAATCCATCCGAGACAAAAAGAAAAAAAAAATATCACATGGCCTTTATTATCACATTTTCTAAAACGAATCCCTATATTACGCTGCGAATAATTTTTACAACGGAACTAAGTAAACAGTCAATCAGGTACTGAATATAAAAAGAGAAAACCTGGTACAGGTTATTAAAATGCTGTACATTAAGGTTTAATTAAAACAGTGCTTTACGTTAAATATTTGGTTAGTTAATAAATAATGATAATAATATCAATAATAATAAAGCTGCTGATTTCACAAGTAATTGTCATTATATTATTCTAATACTTTATATCTTTTATCATAAGATTCCTACGAAAAAAAAAAAAAATAAAATAAAAAAAATCGTCATCTAAAAGAGATAATTAAAGTTAAAAAATATAAATAAATAAATAAAATAAAAAAAAGATTATTATGCGAAGTTCTGTTCAGCCGAGCAATATTTAAACTGATTTTACAAATTATCACCATCACTTCTAGAACATTTTTCATTATTTATAACTATTACTTACTTTTCATGAAAATCGCAATGAGCGGATTTCTTTTAAATTAAGTTTTAATTATTAAAATATAATGAGAAAAAGTTGTCTTTAATATTAGGGAATACCGTATTTCAAACGGAAAAACTAAAAGCAAAGTGCGTTTCAAATTTTTAGAAGGTAAATATGTATAATTTTCATTTTTTATTACTATAACATTTAATCTCTTTTCAGTATATAAAAAAAATATTTATAATAATCAAGCATAAATTAACCTTTCATATATATTGTGAAAAAATAATTTGAAGCTTTGTGAGAAAAAATTAAATCAGTCCAATAGAAGAGGTATATCCTATATCAGTAAAAAATATTTCATTTTATTTTTATTTGTCTTAATCTTTTAAATATTACCTTTTTATATGCATTTAAACATCTTTGTGCCGAATTTTCATAGAATAAAAAGACACACTCTCTTTTTTACCACCTGCAGAAAACGCAAAGGCGCTTCCTATGTTATGTTCAGTATAAAATAAAATTCTTTTCAAAATACCGATCATGAACTTTAATGCATCAGAATTTTTTTTTTTTTTTTGCAAGTCCCTCTACACACATTAGTTGCGAAAATTATACAATTTTCAACAGAGAATATCGATATGCCATAGAAAACTTGAATTAGGTATACCAGCTCCAAGTCCTTCAATAAATATTATCGGGGAAAAAAAATCTTGATCACAGAGGTTAACAGACAAACAGAAAGACAAAACGAAGCCAACTCATTATTAGATATTCTTAGAAGCTTTAAAACGCATTTTTATTTATTTTTTTAATGGATTTTTTTCGGGCACTTTTTTTCCTAGGAACTTTTTTTCCGGGGACTTTTTTTTCTGGGGACTTTTTTTCCGGGGACTTTTTTTCCTGGGGACTTTTTTCCGGGGACTTTTTTTCCGTGACTTTTTTTCCGGGGACTGTTTTTCCGCCATTCCCCTTTTTTAACCCTGTTTCAGGTTGAATATTCGATTCATTTGGCTTTGAATAAGGATTATTTTTATTCGGTGATGTTGATAATCTTATTAAGGAAAAAAAAAAAAAAAAAAAAAAAAGAAAGAAAGAAAAGGAAGAAAGAAAGAAAGAAAGAAATTTTATCCATCCTTTTAAAGCATGTAAGAATAAATTAGCATGATATTTAGGATGTTAAGCACTGTTAAATAACCTACTGATTGTATGACTGATTCTAAACTATGAAAGAAAATCTGAAAGTCGATATTTTCTAAATTAATCCGTTTAGTCTGACATTTCCATTATCCCTAGCCAAACAGAAAAAAGTCAATTAGAATTCTTTAAATAATCCTCATTGTGATTCCCTATCGTTAATAACTTTGAAAGTCCCCCTATCCTTCTGAAATTGGCGACAGGACTTCCGCTTTCTACTTTATGGTAAAACCAGATGTTTACAACACATGTTTACTATGCCTGTCCTGTAAAGAATAGTTACCTTGAAAAGTTAACTGAAAAGGGGAAAAATACAAAGAGAAAGAGTGATAACTAAATAAATTATTTGAAGGAGAAAGCTAAAATATTTAATAGGTTATATTTAATAGCATTATTTAAATATTGATTTTAAAATTCTTGTTGTAACTTTTAGAAAGTTAAAATTTACGATAATTATACTTAAACTTTAAAGTGTAACTTTTATATCAGCAACATAAGATTATAATTTTAAAAGATGTGAAAGAAAACCTAAAATAAACATTAGAGAAACAAAATTTTAAATATTATAATTCAAGACATTTTCATTGAATTTTAATGCATAGAGGAAGGGGGGGGGGAAGCACTTATAAAATTAAAGGTATTACCAATAAAACAAATATACTAACCATAAACAAAAACTAGTAGGTAATATTAATAATTTTGTTACCTCCGATTTTTATACATAAGAGCGGATCAAAACAAAATTAAGAAGCACAGTTTAAATCCTTGCCGGCTCATTTTATTCCGAGTTTGAAGTAAAAAAGAAAGTAAAAAAATTTAATGTTTATTTTCATATACTTCTTAACCATAATAACAACAACATCATTTGCATATAACATTTATTAAAAAAAAAAAAAAAATACAAGTAAAAATTACTTTTAAAGTTGTAAAAAAGAGCACCACAGAACTGGCGTTTAAAAGTAATAAGTAAGTACAAAACTATGAATAAACACCATAAAATGTAAGAAACCGCAACAGACACCACTCTTCGTCAGACGAACAAAATAGACACGAATGCTGTAAACAAAGCGGCAACACTCTACCGCTCTTCTTTCCCATATACTTATTTTAAAAAATTAACTTATACTACCTTATTTGATATGCGATAAAACAGATTTTTTTTAAATTAGTCGAATGTGTTTCAATGAGCGGTGTGGGTAAAAATTCTCTAAAGGATATGAAATTTAAATATTCTTCAAAAGTTAATGAGAGTCTTATATTTCAATGAATGTAACTCCAATGTCTAAAAAAAGGGAAATGACAAGGGACTAATGCCACTCTCACACAGGAATGTATATCAAATAAAACTGTTTCTAAAACAAACTTTGAAATGTTGTTTAAATTATGTAGGAAATGTTTAAATACCGCATTTTAAACCGCACTAGGGAGAGTAAAATTTTTTAATAGAGAGAGAGCGAAAAAAAAAAAAAATGTAATATTCTTCTTGCATAGCTTCTATATTTTTTACTGACGAAAGATTTTTTTTTTTTTTTTTTTTCCAGAAAATGTGAGTTTGAATGTTTTATTCAATATTCGTTTATTATTTTTATCAAAAGTGTCATTGTTTAAAAATTATTTTCTCCAAAATTTTCTATCAATTTACTTAGCCATTTTCTTCCAAAATAAAATATTTTCCTTCTAGATATTCTTTTTTAAACTACCCTACTATCGATTTAAAAAATAAAATGTTTTTTATATCCCCATTTAACCGTTTTTAATGATATAATATAAGGAGATTCTACAGCTATTACTTACTTTTTATGAAAATCACAATGAGTGCATTCTATACCTGGGGGGGGGGGGGGAGAGGCAAGGGGGCGGGCAGGTGAAAATAAAATATATATTTTTTAAACTACCCTAGTATCGATTTAAATAAATTTTTGTGTACATACCACTTACTGTTTAAGAAAACTTACAGTGAGTATTACACATATTTTATTTTTATTTTTTTCTTTGGGGGGGGGGGGGGAGGAGGGATTGCTAAGAGGGGGCAAAGTACAAAACTTTGTATGACTGACACTTACTTTTTATTAAAATTATAATGAAAATTACCTGTAGTTGAAAAAGGGGGCAAGTGTGTGTAGCAGTGGCGAGGGACAGATATATAACAAAATCTGTTTAAATAACACTTATTATCGACTTCTTTTTATTGACATTTTGCGCAAATGTCACTTACTGTTAATGAAAAATTACAGTGAGTGTTACATATGGCTGGGTGAGAGGAGGGGTGCTGGATAAAAAAAAAATACAAATGAAGTTTTATATCATTATGCTTTGAACTTTAATAAAATTTATTGTAAATATCACTTAATTTTTAGGAAAATTTACGCTGATTGTTACATATGTCATGGGGGCTATGGGAACAGAGGAGAAAAAGAATTGTATAAATATCACAATGTTACCAATTTTAATAAAATTTTAACAACTATCCCTTTCTTTTATTGAAAAATTACGGTGAGTGTTACATATACTTGGGAGACAAGCGAGTGAGGGGGGGAAAAATACGATTGTTTTTAAAATCAAACTGCTTCATATTTATAGGAAATTTTGTATAAATGTCCGTTATTGTTTATGAAAATTTTTAGAGAGGGTTACGTATCGGAGTATCTTTCAGTTTCTAAGTTAGTATGCAAAAATTCAATGCATTGTTCACATCAGACATTAATTAAAAGTTAATATCAAACATTGGTAAAAGATTATTCAGAAACAGAATTTTTTTGTTTAATCTGTCTCATTTCCCCCCTCCCCTTCCCCTCGTAGAAACGAAAAATTTTTTGCTATCATTCGTATTTAGAAGTAATTTACACGTAGCAATTAAGAAAAGAACCTTTTTTTCCGTGATCCGGAAAAAAAGGCCCTTTTCTTAATTTTTACTTGTAAGACTCTTGCTAAACATCAACGAGAGCATAAGTTTTTTATATTCTACGAAGGGGGTGAGGTGTGGTCAAAAGAGACGGATTAAAAGAAGAAATTTCATTTTTGAGTAACTTTTGAGATTCAAATGATATATTGAATTTTTCCGTACAAACTTAGGAAGAAAAGGAACTGATACTTAACCCTCATTGTAATGTTTTATAAACGGTAAGTAATATTTCTACGAAGTTTCATTAAATCGGCAACAAGATGGCATAAAAATATTTTCTTTCCATGTACCGCTAGCTCTCACTAGGTAGTGTGACCATCTCTTCAATTTTTGATAAACAATAACAGATATTTATGCAAAATTTCCTATAAATATAAAGCAAAGTGATTTAAAAACAATATTTTTTTCCTAACCCCCCCCCCTCCTCCAACATATATGTAACACTCTGAAATTTTAATTAAAATTGATAATTGTGATACTTATACAATCATTTTTTTCTTTTGCCCTTGCTCCCCGATATATATATATATATATATATAAATCAGCGTAAATTTTCCTAAATATTCAGTGTTATTTATAACAAATTTTATTAAAATGTAGTCATATAAACATTAATTTCCTACCCTGCTGAAGGCAGTGGAGACCCGGTGCAACTTTTTACCCGATCAGATTTTTATTTTTTTTTTCCCCTTAAGAATAAAAGTTACTTTTAGTGATTCGTTTAAAAACACTGACCCGCTAGCTGGCGAAGCTCGCTAGTATATCATTAAAATCGGTAAAATAAGGATATAAATACTCATTTTATTTTCCTCTGCCCCCCCCCCCTTTCTTTAACTCCGCACCCCTCAAGTATGTCTGAAACTTACTGTAATTTTTTCACAAATTGTACGTGATTAAACAAAGTTTTTTTTTTTTTAATCGATAATAGGGTATTTTTAAAAAGAATATAATTAGTGTATTTGAAAAAAAAAAAAAAGATAATAGGGTATTTTAAAAAAGAATTTATTTCCATCTGCCCCACCTCCTTGAATTCCAGGTATATAATACACTCATTGTGATCTTCACAAATTGCATTGTACGTGATTATACAAAGTTTCATTAAAATCGGTAAGAAGGTGGTATAAAAAAAATTGTTTTCTTTCAATCTGCTGCTAGCCCCAACCCCCCTTCCCTTTCTCCAGGAGGTATATACTAAATGAATTGTGTACCAAATCAAATGATATTTCTAAAAATGTAATTTGAATGTCATTCTTTAAATTCATTATTTGATATTTATTATTTTGCGATTTGCGAATTGAAAAAGTGCGCTTTTTTCCGGGTGCCCTTTTTTTCTGGTATCCTATATTTTCAAGTAATATTAAAATTAAAGAACCTAATTATGAGATGATTTTTGCTACACAGTGCAGTTTCATACAATCCCTCCCCCACCCCACCCCCAATTGCATATTTCTTCTAATTGGACT
>OZ005661.1:102090068-102172568 GCA_963930645.1 Salticus scenicus
ATCCCTGTAAATAATTCATATTGTATTGTCAACTTACAAAAGTGTTATTGCACATGCACAATAATTTTTACAATTATCATTATAAATTGTTAAACTAAAATTGAATTGATAGTATATGCAGATTTATTTATAAGACATAACTGAAATCACAAGTTTCAGAAATATATCTATAGTGTTTAATAAACTGTATTGACTAGTGGATTTGCAGATCGGGAGTCACAACATCCTATTTGCATCACACATTATTCATCAGATAATTTTTATTTATTCCTTATAATACATATAGATTCGATTGATTTACTTCCATAAACGAAAAGGTTTCTGAGGGGGGCTACCCCCGCTGTATTTCTCTTTCTACAACTATCTGTATATGTATATGCATATATATGATTCCTTATAACTGGGTGTCTTATATTAATTCCCTGTAATTCATAGATACTTCTACCAAATTTCATGCAAAATTATTATATAACATTTCGGAATTATTTTATGTAACCCTGTAAATGAATTTCCAATTCTATGTCCACACTTCTCCACTGGAAAACATTCTTTTAAAATTCTAATAAAATTTCATTATATTTAACGAGGTGTAACCATGTTAAAATATACTTTTAAGAAATATCAACTATAGACCTTAATAGTACGAAATTATTTCATGTATCCCAGAAAAGGAGCCACAGTAATTATATACACTAAAAAGAATACACCTATTTAATTAATTATAACTCATTAATATTTCAACCTAATGTGACATCATTTGGATGATTACAGTCCGTCATCGGAATTCTTTTGTCTATATACATACTTTTTTTAGAGTAAACATGCTTTTAAGCATCTTTAAAATGTATGCTAATTCCATTATGCTGAATGCAGCATAAGCGCATTAAAGTACGCTTAAATAAAAAAAAATTCTCAGGCTCCAATGTCATGAAATTCTTTTGCGTGTCTCCGTAAACAAACCATAAACATTGAATACACCAGAAAAAAACATTCAGCTTATTTTACGTTTTTTTACGAATAATTCTTCAAAATTTGCCATAATTTCGCTGTTTACATTACATTGTCAGAACACTTTTGTGTGCTCTTGTACATTAATTAGGAAGCCTAAGTGCACATATTTTCTGCAGAAAACGTCAGTTTAAACATCTCAATAATATACGCTAATTTCATTTTGTTGATTGCAAAGTAATGATGTCTAAGTGCATTCAAAGGAAACTCACCCAATGTAGTGATTAGAATTTTGACGTGACCCTGTACACAATCCATGAAAATATAGACATAAAAAAGATATAGAGATATTTCTATAGAGAGCCTGAACAAGTGTGCAAATTTGCAAGTCAATCGGAGCATTTTTGTGGCCTTTATTGCAGTACATACAAATTCTGCCCATAGACCGTAGTAAAAAAAACTTTGGTGTGTCTCTGTACGTGAACTACAAATGAAATACACACCGGAAACTATACAGCTGAAAATCCGCGTGGCTCATAAATATGTATACCAAATTGCAAGTCAACAGCGTGATTTTTGCGGTTGCTATCGCAGTACATACAAATTCTTCACATAGGCCGTAATGCAAAGAAAAAATTTGGAGTGTCCTGTACACGAACTTCAAATAGAATACACACTAAAACTATACAGCTAATTCCATTGGGCTCATGAACATGTGTACCAAATTGCAAGTCAATTGCGTGATTATTGCGGCCGCTATCGCCCGACAGACAGGCACATAGACAAACAAACCCACGGACAGAACCCAAAATCTTTTTGAGTGTCAACAGAGAGGCCTCCACTGACGTTCCGGCAATAAATAACACACAATTATTAGCAGGGAAAAAAAATATATTCCGTATAAATGAAATATTTATTAATTGAAATTTAAGTTTACAAATTTATACTTTAAATCTTTATTATAAACTGTCTATAATGAAAATGTATGATTATGCGTTTTGCATGAAATTTAAAAACTATAATGTACTTTGAATTATGAAATTACCATGAACATTTTTAATGGAATATTAAATAATATATTAAATAATTAAGAATTCATTCATGTAATACTTAAAAATATATTATTAATTGCATTAATTCAAATATGATTCAAAAATTAGTTTATATTTTCTTAAGTATTGTAATTACCATTTTTTAATTAGTAAACAACATAATTTTAAATTAACATCAACGTAACAGTATTTTATTAAGTAAGATTATTAATGAATTTATTCAACATTACAGTGAAATAATTTTTTGTGCGACTACAAAACTAGTTTAGTTCGCTCTTACATTTGCTCTATATAATGAATTTGAAATGTATATGAAATGTTATATGAAACATTTATTAAGTTTTTATTCATATTTTCTCTTAGTGCTATCATCTCTCTATGTTTAAAAAAGAATCCAAATTGAGATTTTTCAAAACATTTGCTTTCTGTAAGGCTCCGTTTCCATATATGATTGCTTGTTGAATAGTTCTTATTTTTCTTCCTGGTTTTGGATCATTTTAATGACGAATTATTATACATTAAGTAACTAAGCTACTTAATATGTAAGTTACATTGTTTGTAAGTTTAATTTGTAAGAATACAAATTTCCTATATAGCACAAAATAATAATAATGACAGTATTTATAATTGTCTAAGATTTAAGTGTTTAAGGAATATCATGAATATTTTTCTTTTGTCTGAAGTATCTCATTAGTGTATTGAAAATAATGAAATAAAATTAAATGAAAAATAAAATATGAGAGAAATTGAAATACAAATTATAAATCAATGATGGAGATTCTGATATATATTTTATACAGATGCATCTCCCCCTCTGCCATTCCATACACACCGTAGGACCTATTTCTTATAATAGCTAATCCCTATGTGTTTCTTATTTTTCAAGTTTAGCTATGTAACAAATTTCATCTTTAATTCAATAATAAACTATAATATAAATTGTTGAGCGTTGTAATATAAAAATACATAATAACAAGATAGATTTTGATATAAAATGTTAATAATAATAATAATAATAATAATAATAAAAACAGTTGATTTAGAAGAAGAAGAAGAAAAAAAACTGGGCATTTTTTACCGTTAGTATAATTTTCTGCCCCTGAGAAATTTTGTACGCAAGGCATAAACCTTGGATTTCCACGCGATAGCCTTGGGTTCCTAAGCCACGTTGGCTGTGCATTTTAGTTAAAATAATAATTTAAAAAAAAATTAAAGCAAATGTATTTGTTACTTGTATGTTAATTTAGGCATATAGCATTAATTTTGTTCTAAAGAAAAGGTAATTGATAATGTACATTGATAATTATATAATTAAAAAATATTTTTCGAATTTGAGTGGGAAAAAAAACTTTCCAGAGCAGTTTAATAAATTGCTTAATTAGAATGTTTGCTCAAAGTGTTTGTTAAATTTTTATTTAATTCTATTTTGTGCTAAAATTTTCTACAAATCCTAGATATTTTCAAGGAAAAAAAACAGTTTTAAATGCAATATTTTTTTTTTTTTAAAAAATTCAATATTTATGCAAAATTCATATCGAAATCATTAAGAAAATTTTAGAAAATTAAAACTGAAAAATTCTGAATATTATTTTATAAAAATTTTTGAATGAAAATAGAAACCTCTAAATTATTTTATCCATAATTTTAAAAATATTTTCAAAAGTACTTGCAGGAAACATCAATCAAGTATTTCACTGAAAGATTTACAGTTTCAGCAAAAGTAGATTTGAAAACTAGGAAAAAATAGTTTTAATTGCATGTAATAATAATAATAACATTTAATCATTTCTGATAATAAAATCATTGAAAAATAAAATACTTTTTTGTTTTTATTTTGTCCTCTCCTCCTTCCACAAACCACTAAATATATCAGAACTCTATAAAGTACCCCCCCCCCCCCCCGCCTTTAGCTCGATGAAAATGCCAACGAAAACAATGGAAACCAGAAAAAAAAGGCATTGGTGAAAATTGTAACAGTAACTTCTAACCTGTGCAAATAAAGAAAGGTGACTCTCTATGTTTATATGTGTGATTGACGAATGGGCTGGGCTTAAAAGAGTAGTTTTCGAACGAATACAACTAACTCCCAAAAAATCCTTAATACATTATCTTTAACGACAGTCATGTATGTTTTGAAATTGAAGATAACATTTCTTCCTTGCATTTGAGGTATGAAATACAAGTTCGCAATGATTTCTTTTAAAAAGAAAAAAATATTTTTCTTTTTACAAATTAACTTTGGGTGTAATTTAGTTGCTATATTTAGGGATGAAAACAGATATTACATTAAATTAATTTGTTATAATTTTAATAATACAATGTAGTTTTATGATTTGAAAAAGTTTATTTAGCTCCGATTTAATGATCTTCAGTGCAAACTCATTTATTACAACTGTATAACCAAATTTTTATTATAAATTATAAGTTAACTCATAATTAAAATTAAGTTGTTTATAGATAAATAATAAGTCATTTCTGCTTTACAAATACAACTGATAAATTTTAATACTATGCAGTACATATTATGAGTAAACATGCAGCATGCCAATACGAGAAATCAAAATGCCAAAAAATCCTCATTTTGACCAAAATAAATTAATAAATTAATAATATCATTTAAGTTCTTTTGATAGCTTAAATTAAAAATTTAAAACTTTCAGTAATAGTTAGTAAAAATATCAGTAAAAGTTGGGATAAATAATGCTAAATTAATTTTTTTTCTATTCAAACAGATAAAAAGAAGAAAAGGAGTGAGAAAAAAAAAAAATGGCTTTATTACATTAATGTGTGTGCAATACACTTTAAACTATATATTGAAGTTGAATTAGCTGAAGTAAGATAGATTACTATTAAAAAAAAAACTGAATTAAAAAAAAAAAAAAAAAAAAATAGCTCAAGTTTTTAGCTTTTCAACAAATAATTTTTGAGTAATATATTAATACAAAATACTGATTTCTTCATTTTAAAATTATTTTGAATAGTATGATAGTCACAAGATTCTCCATACACATAGACACTGGCCAGCTTCCAAAAAAAAAAAAAAAAAAAAAAAAAAAAAAAAAAAAAAAAAACATTTTTGACCCAAGATACATTTAAACTTGTAAATTAGGTGAAAATCTTACATCCAAACTTTTAAAAGAATACAATACTTTTATTACGTACAATTGTTTTGTAGCGAAAGTATTAATTTAAATTATATACATTCACATTTAGTACTGATTATGGAATAGAAATATCAAAAATTTCGATTTTCAGTTTTTTACGTTTCGAGATGGCTTGAACCTTATTTGATTATTTTCAGAAAATGCTCATCTGTTCTGTGATAAAAATATTGTGTTAGATCTAGTTCAAAAACTGATACACAGAATTTTATATGAATTTATAAGGTGGCCATAATTAAACTGACAATTCTCATACTATTCTGTAGTACGATTTTATTGCTAGAATGGCATCATATTTCTTTGTAGAAAGATTAAGTAAGACGGAGAAGGAAGGATTCCGAAATAAATAAATAAAATAATAATAATGAAAAAAAAAAAAAAGTCTTAAAACTTCCCTCTGCGATAATATGTGGCACTGTTTTTCTAAGTCTTCGTCGTAATTTATAATTTAAAATTAATGATTGCGCACTTTTGTAAGTATTGATTTTGTCTCCAGTTCATAATTTGAAATTGGAGAAATTGTGCTGACTCGTACCGTTTTTTTTCTTTCTTTCTTTCTTTCTTTCTTTTTTTTTTTTTTTTTTTTTTAAGAACTTTCTTTATTATTACGCAGCACCATATATTCTCCGAGTGGGAACTTTAATCCCCCCCCCCCTTTTTTTTCATAGAATCCTTTTATCTTAATTAATCTTCCGTATTAGAAATCCGTTATTAGAAATTCCATTATTAGGAATTTCTAGGATATTTCAGGAATTTTAGAAATTCCTGAGTAGGGAATTTTAGGAAATCCAGGATAATTAGGAATATCCGTTATTAGGAATTCATTACGTATTAGGAATC
Organism: Salticus scenicus; assembly: GCA_963930645.1. Lineage (NCBI taxonomy): Eukaryota > Metazoa > Arthropoda > Arachnida > Araneae > Salticidae > Salticus > Salticus scenicus. The sequence continues at coordinate 102,096,070 of OZ005661.1, forward strand.
CGTAACGGAATCTGTTTTTATTAATCTTCGCATAACATTTACCGCCATTCTCGAAATTAGATTGCGCTATAGAACATTATGACCACTGTCAGTTTAATTATGGCGGGGCCGCCTTATATATTTAAATGTATCTTGAAATAAATTAGTGCTTATCAAATTTCGGTGTTATTCGTCCAAAAGGTGGCGCTCTTTGTACTGCAATTTTTACGATTTACGGAAGGCTATATCTCAGCCTCTTTCATGTATAATGGTATAAAACCTTATTTATGAAATTGACAATATGTATACATGTACTATTTCAATTTAGGTATGTATCGCCTGATAAGGCATAGGTGGTGGCACTGTAATTCAAATTCATGTGCGTCAAGGCTATATATCAACTTCTAGAGCGTATAAATGCTAAAACTTTAGATGTGATGACTTTTATTTATGCAGGGACTTTCATTTTGTTAATCTCATTGAAATTTATAATGATATTGAATGAAAACATTCTGGATTAGGTACATTCCTTTGTTTTAGAATATTTCCATGAAACTGACAATTTTATAAGTGTGCCATATAAAATTACTAAAAAATAAATAAATAAACAATTTTAAAAATATAGTTAAATACAGTTTTTGCTCTTAATTATTACTTTTTGATCCTAAATATCGTTGAATTGGAATAATTTTTTAACATCAATAAAATAAATTAATAATAATTAAAGAAATAGCGCTTTCCCTATTTTCTCACAAGATAAAAAAATGTATAGTAAATTAATAAAATATAAACTAAAATAAATTTTTTAAAATGTGTAAGTTTAATGTTCACGAATATTTTACTATAAATTTTATTTTTATATATAAATTTATTTTTTTAGGTAATATATGACATTAAAATTCTTCCTGAAAATCCCTAGACCAAAGCATTGTTTTATCTGAAAACACTAACATCAATTATTTTTCTTCCTACATCAACTATGTTTAAACACGAATTGTAGTTATTTCAGTTATTAAGTAAGTTTTATGTATCAAGATAAGTTCCATTATTATATGATTACTAACCGACGATAGCCTCGCGCTCGATTTTTACACAGGTATTTCAAAATTTATTTCTCTTTGCTAAATTACTGAACACTACACTGTCCTACATGATATTTATGTTTTGAGGTCTAAAAGTCTCCAAGAAATTTAAAATGATATTGTAATCTTTCAATTCCAATTTTACAATCACGTGTTTATTTAATATTTTAAATTATTATTCATTTCTCATGACGTATTGACGACATTTGCGATGTAAATTATTCTGCTAAATTATTGTTTCTCATTATTTTAATCAGTTTAAATACACACATTGAAAACATGAATAAAATTATGATTCCTCTAATATAATGCCCTGCTTTAGCTATTACATCATTTTTAAAGTTAGTTTCAGGAATTTCGGGATTTTATTATAAAGAAGATTAAATCCAATATCGTTTTTCAAACAACTTAATAAGTGGCATATGTAAGTAGTCTACACAATACCGTTTTAAATGTAAAATACAAAAAAGTTTCGTCATTTCGCGGGATTCATTAATTATTGTAAAATGTTGTATTATAAAAGGTGTAAAGCTTCTAACAATGCTTAAATATGGAAACAATTAAATTATTCTCTTTCACTTTCATTTTCTTTCCCACTAAAATAAATAAATAAGAAATAAGTGTAATTTTTACTTTCTTCTATATGTAATATAGAGAAAGTATTGGATTCGCGAAAATTTTCGAAGTCCACTTTTTGATGGATTTACATGTTTTGGGATGTGGAGAACACGAATTAATAGTTTTTAGAAAATGTCTGTCTGTCTGACTGTCTGTATCTTTTTTTTGTGGACGCTGTATCTCACGAACCAATGAATGAAATTTAACCAAACTTGGTATTTAGTTGCACCCTGACATAAACTGGTGCTGATTAGATTTTGGGATCAATCGCTCAATAGGTGGCGTTGTGATCGCATTTTATGCAAATTTTTAACATGGCAGCATAGGACAAAATTCCGTATAAATGGGCATAAAGAGAGTTATTTTACACTTGTGATTGTAAAATTAATATGAATTATTCATAATAGTAGTAGTTAGCTAGGAAAAAAATTTTGTGCATGTGGGGGCATCGGTTTCTCCCCCCTGGGGGGGGGGAAGTACCCCCCCCCCCCGGGGAAGTAAATTTTCAAGATGGGTATCTTTCGAAAGGTCTCGTTGATAATAGTAATAGTTAACTGGGAAAAAAATTTTGTGCATGTGGGGGCAATTTTTTTTTTTTTTTTTTTAACGAAATTTAACCAAACTTGGTATTTAGTTTGTCCCCGACATTAACTGGTGCTGATTATGTTTGGGGATCAATAGCTCAACAGGTGGCGCTGTGATAGCATTTTATCTAAATTTTTAACATGGCAGCATAGGCGAAAAATTCGTATAAATGTGCATAATAAGAGTTGTTTTAAACTTGTGATTGTAAAATTAATATGAATTATTGATAATAGTAGTATGTAACTAGGAAAAAAATTTTCTGCATGGGGGGCATCGCTTCCGGGGGGTAAATTTTCACAATGGGTATCTTTCGAAAGATTAGGTTGATAATAGTAGTAGTTAACTAGGAAAAAATTTTTGTGCATGTGGGGGCATCGGTTCCCCCCCCCCCCACCGGGGGGGGAAGTTCCAACCCGGGGGGGTTTGTTTTCAAATGTCTAAATAAAGTGTCTGATATAAGATATTCAAATGTTGTAGCGGAATAGATTTAATATATCTGTCATCCTTGGCGGAAAAAAATATCGCCAAATTATTTGGCGAACATATATAATTCCTTTCAAAAATCATGGTTATTTTAACAACTTATATTAAGAGAGCGAGGAATTATATGAAACAATATTTCGTACAATACGTATTACGAAAATAAACATCTGGCATGTATATTTTCGTAGTATGTTTTTAATCGCCAAATACAAAAAAAGCCGAAGATGACACAGTTTTGAAATTTAAAATTTTGTCAATTTGACAGCAAAATAACTGAATCTAACACATGGATACGATAGCATATCTATACCAAAATACGGGTATTAAAATCGGGAAATAATTTTCCTCGATTTTTAATAATTTTTTACAAAAAATACAATGGACGATTAGCATAGGGAATCTTTTTCTTGCATCAACGGACGGTCAGTGACGTCACACTTCGCTTACGTATTTGAAAACAGGATCTTCGATAGTTTAAAAAAAAAAGTATTTTGGTAAAATGAAGTGAATCGTTATTTACTTCCTCTTACCCATAGGGTCGAGAAAGTATTGTTTTAGAGTCAAATTTTCGAACGTGAGTTTTTGTTATACTTACATGTTCTGAGGTTCCCTGAATACGAAAATCACGTTTTTAGCGAATGGTCTCTGTTTGTGTCTGTCTGTCTGTCTGTGTGGATGTCTGAGTGTCTGTTATCAACATATCTCAAGAACAAATAGTAGCAGAAATTCCAAACTCGGTATTCTAAATGTGTATCATATAGGTATGCTACAGTAAGCTTTTCGTTAAGATGAAGCAATTGGTTCGTGTACAGGGACACTCAAAAATATTAAAATACATTACGTCTATGGGGAAATTGCAGGTAAGTAAAATTTAACATCTATAGACTGCACTAAACCAAATGAAACGAATTTATATATTTTGTAATAGAGATAGTCAACTGGGAAAAAAAAAATTGTGTATGTAGGAGCCTCGCCCCCCCCCCCCTTCCTCTAGGGGAGTAAATTTTCATGATGGGTATCTTTCAAAAGAGCTCGCCAACACCTTTAAAACGAATGGTTGAACCATCGATCTGCGATAATTTAAAATAAAGTTATCGATTTTTTTCAATTTTAACATTTTTTTTTTTTTTTTTTTTTTTTTTTTTTACTTTAATATTGAGAATAAATTCAACTTTTTTTTTTTTTTTTTTTTTTTTTTGGATATTTAGTGTTATGCTACTTCTCTAATATGGAAATCGTCTGTATTATCAATAATAATTTTAATAAATTATTTTTAAAAAACAGAATTATTTTTTAATAACCGAATTCTATATAAATGTAGGTGCATTAATGAAACGGGGGGGGGGGGTTGAGGGTGGTGCAGAACTAATTATCATATAAAACTCTTCCGAAGCGTAATTTGAATTGTTTAACATAGGTTTACATAACAGTACTTGTTATCTTAGCTCTTAATCTCCAACCTGTACTTATAGTATTAAATTTCAGGGTAAGAGAAAGTCGTGTGAATGACACACCATATTTTTCTTATTATGAGGACTTTAAATAGAGCACTTAACGGAACACTGGGATGTGTTGTTGCTATTGTGTTGTCGGGCCTATATTTTTTGTCAACCAGCAGTTTTTTTATTGTCATTCATATTTATTGATCGGGTAGAATTTTTTTAATTTCAGAACGAAAATTATAAAATATCGAAACATATTTGATTTATAAACAAAAACTGAAAATACATTTAAATGATCACGTGGAACTTCATGATCTAAAAATTGTTTTCAGGATTTATCGTTCACATTCCGTCATTTTTGACGGTTTTATATACTAGTATATATATATATATAAATGTATATATATATATATATAATTTTTTTTTTTTTTTATGCACAAAAAGTATGTTTTGTGTAAATTGTATATGGAACTCATTCATCGTTTACAGGGCTCCCAAAGTATTTGAATAGAATTTGGTTGTACTTAGAAATTGCTGGATGTGTGTATCCTTTTCTGTTACGTGTTTTTCATATAAGAGTAAATTTAATTACACTGTGTAATGTGCATAAAACTTTTAGAGAATGTGCAGGGCTAATAATAACAACTTTGAAAACACTATAAGTCACGATTTCTGCAATCAAAGCGGTTACGCATTGCGGCCCTCATGACTACTGTGTTCGTCTGACGAAGAGTCGTGTCTAATTTCTACCCGAAACAATTGTTGCAGATTATAGCATTTTATGGTGTTTATACAAAGTTTCCTCCTTACTGTTTTCAATGCCAGTTATGTGGTGTTTTTTTTTAACATACAGGGCTACCAAAAATTAAGTTAAACGTTCTTTTCTATTGAATATAATTGATGAAATGTTTGTCTACCTTCTACTATGTCAATGAACACTGCTCGTAAAAAAAAATAGTTTCTTATGCCCTTCTGCGTGTAAACAAAGTATATTTTGAAGTTTAAGTTTCCACTCTTATATATATATATATATATATATATACATATATAATATTACGTTTTGAGATTCACTGTCACATAAATCAAGTTTTTAGCATTTAATGCGTAGTTTTAATATGTATAATGTAATTTAAAAAAAAATTTAGTATATGATAGCAATTCGCAATTTATTCTTCTTATCATTCCCCATTTTGCCCTTAACTATTTTTCCATTAATAATTTTTTCCACTTACCCATTTTTCTGCCTCCCTAAATTTTCAATTCAATCTAATAAGGCATTAAGACGCTATAGTGCTTTAAATAATTTGGGCTTATAGGCCATAATGATAAAGAAATTTTCGTTATGTCTCTCTAAGAAAGCTATAAGTGCTAGATTCACTTAATGGGTTCATTCTACTGTTTTCTATAATATATATACGCACCAACTTTCAGCTCAATTGATCAAAACGTTTAAACGATATTGCGTTCAATCATGTACTTACATGCATGCATCACTGCAAGAATAGCAAAAGTGAAGTCAGGGACCTCAAAACGTGTAGAAACACAAAAATCTCAGTCGGATTTTTGGCATGATGGCATAGTACTTTCCTTATATATGTATGTTTGGAGAGTAAAAACAGTTTCATCACTTGAAACAGTTTCATCACTTGAAACAGTTCATTGAACAAACTGAAGCTTTGGTTTAATCTTATAACAAATTTGTATATTGAAAATACATATGTATATTTGTATATTTGTATATTTGAAATTATTTTTAAACTTCAGAAAAATTTAAAACTACTATTTATATTTTTTTGTATCATATAAAAGTCAAATTATTAAAAATAGATTATGCTTTCAACGAAATGATTATTTTCCCCTTAAATGCTTTGTGAAAAGAATATTGAAATCATGTTAGTTAAGAAAAAAAAAAAAAAAAAAGAAAAGAAAAAAAAAGAAAAGAAAGAAAGAAAGAGATTGAGAGAAAATGTAATACATAAAAATAGTTCTATACAAATTCGCAATGTAGTATATTCTTTTGTAAAAGAGTCATTATGTAGAACTAGAATCCAGTAGTTAGCGAAAAGGGGTTCCGAAAACAGGTGGGCAGTGCTAATGTTTTCAAAGCAGGTGGACAAATCTTACCTTGCCTGAGGGCATGTCAGTTATTTAGTTATCTCACCTGTGATGGATTCTGTACCCCTAAAATCGCGAACAGTGCTGTATGCTTCATTATTTGTATAAAAGCTACCCAATAATGAAAAAGAAGGGAAAAGAGTACTTATTAACGTTGTATTTTCATTTATTTAAAATAATAATAATAATAATAATAATAATAATAATAATGATAATAATAATAATATTCTACATATTTTAGAAAATATTTTTTTGAGAATTCTTTCTTTCTATATACATCTAAGATTATCGTGACGAGAATAGAAGCTATATGCTTCATTTAAAGAGTTTTAGAATTTTTTATTGACTTCTTTTAGGCCTGTTCTTCTCTTGTCATAAAGTAATGGAACTTTCTTGAGGGAGTAAAGCTCTATGTATTTTTACTGTGTTGGAAACAAAATATTTGTCCACTGATCTGGAAGATTAAGATTTTTAACCCAGGGCGATGGAATAGATAAGAACTAGAGATCACATGCTTTTGAAAATGTGCCTGCCGCCCTATGATTGTCTTTTCCTATCGAAAGTCTTGTGTCGTCACTAAAAAAAAATCGCGCGCGGGAACACTCTACTAGAAAGTAAAGCATTGGACACTCAGCAGTTCTTTGCAACACCCGCTCCACTTGCCAATTGTTTTATTCTAAAAATTTATATTTAATAAGGTCATCTTATGATATTGTTGATATTGTTACGTATAATAGTACGCAACTTAATACAAAAGACAGGAAAAGCTATAATTTTATATCGATTTCCACAAAAGAACGAGAATTTATCGAAATAATGCATGCGAAGATAGCAGAGAAAAGATTAAAAAAAAAAAAGAGAGAGAGAGAGAGAGAAAACAAGAATGTATAGTGATTATTTTTTTTACAAAATGATTATATGGATTATATGAGAGATGCATTCAAAAATAAGTTAAATGATTCGTGAGAAATTTCATAACAATTTTACATAAATTAAGCTATCCTTTTACATGCAACACAACAAATAGTTAATGAAATAAATAAATATAGTAATAATATTAAAAGAAGACACGTAATTGTGTCTACATCATTTGAAATTATATATGTATGATGGCCTGTAAGAGAATAAATAAAGTAAAAAAAAAAAAAAAAAACAGTTAAAAATTAAATAAAAATTAAATTAATGTGGTAACCGCGATTAAGGAACGCAAATTCACATTTTAAAGAGAAGAATCGGTTTCTTTTGTTCATTTCTACATATTTGAATCAAAAGATAACTATTAAATTACAGTAAATGTATTAAAAAATAAAACAACTTTTTTTTTTTTTTTTTTTTTTTTTTTTTAACAGAATTTAATTTAGTACTCACGTGCCACTTTTAATTCAAGCTTTTTTCTTGGAAATTTACAACTTCTTCGACTGTATAATAGATTATTTCATATTAAACAAAATTCAAGATGATGTTCTGCAAATGATGGTGATGATGTTTTCTTCCTGTGTGAAAATATAGGACTGCGGTCCTAAAAAATTGATGAAACAATGATCTCATGTATGCCTATTAATTATATAGATAAATGAAAAAAAAAAAAAAAAAAAAAAAAAAAAAAAAAAGAAAAAAACCTATTATGACATCAGTTTTATTCGAAATTTTTTATGACTCTGGCAATGAATTTATTTCCTTTTAAACCGGGAAAGTATTAAAAAACTGTTTTGGGGGCAACAATGTTTCTTTCTTTTTAAAAAAATTTAAAGTTAAAATGGGGTTTTATTTAATATCTTTAGAACTAAGGATCTTACTGCGACGTTAACTAGACATTTGTCGGATTGATAAGTATGCCAACATTTGTAGCGATGGATGGAAGGAACAGTTTACTTTTAACTAATTAAAACCTGGTTTAACACGACGTTTGTTTTATCAAAATAAAATCAAGTTCCAGATTTTTTTTTTTTTTTTTTTTTTTTTTTTTTTTTGAGTGGTGGACCTGATACCGTTTTGGAGGCCTCTTGCTTATTATTATATGTAATATATATGTATGTATATATATATATATTATAAAAAGTGGCCTTCCAATTTGTTAGAAAAGCAAAGTTTTTGATCAGTACATTTTGCCTGTTTTAACTTATACTTCAAAAACTTGGTCTTTAACATGTAAAGCTATACAAAAATTTCAAATAACACAGAGAAGCGTAGAGAGATGCATGTTAGGATTCACCCGAAGAGACAGAAAGAGAAACACTTGAATTAGGAAACAAACAAAAGTTACTGATGATATTTCTAGGGTCAAGAAGTTAAAACGGAGCTAGGTTGGGTATCTTGCGAGAAGAAATGATGATAGATGGATCACCAAAGTCCTATTTTGGAGACCAAGAGAGAGATAAGAAAAGATCGAGGAAGAGACACTGTGTCGTTGGAGAGATGAAATTGTGAAGTTTAGAACGAGCAGAATGGAGATGAACTATAGAAAATAGGGCAGTTTGGAATCACCTAAGAGATGCCTTCATATTGCAGAAGATGATAAAGGCTGAAATTGATGTTTGATGACGATATAACTACGGAATATATAATGTAACACATATTGCTTCATTTGAATTTCAATAGCACTCATCATCATACATTCTCAATTTCAAAATAGTTTAATCAAATAAACCTGCAAAATGAATTTCAACTATTCGAAATATATACATACATTATTCTTAATTTAAACTCGTGTTTTATAAATAAATAAATAAAATAAATAAATAAATAAAAATATGTTTGATGTATATGGTATTATTTGTTAGTTTTAAATTGCGAAACAAATGTTTCACACAAATTTAATTTCAGCCTATATCTATTAAACAGTTAAAAAATTTACTTTTGAGTACTGCATCGTTTTGGCAAAAATTTATTGAATCTCGTTCCCGTTAATAAAATATAGATAATAAAAAAATTTTGTTTATTCTTTTGTTTTTAAATCTTACAGCATTAACTATGAAAAGCCATGTCTTGTTAATACTTTGCTTTCAGAAAGTGCTAAAATTATAAAAATTCAAGTACCACATTTTTTTTTTTTTTTTTTTTTAATATAAATCTCATTCTTCCGTCTCTTTCGGACTTCTGTGTTTCTTGCTACGTCATCAGTATTTCTGGTTCCACTCTTTCGAATTTGATGACTAAGCCCTCATCGTACTTTCCAGCTCTGCATTTAGCCCCTGCTTACTACAGTTCTGTATTCGCTACGTCCTGGCTTGTAGGTGTTGTACGTGTGTGTTGTACATTACGTCCTAGGTTGCCGATGTATAATAAGTCTTCATTTGGCGGTATGTACTATGTCCTTGTTTGTATGTGTGTATTATGTCCTTACTTGCGGGTGTGTAACGGATCTTAATTTGTCGGTGAGCATCTCGTCTTCATTTGCCTGTGTGTAAAAGGTCTTGATTTTCCGGTGTGTATCACGTCTTCATTTGCCTGTGTGTAAAAGGTCTTGATTTTCCGGTGTGTATCACGTCTTCATTTGCCTGTGTGTAAAAGGTCTTGATTTTCCGGTGTGTATCACGTCTTCATTTGCCTGTGTGTAAAAGGTCTTGATTTTCCGGTGTGTATCACGTCTTCATTTGCCTGTGTGTAAAAGTTCTTGATTTTCCGGTGTGTATCACGTCTTCATTTGCCTGTGTGTAAAAGGTCTTGATTTGCCGGTGTGTATCACGTCTTCAATTACCTGTGTGTAAAAGGTCTTGACTTGCCGGCGTGTATCACGTCATCATTTGCCAGTAAAAGGTCTTGATTTGCCGGTGTGTATCACGTCTTCATTTGCATGTGTGTAAAAGGTCTTAACTTGCCGGTGTGTATTAGGTCCTAAAAGGGCGGCGTGTGTAATTTTTCTTTTATGCTGTATTTATCAGTATATAATCCGTGCATTAATTTTATGCATGTCACCATATTTTTAATTTATCTATTTCGTTTTTTCTCAAAGCTAGATAAAATATATAGTTTTAGAATTAAAATATGTAGTTATCTGTACAATTATGCCATGTTATATAAATAACTGAGCTGCCCTTTATGCGTCCGTAAAATTATTTATTTTTGACATTTCAGGTGTAAAAAAAAGATTTTATTCAGGATATTAGACACTAAATACATTTTATGGTACCAAATAATTGATTTTACTTTATTACACATTAGCCGCTTTTAGTGAACAACTGTTTCGGTACACATGTAACTTGTGGCAGTGCAAGTCTCTTACCATAGTGCCATAACCCCTAATCAAGTGTATTGCTTTAATGAACTGCAATAATGATACACATTATTAGGCTTTTGGTGTGCCGTAAAAAATACTGACTCTAATGACAAACTCCTGTTCATAAATGTCCGTGGTGTTTTCTTTCCTTGACAGACATTACCAGACTGTTTGCATATCTTGAAAAACCCCACCGTTCATATTTCTACTTGCTAATCTTTCCAATCTGATGTATTGCATTAAGCACGCGGGTCATTGAAAATCATTATAGTAAAATATTAAATAATTTATCATCGCTAAAATTTCCGTTCTACATAACATTTAAAAGTAAGTAACATCTCCCCCTTACCCCCTCCTCCTCCAAAAAAAAAAAAAAAAAAAAAAAAAAAAAAAGGAAGTTTTTTTTTTTTTTTTTTTTTTCCTTTTTTCATGACGTAAGACTTCACCAACCCTAGGAAACAAAGTTCGAAAACAATATACAAAAATACCATACTTATAAAAATATTATTATAAACGTAAATTATTTATTATTGTTAAAATTTCATTTCGATATATAGTATAAAAATGCATTCAAACAAATGCCTTTTTTTTCCTTTCTTTTTATTTTAATGATGAAAATTTTACAAAATATTCCATTTTCTTAGGTAAATATAAAGAAAATTACAGAGTATATGCATCATAATTTATTTAATATAGTTATAATAGTTGTAAAAAACCTAAGGCATCCATAAATTTATAGTCCACTATAAATTCAAATTTTGAACTCTAGGGGCGCTGTGAAGATCGTTAAAATAGCATTAAAACCATTCAACCATTTAAATGCACAATATATTCTAATCTAACATAAATCCTTTCATAACAAGAATTTTAATAAAATTTTCGCCGTAAGAGATGCTGCAATTTTTTTCTTTTTCTTTCTTTTTTTTTTTTTTTTTTTTTTAACATAACATAACGAAACACTAATATCACTTCATAAAATGGTTATAAATAATTACGTTTAATAAACATTATTTATTCATAGAAATTAATTATTAAATACAGTTGATAATTTTCTTCCTAAAATAAAATATTGTAATAATTATTGATTAAAAATATTTAAAAGGTATTAAATCTAGCTGTTAAATAACTATTGTGTGTATGCACATAAATCCTACAAAATGCGTACAGTAAGTAACACGAAAAAATCATATGTCAGCACTACTGATAATATAAATATTAAATAAGTATTAACAAATTCATCTAATCAGACTACATTCTTTAATAAACAAGGTTAAAATTTGCATGTAAAAATTAAATGCTAAACTAAGTATAATAAAAGCATTTATAAAATCATTTTTCAGCAAATTCTATTATTCCTTTTATGTTGAGATTACTTTTTGCAAAGAATTAAATCAAGAACCTAATTTAAAGAAAGCATAATAGCCCCAAACTAAGTAGGTTTAAAAACCTACTTTACTATTAACGTGGGAAAAAAAGTACAGTTTACTACAACGTAGTAAATAGTAATTATTTACCCCTACTTCATAAACAGGTTTCCCACCTGTTCATTCATCAAGCGCCTGATAAGTATTTTTACCGACCAAACGAGGACCTAAGATTTTCTATGATACACACTTCTTCCCACCTTCCTTCTCCGACACACAATCTAGATACACACTTTGCTTTAAAATACCTCCAAATGGAGACTTCCTAAATTTTTTATCCTGTTAATGTCCAGATACTAAAAATCCATTATTAAATAGTATAAGATGCGAATCTTAAATTTTGGCAATTGGGGACGTCCCCATTTGCGTGTGTGTCCCGAGTTTGAAGGTGTGTATACACACGGAAGTCCCCGATTCGCACCCCTTGCCAACACACACACACACACACACACACACACACACACACACACACACACACACACACACACACACACACACACATATATATAGATATATATTATTATTATTATTTTTTAAATACAGGGTGCAAAGCATTGTGACGAGAATACCTTTATCTCCGCAACTGTTGGTCGCAAATATATAGTTTCAGTTACAAAATGTTTTAAAGAATATGGGCATTTGTGGTATGATATGTTTAAATGTAAAATATCTATTTTTTCAAAATTACAAAAACTAGCTTTTTATATAGTCCCAGATCCCTATAGTCATATTTAGAAAAACTGACACTCATCCTAACAAAAAGTTTCATTTCTATTCTCCCAAAATGGAACAAGATATTTAAAGTTTGGATTTTCTAACATATTTCGGCCTTCAATAAGGGATCGGTTTAAAAATCCTATTTGGAATTTGTTTGCATTTTCCCTGGGTTTATTAAAGAATTTTTCATTGACTTTTTAATAAAGCCCGAGAAAATGATAAATAATCCTAAATTTTGAAACTATCTCAGACAATTTTGGGTGCACAAAAGTGAAACTTTTCGGGTTATATTTTTTAGGTTGGAACTCAACTTTTACTATTAGCGTCATGAAAATTGTATAAAAGTTATCAGTTTTTGTGATTTTTAATAAATTGATTTTTTAAATTTAAACATGTCATATAATGAATGCTTACATTTTTTTTTAAATACATTTTCTCATTGGAGGACGTCTGAGACCAATTGTTGCGCAAATAAAGGCCTGCTCTCGACTTTGCACCCTGTATATTCTAAACATTTCTGGGTACTACATTGTAAGTCCATGGATAGTTTATAAATATATTTGAATGCTGAAGTTCGTAGAAAGTTTTAATATTCCAACATAAAAAATAATTTCGAAAATAAATGTACCAATACACCGCTAAAATAATATATAATTGAGTTTAGAATATATTGTTAATTTATAATAATAAGAAATTGAAACGAAAAATTAAAAATTAGTTAGAAGGAAGAAATTTTAAAAATTTCCAAATACTTAAATATATATATATATATTTGTTTACGCATCTGATCAAAACACATGACACAAATTAATTATATCGCTGATTCGATAATAAAACACTTTAATTTCACAATATAACATTTGTTCGGCTCAAAAAGCACGAACTCGCACGATCACATTTTTTCTCCTCTCATTCCATTTCGTTTTCCACAGTAGGCCCGCACAAACGGAATATCACACTTTTTCCGAAGGGGTGTGCGAAGCACAAGCATGTGCGGCACGTAATACTCGTTGGCAAAATGTCAATACAGAACATCCCGCCCCACCTTGCAATGTTTTTTAAACATTCAAGACATGTATAATAATTACACAATTCTAAAATTACAATATCACAAATAAAATTAAATACTTATGAAATAAAATACACTATATACATATAACAATAATGACACATTTAATAAACACAAATAATTTTACTTATTTATTCATGGGTAGGAGGCACAACTTTGTGATTGGAAGTTTATAAGTACCCAAGGCGGTTTTAACTTCAACTACTCTTACTTTTGAGTCTTTGCCTGGGTAAGTAGCAGAAATTCTGCCCAATGACCACAGACATGGGGGCAAATTATCTTCTTTGATAACGACCAAATTTCCTACCTCCACATTATTTTTCTCGAACTTCCACTTGCTCCTCTGCTGCAAGTTGCTCAAATAATCAGAGATCCACCTCTTCCAGATCACTTGAATAAATTTTGTTAATTTTTGCCAATGATCCAGCCTATTTCCACCAATATTTGTTAAATCAGGCTCAACCATTGATGTAATAGGTCGACCAATCAAAAAATGGGAAGGGGTTAAGACATTAAGATCGTTTATATCCGTCGACAAAGGAACAAGTGGTCGAGAATTTAACATTCCCTCAACTTGGATTAAAACTGTTAGAAATTCTTCATAAGTTAGTTTTGAATTTCCAACAACTCTCTTTAAGTAATACTTAATGGATTTAACTCCAGCCTCCCAGATACCTCCAAAATTTGGGGCTCTAGGGGGGAGAAATTTCCAATCAATACCTTCTGATGACATGAAATCGGCAAGTTTTTCATCTGGCTGGTTTACTAATCTGTGCAATTTTTTAAGCTCAGCATTCGCGCCTACAAAATTTTTAGCATTGTCAGTAAAAAATTTTGCACACTTGCCTCGCCGAAAAATGAACCTTTTAAGAGCTGCAATAAATGAGGCTGATGTCATGTCTGACACCACTTCCAAATGCATTGCCTTAGTAACAAAACAGATAAATATACATACATAAATTTTATGGTACACACCTTTCCTTTGACCCCTATACTTAATATAAAAAGGTCCGCAGAAGTCCGCTCCAGTAATGTTAAAGGGAAAGGTTTTTCTCACTCTCTCCTCAGGCAAATCACCCATTAATTGGTCGATTACCTGAGGTTTTGCTTTGAAACAGGTTACGCAATTATGCACAATTTTTCTACATGTGCTTCTCCCATTAATTATCCAAAATTGTTGCCTGATTTGGTGCAGTAAAGCATGAGGCCCTGAGTGCAAATACTTTACATGAAAATAATTAACAATTAAATCAGTTAATCTATGTTTAGAAGGCAACAAAATGGGGAACTTTCTGTCGTAATTCAAATCACTATTACTCAACCTGCCTCCTACCCTTAAAATACCATCCTTATCAAGAAAGGAGTTTAAATTTGCAAGGGGGCTGGTTTTGGATCCTTTTTTGGCACCCATTTCCTCCTGAAAATGTTGTCTTTGAACCATTTTTATAATAAAAATTTCAGCTCTTTTCAATTCGGCAGCTTCTAAAGGACCGCTCCTCTTTCTTTTCCCCCGGCAGTTCTCTGTGAACCTGAAAATAAAGCTTAAAATACGAATAATTTTAAAATATTTGTTACTTATATTGAGAAAATTGTCAATAAAGAAGTCAACATTAACACTGAAAGAAAATAAGTTAGAGTCACTAATTTTCAGTTCCTCATGGAAGTCACTTAAAGTAATTGCTACTGGAATGTCTCTTTTAGGGTAGTCATCCCCAGTAAGGAACCTTGGTCCCCTCCACCATAGTTCATTCTCATTGAGCTTATCTGGGTCTACACCTCTTGAGATTAAGTCTGCGGGATTTTCCCCGGATGAGACATATCGCCACTGTTGTACATCTGTAAGTTCTTGAATTTTGGCCACTCTATTGGACACAAATGTCTTAAGTTTGAAGGGTTCCTTTTGTAGCCAAGAAAGAATTATCATAGAATCGCTCCATAAGAATATGTTGTTAAAGTCCATTTTTAGAGCTGCTAGCACGCGTTCGATCAGTTTTGCCAACAACAACGCTGCGCATAATTCTAAGCGCGGTATAGTTAATTTCTTTAGTGGTGCTACCCTGGATTTACTTGTCACCAATTGTATAGAAACTTCGCCAGATTGCGAGTTGGATTTACAATATATGACAGCACCGTATGCCAGTTCCGATGCATCGCAGAAACCGTGAATCTCAATTTGTACTGCAGATGGCAGTATAATGCATCTTTCTACTTTCATCTCTCTTATGGACTGCAAAGATACAGTAAATTTACGCCAATCCTTTGATTCTTTCTCTGGCAGGAGGTCATTCCAGTCAAGCCTTAATAACGAAAGTTGCTGCATAAAAATTTTAGCCTTTGTGATAACAGGTCCTAATAACCCCAAGGGGTCAAACAATTTTGCAATAAGCGATAGCACTGACCTTTTAGTAATTTCTGTTAAATCTGCGCAGTTCACCTTAAATAAAAAAGCATCTAAATTATGCTGCCAACAGACACCTAAAGTTAAAGATTCCTCTCGTTCACCAAACTCATAGTTTGCATCATCATTTTTTATGAGCTCGGGGTGATTACTGTGCCACTTGTGCAAAGACATTCCTGCAGACTTAAGAATACCTATTAGCTCATTTTGAATAATTTTAGCCTTTTCCAAGGAGCTAGCTCCAGTTAGGACATCGTCCATATAAAAATCCTCTCTAAGTACTGGAGCTGCGTTAGGGAAATTTGGCTCTTCATCTTCGGCTAACTGTTTTAATGTTCTCATAGCTAGAAATGGTGCACTGACCGTTCCGTATGTAACAGTTAGTAACTCGTAAGTTTTGGGGGGTTCATGAGCACTATTGCTCCACAAAATTCTTTGTAAAGCATGTTGACTCGGGTCTATTAAAATCTGTCTGTACATCATTTTCACATCTGCTGCGAACGCATAAATGTATCTTCTAAATCTTATCATAATAGAAAATAAATCTTCCTGAATGACTCCTCCATTATATTGGAGTGAATTTAAAGATAAACCATTGGAAGATTCACTTGAACAATTAAAAACAACACGCAGGTTGGATGTAGTTTTATCAGGTTTGTATATTCCATGATGTGTCGCATAATAACATATTTTGGGTTCTTTTTCCTCAATTACTTCTCTAAGATGACCCAATTCTTTATATTCTTCTAAAAAACTTTTATAAAGGCTTAAATACTTTTCATCTTTCGATAATCGGGTCCACAGCGATCTGAGTCGTTTAAGAGCAACCTCACGAGAATCTCCTAAACACGAAGGATCAGTTTTAAGAGGCATCGATACTACGTATCTCCCCTCTTCACTTCTCCAATGAGTTCGCGAGAAATGCTCTTCGCAAAAAGAATTTTCTTTAGATTTGGTTACCCCCATTTCAACATTCTCAATCTCCCAGAATTTTTTTAAAGTTGTATTTAGATCCCCATCAAGAATCAGACCGCAATGACCCATACTCGCACCTTGTTGCTCGAAACTACCTGAAGCAACATAGCCAAATTTTGTGTTCTGTAACAACAAAGAACAATTTTCCGCATATATCTGTCCTGGCGTAAGTAACTCATAGAAAATCTCTGCACCTAACAATATATCTATTTCACCAGGGATATTAAAGCTATAATCCGCTAAATGGACTGTATCTGACACCTCAACATTTACATCAATTATCCTCTGAGGAACAAGGTCGGTGATTTTCTTAACTATGAACATATTTAGATTCCTCTGAAAATCTCCCGTCTTATTTGCTATGGTAGCTCTCACGCAGCCCTTTACTACAAGTGACGAATCGTTTAGACACGAAATCAAAGTATTTATTTTTTCTGCTTTGAGCTGTAGACGATTTACACATTTTTCACTGACTAGGCAGACTTGACTTCCCACGTCTAACAAGCATCTACACTCCACCCACTGATTATATTTATTTTTTATCCGCGCTCGAATTGTGCTTAGCAAAACATTTCTAGTGCTTACAAAACTCGTAGCAACAATCGAGTCTGTATTCACAGATTTCACCTGAGTTACTTGACTATTTGCCCCTACACCATACACCTGACGGCCAATGCCAATCTCAGAATAACTTGTATTTTGATTTTGCGAATTTTGTCTCAAATCCCTATTTACATTCTCATTGGAAAAGTGAAGAAGTTGATGATGTGGTTTCTTACACATGAAACAATTGCGCACTTTACATTGTCTGAAATTACAGTTTTGCAATAAACACTTAAAGCAAGCCTTAGTATTTTTTACAACTTCTACCCTCTCGTGTGGCGTTAGCCTTTTAAATTGCGGGCAGTTCTGGAGTAAGTGAGATTCATTACCCTTACACAAACCGCATTTGTTATTTTTCATCTCTGACAAAAATACATTAGCACCTTTATTAAACTTACGAGATGAATTGTAATTCTCAGGCTGTTTACCTCGCGAAGTTGTGTATAAGTCAACCTCCTGCGTTAATTTTAAGGGATTAAACCACGCATTTCCTTGTCTAATACTTATATGCGACGCGACCTCTTTATCTAAAGTTTGGAAGATTTTATCCGCTACAATTAATTGGTTTAGTGTATCAAAATCCGAAATTTTTCTCAGTTTCAAATAGTATTCCCAATTTGTTTTTAAACGAGACGCAAATTGCACGCATGTTTCGCCATGTTGTCTAGTCGCCTTTCGAAATTGTTCCAAACACGCCATAGCAGTGGGTTCAAATTCTCGCAAAATTAATGATTTCACTTTTTCATAATCTCCAATTTCCGCATCTTTTAAATATGTAATTATATTGGAAGCCTTTCCGCCTACTAAATTTAAAAGAATTTCCGCTTTATATTTGCTTGGAACATCCTTCGCTACAAAGGCTCTCTCTAAAGAAGCAAAAAATAAACACCAGCCCTCAGGTTTACTAGGCAATTTTATAGTTAATGTTCGAACACTTTTTATTGGTGCATCTAAATTACACGACTCAGAATCTTTATCACTATTGACTTCCGATTTATTTTCAGATTTTAATTTCTGAAGTTCTAACTCAGCTTTAACCCTATCAAGTTTAATTTTCTCCAATTCCAGAAGTCGCTGTTCACCATTTTTTCGTTCATCAATTATTGAATTGCCGATGGAAATTACCTGCCCTGGATCCGACTTATACAACGCACTGTTTGATATAATACTATTTTATTCAGCCACGGTCATTTTTTCATTAATTTTTCCCCCTATTTCTTCGGCTATAAGCCTCAGATCGCTTTTTATTGCGTTTTTGAACATATTTATATTTCTCAATTTACTTTATAATAAATAAAAAAGAGGAATAATCTCACTTACTCAAATAACGAACACTTAAATCACGAATACTAAATAATCACAAACAATAAAATCAAAAATAAATTCAATCAAAAAAAGGGAAAAGAATTTGCTCTTACCTCAGATCACTGCGATCCCTATTTTCTATCACTAAGCTGATGTAATTCATAGTTCCTCTCACAAATAACAAGTATTGTTCACAAAAACACGTATTCTTCACAAATGCCACTAAATTTTCACCAAGAACACGCATTCTTAATTAATCAGCAAAATAAACAGCCATTCTGTTCAGTTACTTTCCACAAAAGTTCGAAAACCATTGTTCTTATTACGCAATTCGAAACTAAATTATTAACACCAATCACTCGTTAAATTACACTTATTACTCCGGCCTCTAGGACCAGATGTTTACGCATCTGATCAAAACACATGACACAAATTAATTATATCGCTGATTCGATAATAAAACACTTTAATTTCACAATATAACATTTGTTCGGCTCAAAAAGCACGAACTCGCACGATCACATTTTTTCTCCTCTCATTCCATTTCGTTTTCCACAGTAGGCCCGGCCCGCACAAACGGAATATCACACTTTTTCCGAAGGGGTGTGCGAAGCACAAGCATGTGCGGCACGTAATACTCGTTGGCAAAATGTCAATACAGAACAATATTTAATCAAAATATTTTTCTAAAATATTTAACATACTTCATGTTTTTAAATTTCAGTGCATGTGTGTATATATATTTTCAGTTTACAGCAGCAGTTTACAAAAATTATGTTTGCAGGTATTTAAATATTTTCCACATGGCAATGTAACTGGTATTCTTTAAATGTTTAAATTTCTTTACATTGAGTCAACGCAATTTGTACTCATTTGATGTAATTATGCTATCATGACATATTAAATAATTAATAAATGTAAATATTATTAATATTAATAAATAATATAGTAAATCGTCTTTTTTTTTTTGTTTTAAAAGCAGAATATCTTTTTTTTTTATAAAGATGTGGAATAAAATTGAATTGAATCTTTGTTTTATTATGCAGTTAAACAAGTTCATATATTTTATTTAATAAATAACAGTAAAGAGATATTTAAAATTATAAGTCGGTGAAACTTAGGATATTATTTTTAAAATATGGAATTTGCATAACCTAGATTATATATATAATCATATAAACATTAAATAAATACTTCAGAATTTAAAAAGAAAAGAAAAAAAGAATTACGAACCTTCTTAATTTTTTTCATAAGAATTTTCAAGAAAACACCCTTGCAAGTAGCATTTTAAAATAAATAATGACCAGTCTGGAAGAGTCACTTAAAATTAGCTCTTATCTTCTAAACTCTTTATGTTACTTCTTCATTCAGAAACATAATAACCAAAAATAGTTATTTTAACAATTTCCATCTCAGAAGACTAAATTATTAAAATGAATCCATAATTTTTAAGCGGTTTTCTGTAACAGGAGCAGTTTTTTCTGCGATGCAACGCTGCCTACAAGTATCAAAAGTTAGGCTTAAGAACTTACGCAGATATGAAAGTGATTGTTTAATTGATATTAAAATAAGACTTTAATAAATAGAACATAGAGAATATTACATGTTAAAAATATTACATTTTTACCTTTTCTAAAGCTTATCCAAGTCATTATAACGCTAAAACTGAACAACACAGATTACATGTTTTAAAATTACCGCCTCACATAACGACACGATTTTCCCAAGACCTGGCGTTTGACTTTGCACGGTCAGCGAGAATTAAATAAATGCAATCCAAAGATGTCAATATCATCTGCCCTTCCCTTCTTGCATCCGCAATAATCATGTTTCAAAGTTCAACATTTGAAACAGAAATTTATTAAGCATCTATAGTTGTAGAAAACATATAGTCAATATTTTAAGGAAAAATGGAGCTGAGTTAAACAATTATTTAAATTTTTATAAAGTATTTAAAAAACTTATGAGATCACTTTATTTTTTCATTTTAAAATCTCGAATTAAACGGAAAAGCATATTTTGTTTTAGTGTATATTTCAGTATTGAACAAAATATTCAGTGAAAGGATCAGAAATGGCATACACTTTATTTTTTCTGTATACATAAAAAGAACGCAATGGATGCATGGAAATCTTCGACTAGGGTTTTAACACTCCTTGAGACGTCCTCGATAGGATTCGACAATTTTTAGAACTTGTTTGCGCATCTTAATAAAATTTTGTGGAAATTGTATCTGAAGAATCAGTGGACAGAATTTAACCTAACTTGATATTTAGTTGAACTTTTATTTAAACTAGCCCTGATTAATTTTTGGAATATATGACCTAATGGGTGCTCAGCTATTATGTAATTCCCCCCCCCCCTCCATGTAACGGAGGGCAGTATCTCAGTTTCTATTGAATAAAACTGCACCAAACTTGATATGTGAGATAGATATTATGTTAAACTATGGTGATCTAATTTGAGCATATATTGATTGAGAGGTGGCACTACTGTGCTGCAACTCAATCCCGTTTAAAGGAAAGCAATATCTCAGATTATTATTATTATTATTATTATTATTATTATTATTATTAAAAATTCACTAACATGAGTATGTGAAATATGTATTATGAAAAACTATGATAATTCAGTTTGGGTATATATCGGCCGATATAGTACTCTTTATTATGCAATTTTTTTGAGATAGCTATACCTCAGCATGTGTTAGTGAAATCTGCAACAAATTTAATACGTAAAATTTTAATTTTGAGATACAGAGTTTATTAAATTTTTGTTCATGTTAACTGGTTAAGTGGCGCTGTTATATAGAATGCTACAGAATAAAGTAGTGCGATGGGTAGAAGATTTCTTTTAAACAGTTTAATTAAAAGAGAATGGCTACGTAAAATTTTCATCTATTAAGAAAATAATTTTTGAAATTTATATTAAATAATTTTCTTTTATTAAAATTTATTAAATAAAATTTGGAGTTAAAAAAAAGATAAGAACAATCAAACAGAGTAATGATTTAACAATATTATCAATATTAATAATTTATCAGTAACATTCAAACTTAAATAAAATATAATAAAAGTTTAAAATTATGCTTAAAGAAAAAAAAAAAAAAACCCTCATTTCTGTAACTTCCCGATGAGTATTAGTGTCCGCGAGGTTCTACTCTCGAACCTTACAGACGGGAAGTGTTGGTTTCGATTTCTGGTCGCGCTCGTCGACTTAGGTTTTCGGAGTTTTCCCGTGATTTTCTTTGAAACTCGCGTAAATAAGGGTTAGGCATTCTTAGAATTATTTCCACGGAGGGTACACCATCCAGATCTAGGACCCTCGTGTAGTTCGTTTGTTTTAATCCTAACACCAACACTCAATGAATATTACGAAATCAAAACTGAATCTGGGCATTTTGTCCTATTCGTAATAATCTCACTGAGACAGAACGTTTTATGACGGTGTTACATTTACACGTTTGGTATAGAACTGAAATTGTACGTTTTATGGAAGGTACAACGCACACTTTTTTAGAGCGTTCAAAACAATTTCAAGACAGAGCTACACACGTTTGCTTTTTTGAAATCCAGTGGATTGGTGTTTTTCCTACGAAGAATAGGTTTCCTGCCATCGATTTGCGATCAGATTTATCACCGGCCCAATCGGCATCGGCGTAACATGTTAGAATAGGTTTTTCCTTTCCACTTATGACCAAATTTAATTTTTCAGTCTTTTTCAGGTAACACATAATCTTTTTCGCTGCATCCCAGTCTTGCTGCCTGGGCTTCTCATTGCGTCTACTAAGAATATTGACTGCTGCTGCGATGTCAGGTCTAGAGATAGTAGCGATATATAATAGGAATCCGATGGCTTGTCTGTATTTTGTATTGTTACTTAGTAAATTATCATCGGAGGCATTGTCTAGATAACCGGGATTCATTGGTATATTTGTGGGCTTAGCATTTTGAAGACTGAATTTTTCTACTAGTTCTTTTATTTTAGTTCTTTGATTTATTAAGTATTCTCCTTGTTTTGATTTTTGTACGTTAATGCCGAGGTAGTAGCTTATTTCTCCGAGATTTTTGAGCTCGTATTATGCACTAAGTTTCTCGATAGTTTCTTCTATTTGTTGGTCCGATCCGGATATTAATATGTCATCCACGTAAATAATGATAT
Source organism: Salticus scenicus (assembly GCA_963930645.1). Lineage (NCBI taxonomy): Eukaryota > Metazoa > Arthropoda > Arachnida > Araneae > Salticidae > Salticus > Salticus scenicus. Next base: position 102,119,242 of record OZ005661.1, read on the forward strand.
GTATAGGATTTGCTTCATCTTTCTTAAACAGGCAGGCATCTGCTGTGCTTTGTGCAAAACCGAATTCCTTTAGAGTTTTACCAATTTTCAAATGCCATGATCTGGCGGCTTGCTTAAGGCCATAAAGGGCTTTCTCTAATTTCCATACTTTATTTTCGTTTCCAGTTGAAGTTTCCAGGTTTCCTTTAGGCTAACTAAATCAGAATCTATTCTGATGAAAAACAGGCAGATGTACAATCACGTGACAGTTCTATTAATAGATCTTCACCCCTTCAACTAGGAGGCAATGAAAAATTGGGGAGGTTGAAAACAGATACATTTTTGTTTTTATTATAATGTTCGTTTTTCACAGAACACATTTTGGAATAAAGGAGTCTTTTGAGTTTGTAAATTTTCTGTCAGTTTGTACCGTTTTCCAGACAGAAACGCTAACTCTGCTGTTTTCCACCAGGTTACGTTCCAAGCGGTCGCGTCTCGTAGCTCATGTTCAGGCTGAATCATTCGCCGCCTTTTGTACGTCAAGTCCGTCATTGCTAAATTTAAGATTACTATATAATAGTCTTATATAGCCTCATATAATAATCTTATATGGTAGTTCGTCACTGCCAAACTTAAGACTATTATATAATAGTCTTATATAATAGTCATATACGATAGTCTTAGTTTTAGCAATGACGGACTTGATGGACAATTGGCGGCGAATGATTCAGCCTGTTATATAGTAGTCTTAATATTCACTATACGCAAGCGAAGAGATGACGTCACTGTCTGTCCATGGAGCCATGAAAAAGATTTTCTATGTTAATCGTCCATTGGAATTTTTGTAAAAAATTATTAAAAAATAACGGAAATTATCTGCCGATTTTAATTCCGATGTTTGGGTATAGTTATATATAAGTTACTGTCTACATGTGTTTGATTGAGTTATTTTTTCTGTAAAATTGATAAAATTTTAATTTAAAATAACAAAACTCCAGAAAAAAAAATGGTAAACTTCCAGTTTCGAATGTAAACATAAACATTTCATTTCAAAGGGTGATATTTAAACAATAAATATTCAACTAATATCTATATTAATAAAATCAGAGTTTTGTCTGTAAATTTGTCGGAATCAAAAAATTTTGCGATGTCTTCACGTTTTACACCCCATGAAAGCCGAAAATGACTTCAGAAAATTTTGCCTGTGTGTGTGTGTGTGTGTGTGTCTGTGTGTGTGTCATCGTGTCCGAATGTCGCTTTATTTGTCCGGGCATCACTTGAGAACGGCGGGACGGAATTCAACGACGCTTGGCAGGAATTTAGGTCTTCACCCAACTTAAAATTATATCTATCAACTTTTCAGAAATTCCCCCCCGTTCCCCCCTGGGGGGTAAAAGACTAAAACACGTTTGTCCGGGCATCACTCGAGAACGGCTGGACGGAATTCAACGGCGCTTGGCAGAAACTTAGGTCTTCACCCAACTTGAAATTATATCTATAGAAATTTTCAAAATTATGATTACTGTTTAAATTGTGTGTAAAAAACGCCTGCGCATGCGCTATAAATATTTTTTCACTAAAATGCTTTGAATGAAAAAATAAAATATATAAATAAATTTTTAAGTTAAAGACTTTTGTATTCGCGTGATTTTCACTACAAATTATGAAAAGATTGAAATGAAGTGTTGCCATCTAAGTTTCATACTTTAGTTAATTTTATAAAATCTAATTGTCGTATCGAAAAACTGTTTACACCCCAGGATTCAGAAAAATCACCGCTTTCATTTGGTTTTGAATTTGTAATGATAGGACTGATATTTCTAATTTATTTTTCCCTTTATCCGTTTTTCCGTTGCCACTTAAATTTCATACTTTAGTTATTTTTTAAAAATCTAATTGTCGCATCGAAAAACTATTTGAAACCCTGGATTCAGCAAAATCGCCCCTTTCATTCGGTATCAAATTTATAAATATAGGTCTGATATTCCTAATTTATTTTACCCTTTTTCCGTTTTCAACCCAGATTCGATATGGAACAGCTTTAGTATCGGATCCCTTTGGCAAAATTTGAAATTCGGCACCGAAGTAGCTCGGACGTTTCTCGCCAAGATCTTTAATTGCACAATTGAGATAGCCAATTCAGTTCATCGCTAAAATGGCTTAAAATATTTAAAGTCACCAAAGGGTTCCGATACTTAAGCTGTGCTTTTTGTATTTATTTATTTACTAGCAGGCTTTGCCCGCTTCGCTGGACATTAAACTTAAATGAGTTGTCAAAATGCCATATCTTTATTAATAACCTAAGTTCTCGCTGTGATTGGTAGTTTTCTCGCTTCCAATGTGAGGAGTCTGGGTCCCCACTGTCTTCGGCACAACTTATCCACTTCTTACTTCCTCACCCTCAGCGGGTGAGTTCGAAGTTTTGCAAAATCCCACTAATGTACATAATGCGTACACTTAATCAATATCCACACAACAAAATTCGCCATTCTAAGATAATTCAAAGCGAATTCAAACGGAAAAACATGTTTTTACACATGTTTATTGCCCTCCGACTCTGAGAAGGGGGGGGGGGATTTCGAATTTCGTGAAATGCAGTTACAATAAGTGCCGGGTGCATACAAATAATTTACGCACCAAATTTCGTGACCACAGAAGTCTTTAATAGGCAATAATGTAAATAATAAATTATACAGACACGACATTATTTCATTATTTAAAACATGAAAATCTGACATTGACAGATTTTAATTTAGTGCCACAGGCCTACTGCTAAACTTTTTAATATCGACAAATTCTTCTTTAGTTAATTCGTGACGATCTAAATTCCATGATAAAGTTTTCATTATATCAAACCAATGTGTTTTAGCTGCAGATATTGTAACAAATAACGTTGGAAGTCCAAACTGTCTTATAGCCGCAAAACAACGTCTTTTCTCTTTTTCCCAATGAGGGGGAGGTGTGCCTTGGGGGGACTCATGTCAAAGGTGTGCCTTGGGGGGGACTCATGTCAAAGTTGTACCTTGGGGGGACTCATGTCAAAGTTGGGCCTTGGGGGGACTCATGTCAAAGTTGGGCCTGGGGGGGGAGTCATGTCAAAGTTCAGCCTTGGGGGGACTCATGTCAAAGGTGTGCCTTGGGGGGGGACTCATGTCAAAGTTGTACCTTGGGGGGGACTCATGTCAAAGTTGGGCCTGGGGGGGACTCATGTCAAAGTTGGGCCTTGGGGGGGACTCATGTCAAAGTTGTGCCTGGGGGGGGACTCATGTCAAAGTTGGGCCTTGGGGGGAAGTTGGGCCTGGGGGGGACTCATGTCAAAGTTGGGCCTTGGGGGGACTCATGTCAAAGTTGTACCTTGGGGGGGGACTCATGTCAAAGTTGGGCCTTGGGAGGACTCATGTCAAAGTTGTACCTTGGGGGGGACTCATGTCAAAGTTGTGCCTGGGGGGGACTCATGTCAAAGTTGTGCCTTGGGGGGACTTCATTCAATAAATCCCCATTCAATAAACCGACTGAAATAGGCCCTGAGCACTATTAAGAGTGTATTATAAAAATTCGACAACGCTGTACCGACTGAAATAGGGATACCTTGGGGGGACTCATGTCAAAGTTGGGCCTGGGGGGGGACTCATGTCAAAGTTGTACCTTGGGGGGGACTCATGTCAAAGTTGGGCCTGGGGGGGACTCATGTCAAAGTTGTGCCTTGGGGGGACTTCATTCAATAAATCCCCATTCAATAAACCGACTGAAATAGGCCCTGAGCACTATTAAGAGTGTATTATAAAAATTCGATAACGCTGTACCGACTGAAATAGGGGTACCTTGGGGGGGACTCATGTCAAAGTTGTGCCTTGGGGGGACTTCATTCAATAAATCCCCATTCAATAAACCGACTGAAATAGGCCTCTAGCACTAATGAAGAGTGACCTATAAAAATTCGACAACTGTACCGACTGAAATAGGCCTCTAGCACTAAAAAAATAAAAAAAGCACAGCTTAAGTATCGGAACCCTTTGGTGACTTTAAATATTTTAAGCCATTTTTGCGATGAACTGAATTGGCTATCTCAATTGTGCAATTAAATCTTGACGAGAAACGTCCGAGCTACTTCGGTGCCGAATTTCAAATTTTGTCAAAGGGATCCAATACTAAAGCTGTTCCATATCGAATCTGGGTTGAAAACGGAAAAAGGGTAAAATAAATTAGAAATATCAGACCTATATTTATAAATTTGATACCAAATGAAAGGGGTGATTTTTCTGAATCCAGGGGTGCAAACAGTTTTTCGATGCGACAATTAGATTTTTAAAAAATAACTAAAGTGTGAAATTTAAGTGACAACGGAAAAACGGAAAAAGGGAAAAATAAATTAGAAATATCAGACCTATCGTTACAAATTCAGTACCAAATGAAAGAGGTGATTTTTCTGAATCCTGGGGTGTGAACAGTTTTTCGATACGACAATTAGATGTTTTAAAATTAACTAAAGTATGAAACTCAGATGGCAAAACTTCATTTCAATCTTTTCATAATTTGTAGTGAAAATCACGCGAATACAAAAGTGTTTAACTTAAAAATTTATTTTTATATTTTATTTTTTCATTCAAAGCATTTTAGTGAAAAAATATTTATGGCGCATGCGCAGGCGTTTTTTACACACAATTTAAACACTAATCATAATTTTGAAAATTTCTATAGATATAATTTCAAGTTGCGTGAAGACCTAAGTTTCTGCCAAGCGCCGTTGAATTCCGTCCAGCCGTTCTCGAGTGATGCCCGGACAAACGTGTTTTAGTCTTTTACCCCCCAGGGGGGAACGGGGGAGAATTTCTGAAAAGTTGATAGATATAATTTTAAGTTGGGTGAAGACCTAAATTCCTGCCAAGCGTCGTTGAATTCCGTCCAGCCGTTCTCGAGTGATGTCCGGACAAAAAAAGCGACATTCGGACACGATGACACACACACAGACACACACACACACACACACACACAGGCAAAATTTTCTGAAGTCATTTTCGGCTTTCATGGGGTGTGAAACGTGAAGATATCGCAAAATTTTTCGATTCCGACAAATTTACAGACAAAACTCTGATTTTATTAATATAGATAATACTGTCTATTAAAGACTTTGTGGTCACGAAATTTGGTGTGTAAATTGTTTGAATGCATCCGGCACTTATTGTATCTGCATTTCACGAAATTCGAAATCCCCCCCCCCCTTTCTCGGATTCAGAGGGCAATAAACATGTGTAAAAACATGTTTTTCCGTTTGAATTCGCTTTGAATTATCTTAGAATGGCGAATTTTGGTGTGTGGATATTGATTAAGTGTACGCATTATGTACATTAGTGGGATTTTGCAAAACTTCGAACTCACCTGCTGAGGGAGGGGAAGTAAGAAGTGGGTAAGTTGTGCCGAAGACAGTGGGGACCCAGACTCCTAACATTGGGAGCGAGAAAACCTCTACCAATCACAGCGAGAACTTAGGTTATTAATAAAGATATGGCATTTTGACAAATCATTTAAGTTTAACGTCCAGCGAAGCGGGCAAAGCCTGCTAGTACTAAATAAAAGGAAAATGGATTTGTTACTAACTGCTGCATGTATAAGTAGACGATACGGAAAAAATTACGATTTCCTTTTTTTGCTGAATTTACATGTTTTGAGCTTTCTTTACGTTTCAATTAACTGAAATTCGCTACTTATTTTTTAAAAAAAGTGTCTTTTTTGCTAGCTTTTGTGGGTAGAAGAAGTAAGTAGAAGATACATAAAAACTTTTGATTTCCGGTTTTCGATGAATTTACACGTTTTGAGATTTCCTTGCATTTGAATTAAGTGAAATTGATTACTTATTTTTATTTTTTAAAAAGTGGATTTATTATTCTTTTCTCTGCATATATAAGTAGAAAATATAAGATTCAGAAAAGTTTTAGATTTTCGGTTTTCGATAAAGTTACACGTTTTGAAATTTCCCGAACTCAATTCGACCATTTTTGAAAAATATCTTTTTTTTTTTTTTTTTTTTGTTTTGTTCAAACACTGTACTTTATGAACCAATCGAATTAATTTAACAGAATTTGATACTTGGTTGGGCCTTGGTTTGACATGGTACCTATTAGCTTCTGGGCTGTATTACACAACAAGGGGCGTTTTCACGTTGCGATTTTCTCTCATTTCAGAAAAGGCTAACATCTACAGAGAGAAATAGTTATATTAAGTAAAACTCTGCTGATTCCGTTCGAGTGAATATCGGCAAACAATTGAAGCAGCTGTGTTGCAATTGCATTCCGTTTAGGACAAGGCAATAACTTTGCTTTGCCTCGCTTTGCAAAAAAAAACTAGTATGTTGTGGCCACCACAAGACTTTCTTCTATATTTTCCTATACATATTCAATCAGTAACAATATTTAAAAAAAAAAAAAAAAAAAAAAAAATATTTTTTTTTCTAAGTTTTTTTTTTGTTAAAAGTAAAAAAAATCGATAACTTTGTTTTAAATTATCACAGATTTATGGTTCAACCATTCGTTTTAAAGGTATTGACGAGATCTTTCGAATGATACCCATCTTCAAAATTTAACCCCCCTGGGGGGGTACTTCCCCCCCAGGGGGGGAACCGATGCCCCCCATGCACAATTTTTTTTCCTAGTTAACTACTACTATTATCAATAATTCATATTAATTTTACAATCACAAGTTTAAAATAACTCTCATTATGCCCATTTATACGGAATTTTGTCCTATAAAATGCGATCACAGCGCCACCTGTTGAGCTATTGATCCCCAAATCTAATGGGCACCAGTTCATGTCAGGGTGCAACTAAATACCAAGTTTGGTTAAATTTCATTCATTGGTTCGTGAGATACAGCGTCCACAAAAAAATGATACAGACAGACAGACACACAGACAGACAGACAGACAGACAGACACACAGACAGACATTTTCTAAAAACTATCAATTCGTGTTCAGGACATCCCAAAACGTGTAGATCTGTCAAAAAACGGAGGTCGAAAATTTTCGCGAATCCAATACTTTCTCTATATTACATATAGAAGAAAGTAAAAAATGGTCGAGTTTCGACCACTGGGCGATACTAGTAAATTATTAAAATTTGAATAGAATAAAAACAGTTTAACTTTAATACAGCACAAATGCATAAGTATGAATTAGTATACATAATTCACGCAGCAGGAAAAAATTTTGCCTCCTGCTTAACAGCATTTAAAATTGGGGTAAATATAAATAGATTTAAAAATAGATTTAAAAAATAACTTCAAAAGATATAAAAGATTTCTTATTCGATAAAAGATTCGATTTCTTATCGATATTACATTGTTATAATTTTTATTGCCAATTTTATTATTCATTTAGCACATTGATAAAACACAAATATTACGTTTTATTTAATTAATAAGATAGGCCGCCTGAACAATTTCTAATGAACATTTATAATAAGCAGCACTTATCTACAAAAGAAAGCTGATACACGTTTAGTCATATTAATAACGCAGAAATCATTTTTTTATTATTTTATATTCTAATGTAAATTGTTGACTAAAACAATCATATATCGTTTTAAACTACTCTTCAGACTATAATATAGGACAAATTATTTATGTATATGAATTGCATCTCTTTAAAACTATTTAAATGCAGATTATTTATTTCACTGACCGCGATCAGATGAAGGTGACAGCAGTAGAAAAAAAAAAAAAAAAAGCACTTCCCTCCCTTTTGCAAACCAGACGGGTTGCTGTATTGAGTGGAACTGGTGCGTAACTTTATCTTTCTTGGCTCTTCACAATTTTTCTCGCCAACCCCTAAAACATACTTGCCAACATCCTAATTATAAACCGGAAGATTTTTTAGTACACGCCCCTTTTTCCCGCACCAGTATATTTTTTGAGTAATATTCTCCAAATTGAAATATGATTAAATGAGAAGAAAAACACTCAATATATTAGTGTGGAAAAAGGGGCGTGTACTAAAAGATCTTCCGTCTCATAATTACATAGCTGCCAATATTTTAATTTATTCCGGAGTACTTTTAGCCCTGCCTTCATTTCGCACCACTTTATTTATGGAAAATTTTTCTCCAATATAACTTCGATAAAATAAGAAAAAAAAAAATACTTAAAAAAAAAAAAAAAAAATCTGGAGTGACTCCACTCGACTTTCGGAACATTGAGTAATTAACAGTTTTGTAGATAAAGTAAAGAAAGAGAAGTTGTTAAACAAACAAAAAAGAGAAAACCATAATAGAGTGTTTGAGTATTTTTCTCCATATATTACACGATGTTTTATTTAACGCTACTGAACTTTGAGCCCATAGATCATAATGACAAAGAATTTTTCGCTGTGTCCCTGTAAAAACCTATAAATGCTAGATTCACCAAAATGCTTATAGTTAGTGCAACAGTGATTTATAATACTCATATAAATTTTCAGCTCAATTGAATAAGGCGTTTAGATGCTATCGTACTTTTAAAAATTTGGTCCCATAGGCCATAATGATAAAGAATTTTTCTTTGTGTCCCTGTAAAAAAACTGTAAGTGCTAGATTCACCAAAATCTATACAGTTGGTGCAACTGTGACCTATAATACGTGTAAAAATTTTTTACTCAGATTAATAAGGCGTTTAGACGCTATCACACTTTTAAAAATTTGGCCCCATAGGCATAATGATAAAGAATTTTTCTTTGTGTCCCTGTAAAAAAACTATAAGTGATAGATTCTCCAAAATCTATACAGATTGAGTATTTGTAACCTATAATATGTGTATAAATTTTTTGCTCAATTGAATAAGGCGTTTAGATGCTATCGCACTTTTAAGATTTTGCTCCCATAGGCCATAATGATAAAGAATTTTTCTTTGTGTCCCTGTAAAAAAACTATAAGTGCTAGATTCACCAAAATCTATAGGGTTCGTACTATGGTGACTTACAATATACGTACCAAATTTCAGGTTATTCGAACAAAGCGTTTAGACGCTAGCGTGTTCACTCACAGACATACACACATACATACACACATACATACACACATACACACACACATACATACATCATCGCAAAAATAGTGAAAACGGACTCATTGGACCTCGAAACGTATAGAAACATCAAAATCTCCAATTCGGATTTTTGACATGATTACAATACTTTCCTCACTATAGTGTTCGGAAAGTAATAAGTGGTACGAAATGAAGGCGGTGCTAAAACTACTCCGGAATAAATTAAAATATTGGTAGCTATGTAATTAGGATGTTGCCTTCTTTTTCACACCAGTATTTTTTTTTAGTATTTTTCATATTATTTAATCGTAATTACATTTACAGAACATTACTCCAAAAATTTACTGGTGTAAAAAAAAGGGGCAGGACTAACAACACTACACTACGAAATTTTAATTAGGATATTGGCAAGTATGCTATCCAGGGCTAACAATACTGCGGAATATTAATTAGTAAGTTGGCAAGTATGCCTAAAAGGTTTGACTATTTCTAATAGCGCGTACGGTTAATTTCTTTCTTTCTTTTCCTTTTCTTTCTTTTTTTTTTTTGAACAATAAGCCCCGCTTTTTTCTCCGTCTCTACAACGTAATATTATTTAACCATAGCCTCCTAAACTAGATGACTGTCGCGTGGCTCGGAAACTTAGCAACAGTTCAATCGGTAGACAGTGCCACCTGATGTAGATTCCTCGACTTTTTTTATTCAAGAGCCTTCAAAAATTTTTAAAAGTAGGATTTGATATATGTATATGTATATATATATATATATATATAAGGGCGAATAGAATCGAAGAAACGTCAATTATATATACATATTTCCCAACACCCTAATTAATATTCCGTAGTGTTGTTAATCCCGCCCTTTTTTTCACACCAGTAAATTTTTAGAGTAATATTCTCTAAATGCAATTACGATTAAATAAGAAGAAAAATTCTTTAAAAAGATACTAGTGTGAAAAAGAAGGCGGGGCTAACATTACTATGGAATATTAATTAGTATGTTGGCAAGTATGATATATATCATATATCACTTCTTAAAATTATTGGTGTTCGAATTAAAAAGCCGCGCAGTCTACTGCTTGGAGTGTTGCCAAGTTTCCGAGCCACGCAAGAGACATCTAGTTTAGGAGGCTATGATTTAACATGGATGAACGAGTTCCACAAGTACAGTAAAGTCTAGTATAACGTGGGTGCAAATTTGCCTCATGAATATCACAGTTCTATTTTTTAATACCACTAATTTTACAACAAAGCAACTGGTTTATACAGAAACTAAATCGAGTGTGTGAACCAAGAGATTGGTGCTCTAAATATTTAGTGGTGTTAAAAAAAAATTAAACTGTTTTTTATTTATTTTCATCTCTGCCACCGCGTTGCACGAGATTTTACCGTATTACTATGCTGAAAATTTTATCATTTTTTACGGTTGTTTTTGCGGTTTTAAAATGCAGAAGTTTTTGTAGGAAGTAAGGTGGCAAAAAAGATCGGAATTCTTTCATCCCTGATTTAACTGCGTTATTTTACGTATTCGTGATTAACCATGTACATTTTATCCTCGGCAGTCAGTGCGGTGAACATAAAGTGTTAAACGCATACACGAAATCTCTTTTTAAAATAAAGTATTGTATTATAGTGAAACGATGAATGGAAGGGCTCGTTTTTCGTATTCTTCTTGCTTTGTGGTTGGCTGAAACTCATTTAATAAAATTCTTGATAAGGATTAAAGCAGACATATATATATTTTTTTCTTTCCCAGTTTACTCAATATTTAATTTCTATTGAAATCTTAAATTAGATTTACAAAAAAAAAAAAAAAAAAAAAAAAGTTGAAAATAAATAAATAAATAAATAAACTACAAATAGAAACAAGTCCTTCCAGCTTATTCGGAAGGGTAGGTTGATTTCTTTTTTCTTATCAAGTAGTCGTCATTTTGTTTCAAAATGGCGGCTACAAATTATTAATGGACTTGATAGAAATATTGATGTAGGTTATGCACATATGGAGTTTTAAGCAAATCGGTTCATAAATACCTTTTTATGTGAATTTAAAATTTTCAAGTGGCTGGCTCTTGGAAACAAAATGGTGGGTTAAGTTGACAAATATATCAAATGCATTTGTGAGATAAGTCTACTGTACACATATACTTCGAATAAATTCAAAATCTCAAAAGTCATCGTGTTGAAAAATTAAGTGGCTGCCACTTGGATCAAATGGCAGTGAGAAAGATGCTCCTCTAAGATATCGTTGCAAATTTGAATTTTTTTTTTGTAGAAATTTTTTCAAAGAGGCTTAGTAAGTTGATAAAATGCTAGTTTTCTGCATTTCCAGTTTGTTTTAGTATTAAAATAGCCTAATTTTCCCTTAAAAACGCATTCGAAATATCCAATAAGGCAGAAAATGGATTTGGCGCCAAATTTGGCGATTTTCCCCCATGGCGAATTTTGGCGAGAAAATACTTATTATCGATACACCAAAGATAGACGCAATAACGTGATTGGTTCACGAGTTACGTGCAAATTCTAGATTTTTGTTGTTTGAATGATAAATCTATTTTTCAACTTTGATTTTAATTGATTAAGTATTTCAAAAGTTACCGAGATAACAAATTTTCAAGTGGCCACCACTTGGAAACAATACAGTGGAACAAGTTGCCCAGCAAACGCATCCAAGATATTTGAAGCATAGGTTCACTGTCCAATTGTGTTTCAAATCAGTGCCGTGTTTCAAAAGTTATTATTATGGCAAATTTTCAAGTGGCAGTCCAAGTGGCTGCGACTTAGAAACAAAATGGCGAAACAACTTGCCCAGCGAAATCATCCAATATATTTGTATGATAAGTTCATTGTCCAGTTCCAGTTTAAATTAAATCAGTATTTCAAAAACTATCGTCATAAGAAATTTTCATGTGGTAAAAAAGCGGAGTGAGATGCCCAGTGAACTTATCTGAGATATTTGAATGATAAATCCCCAATCCAAATTTTATACGAATTGATTCAGTATTACTAAAGTTACCATAATGACAATTTTTCAAGTGGCTGCCACTTGGAAATAAAATTGCGGATCAAGCCACCAAGTGAACTTATCTTAGATATTTGAACCATAAGTTCACTATCCAACTTTTTTTTGAATTAGTTTAGTATTTTAAAAGTTATCGTGATGCCATATTTTCAGTGGCAGTCTGATTTCAAGAGGCCTCAACTTAGAAACAAGATGTCGGGAGAAGTTGCCCAGTGAACACGTTCAAGACAATTATAGGATAATATCACTCTCTAAATTTGGTTCGATTTGAAGTATTATTTCAGAAGTTATCGTGGTTTTAAATTTTCAAATGGGAGCCTGATTTCAAGTGGCCTGCTTAGTATAAGATATCTGCTACTTTCCAAAAAATGGCGGGCAACTTGGTTGAGACACTTATATGGTCTATGTATACATCAAAATTCAAACAAATTCGGAATACGCTTTTTACAATATGAATTTGAAATTTTCAAGTGGTCTCCACTTGAAAACAAAGTGGCGGAGCAACTTGGTTAAAAAACTCATCTAAGATATTTATAAGATAAGTTAAGATACTGTCCAAATTTGGTTCGATTTGGAGTATTATTTCAGAAGTTATTATGATTTTAAATTTTGAAGTGGTAGCCTGATTTCAAGTGGCACCGCTTAACTTAAGATATCTGCCACTTTATTAAAAATTGCGGATATAGTTCATTAACCCTTATACCGGAACATCGGTCTCTGAGACCGCTAAAGGTTAGGCTTAGTGTAGGGACTTGCGGGTGCATATTCCTAGAATAGAGTACTGGCACGTTTGGCGATAAATGTTGAAAACGCCAAGTCTATCTAACTGCAAGACTAGTGCGACGTAAAATACACTCAACCTGTTGAGGATGGCATATCTCAGAACAACCCTAGGGATGAGTCCCGGATCGTTGCCAATTGTTCACAGCGTGGCACTAGTACAACGTAAAATCTGTTCAAACAAGGAAGCTATACCCATTGGGGCTGGAAAAGTGAGCAGGGTCCGGAGCCGCTTAGTGTTGACGGTTGTTTAGTTGGTTGGATGGATTTTACGTCGCACTATGCTGCGCAATGGGCAATCCCCTTAATGTTAAAAAAAAAAAAAAACATGTAAAATGTTATGAGAATATTAGGAATCTCAATATTTGAGCGCTAACAGACACATTACGTAGAAATGTCAATAATTGCAAATTCTTTCTAAAAGTTTTGTTTTTTAAGTTTGATTGCTTTTCTTTAGCCGGTAACAAAAGTCTCCGAAAACTAGCAAAAATTCCTATGTACAGTCGGCTGCAAAATTATTCGAGCACTAGCCAATAATTCCTATATTTAAAAAGTACACTTAAGACTGTTTCGCTAAGTAAATCCTTGTCGAATCATGTTCTTAGACTGATTAAGAACATGACTCGACAAGGATTTATTTAACAAAGCTGTATTAAGTGTACTTTTTTTTTGGCAAGGATTATTGCTAGTGCTCGAATAATTTTGCAGCCGACTGTAAAAAAAGTACACTTAATACAGTTTTGTTAAAAAAATCCTTATCGAATCATGTTCTTAGGCAGTCTCGAAACAGGATTTATTTAACAAAACTGTATTAAATGTACTTTTTTTACATAGGAATTTTTGCTAGTGTTCGGAGACTTTTGTTACTGACTGTAACTCAATAGTCGAAACAGGATGACAAAATTTCTTTGAATCCCAGCGCAGACTCATTTCCTGCAGTTCAAAAAATAATAAGAAATTGTTTATTTATAACTTTTTATTAGTGTGGTTATTTAGAATTCAAAAATTAACGCCTTAATTACATTCTTTTAATAATTTTAATGCTTCGTATTTATAAAATTACTCTAAACTGGCCACTATAATCATATTAAAAAAGAATAATTTCAGAAACCAGATGATTCAATCATATAATATACCAAATTATAGCTCTGGGGGTCACCTAAACGGGGGAGGATCAAAATTATGATGGCATGTCTCCGGACCATCCTTAGGGGTGCGTCCCAGATCGTCGCCAATTACCCATTGCGCAGTACTAATGCGGCATTAAATCCAATCAACCATATGATACCCTGTCGTCCCTATAATACGTCATGATTGAGAAAGTAAAGTTATGGCTGCGAGAATGCACAATTTATCGCCACGAAATTTCGCTAAATACATTCAGTACCTTTTTCTAAAAATAGCGGTCTGTGAGACCGATGTTCCCGATAAGCATGATGAAAACATGTTCCGGGCAAAGGGTTAATAAACTTCATTGAGATCCTTATGTGATCTGTATTCACATCAAAATTCAAACAAATTCGGAATACGCTTTTTACAATTTAAATTTTCAAGTGGTCTCCACTTGAAATCAAAATGGCGAAGCAACTTGGTTAACAAACTCATCTAAGAAATTTATAAGATAAATTAAGACTCTGTTCAAATTTGGTTCCATTTGGAGTATTATTTCGGAAGTTATCATGGTTTTAAACTTTCAAGAGGTAGCCTGATTTCAAGTGGTCCCGCTTAACTTAAGATATCAGCCACTTTATTAAAAATGGCGCATAAAGTTCATTAAAAAGTTCTTTGAGACACTTGTATAAACTATGTATACATAAAAATTAAAAAAAAAAAAATCGGAATACGCTTTTTACAATTTGAATTTGAAATTTTTAAGTAGTCTCCACTTGAAAACAAAATGGCGGAGCAACTTGGTTAAAAAACTCATCTAAGATATTTATGAAATAAGTTACGACACTGTCCAAATTTGGTTCGATTTGGAGTATTATTTCGGAAGTTATAGTGATTTTAAAGTTTCAAGTGGTAGCCTGATTTCAAGTGGCCCCGCTTAACTTAAAATATCTGCAACTTTATTAAAAATGGCTGATAAACTTCATTAATAAACTTCATTGAGATCTTTATGTGGCCTGTATTTACATCAAAATTCAAGCAAATCTGGCTTTAAATCTTCTTTTTATATTGTGGGTTTGAAATTTTCAAGTGGCTGCCACTTGAAAACAAAAAGTCGGAGCAACTTGGTTAACGAACTCATCCAAGATATTTATAAGATGAGTTCACTGTCCAAATTTGGTTCGATTTGGAGTATTATTTCGGGAGTTATCGTGATGACAAAATTTTCATTATATATATATATATATATATCTAATAGTATTAATTTTAACATTATCATTTAATATTTACTCTGTGTATTTTATCTTTAATGTAATTGTTCTGAAGTATTTTCGATTAATCGATATCTGTCGAGCTATTATTTTAACTTCAATTTAGGTTTTGGCATCAACCATTTTTCCAGTTTGTGTTAACTGTTTTCCATGTGGTTACTCTGATTATTTCATGTTATTAATTTGGCTTCCTTTAAGATTTTAATTAATATTTATTTATTCTTTGTTTTAATTTAATTTTTCACTTTTTTCTCATTCTTTATGGTTTTTTTGCTGCATTGATCGGGGCGTGAGATGATATAAATTGCTATGATTAGCAATATCGTTTTACGAAATCATTGCAGCTTTCTCTGCTTTATGAAGTATGCTTCTAATTTTAAGCATTTATATCCAATTGATTATGTGGTTTATTATCTTTTTTCTCTTTCACAAGTTTAATGGTCCTTTTTTATTATCCTTCAGGTCGGCGTAAGTATTTTAAGTTAATATGGTAACTCATTGGTTCCTTATCTATATCGCAACTTTTTGTGTCATTCTTTCCTCTATGTTAAATTCAGTTCTATATTTTAGCGTGCTGTTATTGTTTTAGTTCTATTAATTGCTAAATTTTAAGATTAAATTTTATTACGTTATCTATTATTTATATATATATATATATATATATATAGATAAGCGAAGTGATTGCAATAGGTTGATTTCTAAAGAAATCAACCTAAAATTTATTAATATACATTAACTCATCCTGTACAAGAAGTTTGTAATATTTTCGATTTTTAATTATAATTAATCTATTTATTGTTGAATCATTTATAATGTAAACCTCACAGGCAGAGCTCGAAGTCTCCGCCCTTTTACCAGGATACTTTTAGGGATGAGTTTCGCCTTTTTTTGCAACCTTTATTTTTATATAGAAATTTTTATTCTATTTTTATGATATTGTATCATGATTAAATAGGATAGAGATTATTGTATAAGAATAATATAAAAAAGGCGGTAATTTCTCCTGAAAGTGTTCTGAAAAATGGGCGGGGACTTCAAGCTCAGTACTGGAGAAAATTTATTAAAATAGTAGGGGACATCTACGATATTTATGTTTATTGCCGAAAAAAGTTATTTTACGTTTAAAATACATGATGCTAATTATTATTGAATTCAATTTAGTTCCATGTTACTTAATGATATAACCAAATAAAATTTATAGAAATTGTTTTCAAAATTTTTTTTGTAAAGCTAAAATCTATGCTAAAACTTTTAATATTTTATTATGAAAACACCAGTAGTTTAAATCTCCTAGTGTATTATATAAAAGTAAAATGTACTGATGCATGCAGAACTTTGTTTAATTTCGCTAATAGTCTATTGTAAAATAGCGGGATCACAATAATGACGATTCTGCAGATAGTGTCATGCAAAATATTTTAAGACCGAACGTTAGATTGGTACATGCTAACTGAAGGTTCGTAGACCATTGAAAATTCTGGAGGTCCACAGCAAGATGTTTACATTTTGAGTTTTTAATGTTTATTAAGAATAATGATGTTAATTTTAACTTCAGCTTCTGCACTGTATGAGTCAATCATGTTCACAACATCATACCTTAAAATTTTCTATATTTTAGAAAGAATAGATGGAGTAATCATTAAAAAAAAAAAAAAAAAAAATTAATTGCAAAGATTAGACAGAGCTTTCGATTTCAGATCTGCCAACCTAATCCGGCAAATTGTTAGTACCGCCCCTTTTTCTACACCATTTAATTTTTAGAGTAATTCTTTTCAAATGTATTTACGATGAATTAAAAAGAAAAATACTCTAAAAAAAATGGCGTGGAAAAAGGGGTGGTACTAACAATCCTCCGGATTAGGTTGGCAGCTCTGCTTTGAATTTCTGATCTGCATTTGATACTTACCTATGAGTTGTTCTAAATTTATTAAATATATTAAAAACACTTTAAACACACGTAAATTTAAATTTTTATATAAAAGATGTTAAAAAATTTTTAATTTACGTGTGTGTAAAGTGTTTTTAATATATTTAAGAAATGACACGTGTTCAATTTAACTCTTTTTTTTTTTTTTTTTTTTTTGTAGAGATTATTTATTTCTACATTTATTAGAATATTGAAAATCTACAAAGATTTAAAATGCAGTTGAACAATATACTTATCCGTTGGATTTTAACTGTCTGACAATATAATAGACATACTAGATTCAGTAAATGCAATTTTATATATGGAAATATCACTGTGTAGTATCAATCTTTCGTCTGAGATTTTTATAATATGACAGTAATAAAAGATGCTTACGTTCTTTCCTATAATTAAAGGAGTATGGGCAAGAAAGTGTCGAGTCACATTTGGTGAAGCTTTAGTACAGGGCACCGATTATGAAAAGTATCCATCATTCGAGAGTAACTGACACATTTTTTGGTAAACCTATTCGTATCGGAATTTCGTTTCTGTGCCAGCTGCCGAAGGTACATAATGCATAGGTGTACAGAGCTAATTGACAAATTTTCGCCAAACAGTGTGATTTTCATCAAATGTAGAAGTAGAAAGAGAAAAAACTCCGCGCTACGTAACCTGAGTAAATAAGCATACTGCGCTTTTTGTTTTTAGATTAATCATTAATAGAAAGAGAGAACTTTTAACATTACAGTATCAAATTACGTGTGCAACTATTACATCTTCATTCTATATTATTTTGCTCTGAAAAAAAAAAAAATCTCGAGTATTATTTATACAACTTTCTTTTACCCTGCATTAGAATATTCGAAAACAAAGACATATTACAGTTTAACCATTTGCAGCGCCCTGGCCTTGCTGCGAAGACGCAATTATTAAGTTCCAAGTTTCAACTCCAAAAACTCATCTTGGAAATTTTTTCGAAAATTTTATTTTTATAACAGAGCAGAAAAGGTCGTAAATTTCTTTTATTTTAATTTTGTTCGTGAATTCCGGCGGCAGTGTAATTTAAGTGATCCCAATTGGCAATTACCGTGCGCCGCAAAGGGTTAAGAGGTAAGATAACAAGTAATGGTCAGTGTAATGGTAAGCAATGGAGCAACTGGCACTAAAATGGAGGATTTCGTCAAAAAATCGGCACGCCAATGTCCAGTCTCTTTCTAATTTCCACTCATTCAAGTTTTAAAACTTACGATAACTTGTTCGCTCATAGTACGACTAGCTTTGAAAATTTTAACTGTAGCAAAATTAAAAGCGCCATCTTGCGACAGACATTTCCAACATGTACTTTTCAATTCCAATTCAAATAACTTTTAAAATGATATATTTACTTATGAAATAATGTTAATTAGAAGCTGAGATACAAAAGTCATATAAACATTGTTATAAAAAGATTTGTGTCTGACTTTTCCATAGTTTTCTCCCTAACTTGCGTAATTCTGGAATAAATAGTGCAAAAAATCCTTTGTACGAAATGTGAGCGGATAAATCAGAATTTGAAAGTTAAAGAATAAACGTGTTCAGGGTTTTTTGTGGTTTTCTCTGAAACTCCCGTACTGAATTTAACAGCTTACATCAGTTTAAAAGTTAGCAATAAAATTACATTAAAATATATTTTGAATGATGTATTATAAGTAATTTAATCATTATTAGAATTGGAGATATTGGAATAAAGGTTTTTCTGGGTTTTCCGTGGTTTTCTCTGAATCTCTCATATGGTATTTAATTGCTATGCGATTCAAAGTGTCACCGCAATCTTTAGATTGCACTAATAAGTAAGCATAATTTTATCATATAATTCGCAAATTCATTTTCTTAATTGTAATAATATGTTAAACCGTTTGTTTCTTTGCATTATAGTTTTAAATTGATTGATGATTGATTCTATCAACTAATTTGTTGTTTGCTTGATTGTATTAACGTAATTCTTTAGATATAGAAAAATATATATATAACATTACGCCAATTTCCTTAATTGCCATAATATTTTAAACCGTTTGATACTCTGTATTGTAGTTTTTCAATCGATTGATGATTGATTCTATCAACAAATATGTTATTGTTCGATTGTATTAACTTGATTCTTTAGATAACAAAAAATAAATAAACAACATTTAATTTAAGCGTTCAGAAACGCTGCTATTGTTTCGCCAAAGATCTTATTTTCACTTCAACGATTGCCTAGTAGGTAACGAGTAGATTAACGAGTGTCTAGTCGGTAATGTGCAGATTATCTAGGTAATTCGCAGATTACCTAGGTAATTTGATAAATGAAACAATTTTCCGCACTTTAACGGATCACCCTACTTAATGTGAAGATTACCTAGCTAATCTGCAGATTAAATGATTTCTGCACTTTAGTATATATTATACAAATATAACGTATATATTATACGTTATATAATATAACGTATATATTATACAAATTATTATATAATATAACGTATTATTATATAATTATATAAGTATATATTATTATATAATATAACGTATATATTATACAAATATCACATAATTAACTTAATATATAGCACAGTATGAAAAACACATAACATAATTTGAAGTGCATTTCTAGCAATTTTCTAGTACAATCTTAATGTATACGAATTCTTTTGTGTAAATCCTGTGTAAACGACTAATAAAGGATTTTCATTCTTCATTCAATACGAAACATACTTTTATGCATAGAGAAATAAACGTTGAATTTTTTTTTTTTGTACTTTCTAAAGATATTAAATTGTACCTACAAGAAATTTCACTCATAGACGTAATATAGTTGAATTCTCTTAGAAGTCCTGTAGTATATGAACTATTTATTTTTTTTCTCTCCGTTGTTCCTACTATTTAAGTTGTACTTGCTGGGTTGTTCCTGTTGAGTTATGATGATAGCAAACATACAGGCAGACAGTATGTTTGTACACAGACCAACCGCTAAAAACATAATTTTTGAATTCGGGGGACCTTTAAACGTGCAAATAAGACAAAAACTCAGTTTCGAAAATTTGATCCAAAAACAATATTTCTCTACCTTTTATGGAAAAGAGAAAAAAAAAAAAAATAATAAAATATACAGACACGACATTATTTCATTATTTAAAACATGAAAATCTGACATTGACAGATTTTAATTTAGTGCCAGAGGCCTACTGCTAAACTTGTTAATATCGACAAATTCTTCGTGACGATCTAAGTTCCATGATAAAATTTTCATTAAATCAAACCAATGTGTTTCAGCTGCAGATACTGTAACAAATAACGTTGGAAGTCCAAACTGTCTTATAGCCGCAAAACAACCTTTTTTGCTCTTTTTCCCAATGAGGGGGAGGTGTGCCTTGGGGGGGACTCATGTCAAAGGTGTGCCTTGGGGGGGGACTCATGTCAAAGTTGTACCTTGGGGGGGACTCATGTCAAAGTTGGGCCTTGGGGGGGACTCATGTCAAAGTTGGGCCTGGGGGGGACTCATGTCAAAGTTGTGCCTTGGGGGGGGACTCAAGTCAAAGTTGTACCTTGGGGGGGACTCATGTCAAATGTGTGCCTTGGGGGGGACTCATGTGAAAGTTGTACCTTGAGGGGGACTCATGTCAAAGTTGGGCCTTGGGGGGGGACTCATGTCAAAGTTGGGCCTGGGGGGGACTCATGTCAAAGTTGTGCCTTGGGGGGGACTCATGTCAAAGTTGTACCTTGGGGGGGACTCATGTCAAAGTTGGGCCTGGGGGGGGACTCATGTCAAAGTTGTGCCTTGGGGGGGACTCATGTCAAAGTTGTACCTTGGGGGGGACTCATGTCAAAGTTGGGCCTTGGGGGGGACTCATGTCAAAGTTGGGCCTGGGGGGGACTCATGTCAAAATTGTACCTTGGGGGGACTCATGTCAAAGTTGTACCTTGGGGGGACTCAAGTCAAAGGTGTGCCTTGGGGGGGACTCATGTCAAAGTTGTACCTTGGGGGGGACTCATGTCAAAGTTGGGCCTTGGGGGGGACTCAAGTCAAAGTTGGGCCTGGGGGGGACTCATGTCAAAGTTGTACCTAGTGGGGGACTCATGTCAAAGCTGGGCCTGGGGGGGACTCATGTCAAAGTTGGGCATTGGGGGGACTTCATTCAATAAATCCCCATTCAGTAAACCGACAGAAATAGGCCCTTAGCACTATTGAGAGTGTATTATAAAAATTCGACAACGCTGTACCGACTGAAATAGGGGTACCTTGGGGGGGACTCATGTCAAAGTTGTGCCTTGGGGGGGGACTTCATTCAATAAATCCCCATTCAATAAACCGACTGAAATAGGCCCTTAGCACTAATTAAGTGTGACGTATAAAAATTCGACAACTGTACCGACTGAAATAGGCCTCTAGCACTAAAAATAATTTTACGTTAATTAAATTTCACTTTTATTTATCACATTTATTTATATTTATAAAAAAAATAATAAAAAATGTTTTCACGAATTTTCCAAAGCCCTGTAGAACATAGATAATGTTTTATTTTCTGTACATTAGTACATGATGATGTAAGTTTTCCTTCAAATTATCCCTTTTCATCATTTTATTTAGTTGAAATGGATACATAAAAAACGCGGACAAACTTTTATTTTTTTATTCCAGTACATTGTTGTAGCTATGACATCATTTTCTAGCATTAAACCTGGAAAAACCAAGGAATTTATCAACAAGAAGATATTTGCTATTTTATTTATTATTTGGTGAAAGCCTAGATTTTATAAATGTTAAACTATTTCTTTCAAAAGTTGCTTTTGATGCATTTTTTAAAGAATGAAACATAACCAGAATGTAGATTAATCAGAAAATATAAATGCAGTGATAGTAAAAAGTTCGCTACATTTGATTTTGTTTATACAGTTCGTTGTATGAATATAAACGCACATTTTTCCAATAACCAGAAATAGAATTTTTCTAATTTTAAAAGAAGGAATGTGACTTACAGTTATTGCATATGACTAACAACTGAATAAGGTACGTTCAGCACGTATGTTTAGGGTCATTGAAACCTTTGGACAGCCCTTGCCTGCCTGGACGTGCCAAGCTTAACGGGTTGTATGTTTAGGGTCATGCAATCTTATGTAAATGAATGTTTAAGCATTTTCTTATTTTTCACTGTTTTTCGTCTGTTGCAGGAAATTAAACGCACTCTGTATTTTGCGTTTAAAATTTAACAGAGCCACCGGAATTAAATTAAAACGCAGATAGTCGTGTTCCCAAAGTTCTCTAAAAACAGTGTTAATGCTTGAGTGCAAAATTTACGGAGTTTGTTCAGGGCGGTAAGAGGAAAAACCTTAATAGTAGACGAGAGGATAAAAATCGACTTTATGCGTGGTACAGGGTTTAGCAATCGTGAAATTGGGCGCCGAATCGGAAGAAGTGAGAGTGTTATGCGAAATTATATAAAGAAAGGAGCAAATTATGGGAAAAAGCGTGTAAGAAGCGAACAGGAAAGCTCACCAGTTACGACAAACGTCGAATATTCAACGCTGCAAAGAATAAGAATATTTCCTGTGCGAAGATAAAGTCTCAATACAAGCTGGGTGTACATCGGACAACCATATGGAGAACTACCAAAGCTGCAACATTCATTAAATTTAATAAAATGGAGGCGAAACCACCCCTCACTCAAAAGCACAAAGATATGCGGTTGGAATGGGCAAGAAAATGGATTCTAGATCGACTAAATTAGGAAAAAGTCATCTTATCAGATGAAAAAAAGTTTAATCGTGATGGCCAGGACGGATTTCATAGCTACTGGCACGATTTGAGAACCGAAGAAAAGTACTGTTCAAAACGTTAATCTAGAGGTGAGTCTGTCATAGTGTGGGCAGCCATAGGTTTTAAAGGGGCTTTCGAATTAGAGTTCTTGGAGAACTCTGTAGATTATGTTCAGATGCTCACAAAGGAACCTTCGCCGTCAAGTAGTCAAGGAAGCTGGAAGAAATTATATTTTTCACCAAGATTGTGCATCTGTACATACAGCACATATCGGGAAAAAATGGTTCCATGACAATAAAATTAAAGTTCTGGATTAACCCTCACAAAGCCCCGATTTAAACATAATGGAGAATGTATGGGATATTCTGGTTCACCGTGTTTACGTAAACGGAAGGCAGTTTAACACGAAAGATGAACTAAAATCGGCCATTCTATTATCTTGGAAGACAATCAGCTTGGCTGACCTCATGCCACTATATGAGTCAATGCCAAGGCGTTTACTGGCTCTTCTACAAGCCCATGGTGGCTTTACAAAGTATTAGATACAGTATTTGTTATTGAGTTATTTATTTTTTACATAAGCGTTTAAATTCACGCAACATGTATTTTTGTCATAAATTCAATAAAATTATTTTCTAAAAAATCATATTGGTTTTTCGTTGTTTTGACTCGTAATTTCATTTCTTGAATCATACACATGCAGTTTGCATTAAGTATCACCTATTCATACTTTTTCTATTACACTTCTATATCATTCTAATTCTTAAAGGTAAGTGCGTTTATATTCATACAACGCACTGTATATAGCAAAGAATCCATGGATTTTTATAATTGGTATGTATCTATATTAATAAAATCAGAGTTTTGTCTGTAAATTTGTCAGAATCGAAAAATTTTGCGATATCTTCTCGTTTCACACCCCATGAAAGCCGAAAATGACTTCAGAAAATTTTGCCTGTGTCTGTGTGTGTGTGTGTGTGTGTGTGTGTGTGTGTGTCATCGTGTCCGAATGTCGCTTTTTTTGTCCGGGCATCACTTCAGAACGGCTGGACGGAATTCAACGGCGCTTGGTAGGAATTTAGGTCTTCACCCAACTTAAAATTATATCTATCAACTTTTCAGAAATTCCCCTCCTTTCCCTCCCTAGGGGGTAAAAGACTAAAACACGTTTGTCCGGGCATCACTCGAGAACGGCTGGACGGAATTCAATGGCGCTTGGCAGAAACTTAGGTCTTCACCCAACATGAAATTATATCTATAGAAATTTTCAAAATTATGATTAGTGTTTAAATTGTGGGTAAAAAACGCCTGCGCATGCGCCATAAATATTTTTTCACTAAAATGCTTCGAATGGAAAAATAAAATATAAAAATATTTTTTTAAGTTAAAGACTTTTGTATTCGCGTGATTCGCACTACAAATTATGAAAAGATTGAAATGAAGTGTTGCCATCTAAGTTTCATACTTTAGTTAATTTTAAAAAATCTAATTGTCGTATCGAAAAACTGTATACACCCCAGAATTCAGAAAAATCACCTCTTTCATTTGGTACTGAATTTGTAATGATAGGTCTGACATTTCTAATTTATTTTTCCCTTTATCCGTTTTTCCGTTGCCACTTAAATTTCATACTTTAGTTATTTTTTAAAAATCTAATTGTCGCATCGAAAAACTGTTTGAACCCCTGGATTCAGCAAAATCGCCCCTTTCATTCGGTATCAAATTTATAAATATAGGTCTGATATTTCTAATTTATTTTACCCTTTTTCCGTTTTCAACCCAGATTCGATATGGAACAGCTTTAGTATTGGATCCCTTTGGCAAAATTTGAAATTCGGCACCGAAGTAGCTCGGGCGTTTCTCGCCAAGATCTTTAATTGCACAATTGAGATAGCCAATTCAGTTCATCGCAAAAATGGCTTAAAAAATTTAAAGCCGCCAAAGGGGTCCCATACTAAAGCTGTGCTTTTTGTATTTATTTATTTATAATATTTTCTATTAAAGACTTCTGTGGTCACGAAATTTGGTGCGTAAATTGTTTGTATGCATCCGGCACTTATTGTAACTGGATTTCATGAAATTCGAAATCCCCCCCCCCCCTTCTCGGAGTCGGAGGGCAATAAACATGTGTAAAAACGCGTTTTTCCGTTTGAATTCGCTTTGAATTATCTTAGAATGGCGATTTTTGGTGTGTGTATATTGATTAAGTGTACGCATTATATACATTAGTGGGATTTTGCAAAACTTCGAACTCACCCGCTGAGGAAGGGGAAGTAAGAAGTGGGTAAGTTGTGTCGAAGACAGTGGGAACTCAGACTCCTCACGTTGCGAGCGAGAAAACTTCTACCAATCACAGCGAGAACTTAGGTTATTAATAAAGATATGGGATTTTGACAACTCATTTAAGTTTAATGTCTAGCGAAGCGGGCAAAGCCTGCTAGTATTATCATATAATTGACTTGTGTTCACTGGGCACCTTGTCCTGACATTTTGTTTCTAAGTTGCAGCCTCTTGAAATCACACTGCCACTTGAAAATATGGCATCACGATAACTTTTAAAATACTAAACTAATTCAAATAAAAGTTGGATAGTGAAATTATGGTTCAAATATCTAAGATAAGTTCACTTGGTGACTTGATCCGCGATTTTATTTCCAAGTGGCGGCCACTTGAAATTTGTCATTATGGTAACTTTAGTAATACTGAATTAATTCGCATCAAATTTGGATAGTGGATTTATCATTCAAATATCTCAGATAAGTTCGCTGGACATCTCACTCCGCTTTTTTTACCAAGTGGTGCCACGTGAAAATTTCTTATGACGATAATTTTTGAAATACTGATTTAATTTAAACTAGAACTGGACGATGAACTTATCATACAAACATATTGGAGGATTTCGCTGGGCAAGTTGTTTCGCTATTTTGTTTCCAAGTCGCAACCACTTAGACTGCCACTTGAAAATTTGCTATAATAATAACTTTTGAAACACGGCACTGATTTGAACTACAGTTGGACAGTGAGCCTATGCTTCAAATATCTTGGATGTGTTAGCTGGGCAACTTGTTCCACTGTATTGTTTCCAAGTGGCGGCCACTTGAAAATTTGTTATCACGATAACTTTTGAAATACTTAATCAATTCAAATCAAAGTTGAAAAAGGTATTTATCATTCAAACATCAAAAATCTAGAAATTTCACGTAACTCGTGAACCAATCACGTTATTGCGTCTATCTTTGGTATATCGATAACAAGTATTTTCTCGCCAAAAGTCGCCAAAAATGTCGCAATGGGGGAAAGTCGCCAAATTTGGCACCAAATCCATTACCTGCCTTATAGGATATTTTTCATGCGTTTTTAAGGGAAAATTAGACTATTTTAATGCTAAAACAAACTAGAAACGCAGAAAACTAGCATTTTATCAACTTACTAAGCATCTGTGAAATAATTTCTAGAAAATAAAAAAATAATTTTTTTTTTTCAAATTTGCAACGATATTTTAGATGAGCAACTTTCTCACTGCCATTTTGACCCAAGTGGCAGCCACATAATTTTTCAACACGATGACTTTTGAGAATTTGAATTTATTCGAACTATATGTGTACAGTAGACATATCTCACAAATGCATTTGATATATTTGTCAACTTAACCCATCATTTTGTTTCCAAGCTCCGGTCACTTGAAAAATTTAAATTCACATAAAAAGGTATTTATTAACCGATTTACTTAAAACTCCATATGCGTACAGCCTACATCAATATTTCTACCAAGTCCATTAATAATTTAAAGCCGCCATTTTGAAACAAAATGACGGCTACTTGATAAGAAAAAATAAATCAACCTTCCCTTCCGAATAAGCCGGAAGGACTTGTTTTTTATTGAAATGGGATCTCTATAGCAAAAAAACCATAAATAATGTTGGAACGGTACCTGTAGCACGAAAATCACCAGAGCTAGCAGGCTAAGAAAAGATGAAAAGATCAACTGTTATGTGCCTACCAGACCCAGAGCACGATTTTCATATTTTAATGGCGTCACATTTCACACTGAGTCTTTGGTTCTGACTAAAGTCTATTGATTCTGCTTCGAAACGAGAAGAAAAGACAATGGTATTCTTAATTTCCTGTAAGGCTACAGAATAAAGGCTCTATTTTCGTGGTTAGTCGTAAGACACTGGCAGGACTGACGTCATCGCATTAGGGGAGTAATAAGGCATTCTAAAGTGCGTGCTTAGACAGACTAAGAACAAGGATTTATTTAACAAAGCATAATTAAGTGTACTTGTTTTAGACGGGGATTGCTGCTGGTGGTCAGAGACTTTTACTGCCGAATGTGAACATCACTCGCTTCAGAATGCCTTATTTTTTCCTTAATGCAATGAT
This sequence comes from Salticus scenicus, assembly GCA_963930645.1. NCBI lineage: Eukaryota > Metazoa > Arthropoda > Arachnida > Araneae > Salticidae > Salticus > Salticus scenicus. The sequence goes on from OZ005661.1 coordinate 102,146,469, forward strand.
GTCAGTCCTGTCGGTGTCTTACGACTAACCACAAAGAAAAGCCTTTATTCTGTAGCCTTACACAATTTTAAGAATACCATTGTCTCTTATTTTCGTTTCGAAGCAGAATCAGCATAGATACAGTAATTTATATAGATCTGTCATCCCATTGTTATCATGCTAAAATTTTTAATGCCGAAAAAATTTTTTGGCATCAGACATACAGTGGTATTGAACCAATTGAAACTGGGCATTTGTAATAGGTCAACAAAGAAAAATTTTATTTTAGTTAATAAATAGAAATAAAAAGCGCAAGTGCAAAATAAAATAAAAAGTAAAATAAAATTTATAAATGGACAATATTTAAGCTCGTGGACTCAGTTCAGTGATATGATAAGAATAATTACAAGATAAAAATAACTTTTTATATACCATGTTTTTAAATTTTCTGTTGAATCATATAAATGCTACCGAAGGCAGCAGGAAGCAGGAACAATTGGCTAAAAGTATTCAACAAATTCATTGTTATCTTATTTTGAGCTATTATAAAAGTTTCAAATGGCTAGCTAGCTAGCCGAGAAATTAGTTAAAAATCGATTGCAAGCTTTGTACTGGGAACGCTGCCGAAGGCAGCAGGGACCCGAAACATTTGGTTAAAAGTATTTAAATATGGATTTTCACCGTATTCCGAACTATTCTGAAAGTTTCAAATGTCTAGCTAGTCGAGAAGTTATTTAAATAAATTTTCTGTTGAATTATATAAACGCTGCCGAAGGCAGTAGGGACCTGAAGCAGTTGGCTAAAACTATTAAAAAAATGTATTGTCACCGTGTTCTGAGCTATCCTGAAAGTTTCAAATGCCTAGCTAGTCGAAAAGATAGTTAAAAATCGATTGCAAGCTTTGTACTAGTAACGATGCCGAACACAGCAGGAACCCGAAACAGTTGGCAAAAGTATTTTAAAAAACATTTTCACCGTGTTCTGAACTATTCTGAAAATTTCAAATTTCTAGCTAGTAACTTTATAAAAATAATCATAATGTAGATTTTGGGTAATCTTGCAATAGCATTGGCATTAATAATGTTTTACGAAATTTGCTGTTACAATTATTTAAAAATATGATTACTATTTTCTATACTTCTTAAATATTTCTTACTTTATTATTCTCTTCTATATTCATATATGAGCAAGTATTGCATTTGTAAAAATTGTCGACTTCCTGTTTTTGACGGATTTTATACGTTTTGAGATCTCTTGAACAAGATTAACCATTTCTGAGAAATGTCCAACTGTCTGGCTGTGTAACCAAAATTTTGTGACAGCTTTAGCTCAAGAATTAATGCTCAAAATTTCATACAAATTTAATTTTAGTTGCACTTTGAGATATAAATTGGTACTCATCAACTTTTTCTGCAAATTACTTAATAGGTGGAATTGCTATGCTCTGATTTCTCTCATTTACGATAAAGCTGAATCTTAACTAACGTTCTGTATAACTGCATAAAACTTGATATGTAAGAGGACCCTTCTGAAAAATTATGCCAATTCAATCTGGATGCATATTGGCGGACAAGTGACACTGGTAGGAATTTTACAGCTATATCTCAAGTTCTCTGGCATATGAATTCATCACACATGATATGGGAGAAGACAATTATGAAAAAGAATGTTGACTAAATAAAAACTCTCAAATATTATCTTCATTTCTTTTTGTTTATATCGACAGACAGTTGGTACTGATATGCTGAAAATTTGTCCATGTATGAGAAGGCTATATCTCAACTTTTACAGTGTACAAATGTATCAAACTTAATATGTGTGATGACCATTATGAAAAAAAAAAAATGCTGAATAAATTTGAGTGTATATCGACCGATATGTGGCGCCACTGTTTTTTACATTCTTCGATTTTCCATATGGCTAAATCACAATATTTGTTGATTAAAATTACACTAAAGTGAATGCATAAAATCTTTATTGCGAAAAGCTGAGACTAGATATTTTTCATGTTAAATGGTAGGTGGAGGTGTTATATAGAATAAGATAGAAAAAAATTTTATGACTGCAACAGCTTTTGTTGCGTTTTTCAGATAGGAAGAATTGATATTCCATTTATTTCATATGTGATAATGTTTTTTTACTTTTTAAAATGTTTGAATTGTATAATAGCTGTAAAAGCAGTCTTTTTTAAGGTTATCGATTAAAAATAAAAAACAGGATACTGTTAAAAGGAAAATGAGGTTTGGACCAATTTTAAAATAAAAGTTAGAAACTTATTTACCACACCTATCCCCCTTTCCCCCATAAAGTAAAACGATTGTAACTTTTTAGTTTTAAAAACGAAGTCATGTTTACTGATGGTTCGAAGTTAGAACATGACAGTTTTGTGTCGTCAAACAAGTTTGAAAGAAAGAAAGAAAAATTTTAAATTTCTGTTCTTTCCAATATAATTTTTTTTTTCAAAAGTTGTCCAAAAAGATTTTTTTTTAATAACTTTGTATGGTTCTATTGTTATAAGAAAAAGTTTAATAAAATAAAGAAAATTTTCGGTATTTTTGTGCTGTTAGACCAACATTGAAATTACATATATTAAATGAAGAGTCTTTCAATAAGAGTGACAGCTTTTTGAAAACATTGGTTTCACGATTCCTAATACATTTGTTTTTTATTTCCAGGTGTCAAAATATTTAATAGAGATTGCCATTTAATCATGCATCGTTTAACGCTTCCCGACCATTTAGAAATTATCAAAGAATATTACCAAAATTCGAACTCAGTTACGGGTGTGCAATGGTTGTTCAGGAGTGAACTTGGATGCTCGTTATTGGTGCGAGAACAACCCACAAGTGTTACATGAAATGCATCTGCATATCGAAATCTCACTGTATTGTTCGAATTGTGGCATGGTGGCGTCACAGGTCACTATATTTAAATGAATTTAAAACAAAATCAATATTTTTTATACCGTTCTACAAATTAAAATAAAAAAGATAATGCATTGAAATTGCTTAAAAACTTCGCTTCGGCCTCTCGCTGACTTCTGCAGAGACTTCTTCACCGCAACGTCTTGGTACTGGATAATTTAATTTAATTTATAGAAATGTCAATAATATAGGAAAAACTGCATTAGTCATTTTCTTTTTGATAATAAACAGCACGGCAAACGCATAATATTTTACATGGAGATATTTTGTATAATTAGACAAAAAAAAAAAAAAAAAATGCTCTTCCTTTTTTTTCCCCACTCGTATTACAAAAATATTTAAAATAAAATTGAAAAAAAATTGTGCAAAAACATTGAAACAGCTTAGACTTCTTGGCGGAATTTGAAATTTGGCACTGAAGTAGCTCGGACGTTTCTCGCCACAATGTTTACTTATGCATTTGCGATATCTATATCAACTCATCGCCGAAATGACAACAAAATTATAAATAATTATGAGATAAAAAAAAAAAAAAAAAAAAACTTTTTATGTACCCTGTTTTTAAATTTTCTGTTGAATCTTATAGCTATAGAACTACATTAGCACTTTATCAATGTGTAGAAAATTTTAAAGTGGTAATGACATCAATTTTTGTGAGATGCATAATTTAATGTTTTACAATTTTTTTAAGGTTCATGTTTAATTAAATGTATTTATTTTTATGTAAAAAAAAAAAAAAAAAAAAAAAACTCGTATTTTTTTTAACGTAATATCTTTAATAACTTAATGTATATAGTGTGCACACAAAAAAAAAAAAAAAAAAAAAAATTTTTTAGAACTCTTTTAAAAAGTATAACATCTATGCAGTACCTTTTAAAAAAATCATCAGTTTTTACTAAAACAAATGGCCAACTTTCATCACCAAAGTAGTTAAATCTAGACCAATCAAAAATAGGAGTGGTCCACCCGGATGTGTTCCCGACAAGCTCTTTGCTTTATTTATATATAAGATGAGTAAATCACGAGACTGGTTATATATATTTATTTCGGGAATCTCGGGGACAGCTATAACGATTTTGATGAAGCTTTGGGGTTAGGAGTTTTTCGGGTCGAAAAATTGATTGGGCTTATCCTCATCATCAGGAAAATTTGCATTCTCTGTTAACCCATTATCGGCCATTTGCAGCGTATAGCAGAGATTGGGTTTTTTCGAAAATGTATTTGATTTTGATGAAAGTTTGGAATTAAGCGTTCTTTAGGGAGCTAAATTGATTGGACATATTCTCATCTTCAGGAAAATTCGTATATGCTGTTAACCCTTTATCGGCCAGTTACACCATATGACAGAAACTGGGCTTATTCGGAAATGGATATAAGAATTTTAATGAAAGCTTGGAGATAAGTGTTTTTGAGGTCCTTTATCGATTGTGCTTGTCCTCATATTCAGGAAAATTCGCGTTCGTTGCTAAACCTTTATCGGCCAGATGCAAAATATGGCAGAAATTAAGTTTACTCGGTAATGGATATAACGATTTTGATGAAAGTTTGAAGTTAAGTGTTTTTTAAAGAGATAAATCGAATGGATATATCCTCATATTCAAGAAAATTTTACGTTCGATTTTAACCCTTTATCGGCCAGTTGCAACATATGGCAGAGATTAGGTTTATTCGGAAATGGATATAACGATTTTAATGAAAGTTTGGGATCTTTTATCGATTGTGCTTATCCTCATCTTTAGAAAAATTAGTGTTCATTGTTAACCCTTTATTGGCCAGTTGCAAAATATGGCAGAAACGGAAATAGATATAACGATTTTGACGAACGTTTGGGGTTAAGTGTTTTGAAAAGAGATAAATCGATTGGAGATATCCTCATCTTCAGGAAAATTTTGCGTTCGATTTTAACCCTTTATGAGCCCGTTTCACCATGTTGCAGAAATGTGGCAGAAAATCATTTTGTTGAAAGTGTGGAATTAAATGTTTTTTGAGATGCAAAATCGACTAGACTTTTTTTCATCTTGGGAAAAATTGGCGCTCGCTGTTAACCCTTTATCAGCCGGTTGCAAATTGCGACAGAAATTGGATTTACTCGGAAATGGATGTAATGATTTTGAAGAAAGTTTTGGATTACGTTTTTTGGGGGATACAAAATCAATCAGACATATCATCATCTTCAGGACAATTCGCGTTTATGGTTAACCCTTTGACTGCAGTTTGAAAAATATGGCATAAATTCGGTTTTCTCGAAAGCGGATAAAATGATTTTGATGAACTTTGGGGTTACGTGTTTTTGGAGTAAAAAAATCGATTAGACTTATCCTCATCTTCATAAAAATTTGGGTTTGCTGTTAACTCTTTATCTGTTGGTTGCAAAATAAGGTAGAAATTGAGTTGGAAATGGGTATAATGATTTTGATGAATGCTTGGAGTTAAAAAATGTTTGGGAGGAAAAATTAATTAGACTTGTTCTTACTTTCTTGAAATCTTGCTTTCGCTGTTAACCCTTTATCAACCGGTTGCAATATATGGCAGGAGTTGGATTTACTCGGAAAGAAATATAACGATTTTTAATCAAATCTTGGGGTTATGTATGTTTTGAAGTGAAAAATCGATTAATTTCATTCTCACATTAGGAAAATTCGCGTTTGCTTCTTTTTTGCATATTAGGAAATTCTGCATATTAGAAAAATTCATATTAGGAAAATTCGCATTTGCTTTTTTTTCGCATATTAGGAAAATTCGCTTATTAGGAAATTTTGCATATTAGAAAAATTCGCGTTTGCTTTTATCTTCCCGTTGCAAAATATGACAGAAATTGGATATACTCGGGAATAGATATAATGGTTTTTAAGAAAGGTAGGGATTTAGGATTTTATGGGGTGAAAAATCAATTAGGCTTAACCTCATCGTCAAGAACATTCGCATTCACTACTAACCCTTAAGCCGCCGGTTGAAAAATATGTCAGAATTTGGATTTACTAAGAAATGGATATGACGATTTTAATAAAACCTTAGTGTTACAAAATTTTTTGATAAGACAAACCTATTTGACTTAACCTCATCTTTAGGAAAATTAGCGTTTATTGTTAACCGTCACTCGAGCCGTTGAAAAATATGCTAGAAATCGGGTTTATTCCGGGTTTTCTTGAGAATGGTTCATATGATTTTATAAAAATTTAGAATTAAGGCTTTTTTGAGACGACAAACTTATTTGATTTATTTTCATCTGGAAAATTAGCTTTTGTTGTTAAACCCCTTTATTCTTGTTTAAAAATATGACTAAAACTTGGTCATCTGGGATATGGCTCTAACGATTTTGATAAAAACTTAGATTTAACTATTTTTTGAGATGACAAATCTCTCTGACTTAGCCTCATCTTCACGAAAATTAATGTTCACTGTTAATTCTTTTCCAGCAGTTACAAAATATGACAGAAACTTTCTAAGGAATAAATCAAACAATTTTAATAAAAACATAGAATTATTATTTTTTATTTATTTTATTTATTTTTATTTTTAGATAAAAAATCTATATGACGTACCTCGTTTCGAGGAAAGTTAGCGTTCACTGCTGTGTTAATCCCCATTCCACCATGGAAAAATACGGTTGGAATTTGGATTTCTTGGAAACCGCTCGAACGATTTTGATCAATATGTAAGGTTTCGGAAATTTTTGGATGACAATTCTAATTACATTTTCTTCATCTTCAGGAAAATTAACATTCACAATTAGCCTTCCCTTTGCTCGTTGCAAAATTACTGCAGAAACTTTCTAGAAAATGGCTCTAACGGTTTTGATAAAAACTTAGGATTAAGGGTTTTTGAGATGAGAAACTCATCTGATTTATACTCATCTTCATGGAAATTAGAATTGTTGACCTTCATTTTTCCTGTTGAAAAATATGGAAGAGGCATGGTTTTCTTAGAAACTATTTAAATGATTTTGATAAATATTTAGTGTTGGTGTGTTGAGATGACATTTCGATCTGAAATAACCATCATCTTCATTATAATTAGCGTACAGTGGTAGCCCACATAGCATTCGGGAGAAATAGGGTATAAACTTTATTTTCTTAGAAGTCGCTGAAACGATTTAAAAAAATGATTAGAGGTTATTTTGTCGATCGAAAACAGTCTCATTTATCTTATTCTTCAGAAAAACTAGCCGTCACTGTCCTGAAACTATATAGCAGAAATCTTGTCTTCTTAGTAACTACTTGAATGGTTTTGATAAGAAATTATTTTTAGAGATTTGATATGATAATTCGATTTGAATTTTCTTTATCTCTAGGAAAATTAGATTTCAGTGGTAACCCGCACACCACCCTAGAAGAAAAATAAATACAATTACCTGAAAACAAATCACGGTATCTACACTACGAATGATTTTTTCATCGGTCATCCAGGTACTGTGTATATTCATTTACCAAAATTTATTTTGTGTAACAAGATGATATTAACTTTTCACCTCTCTTTCTATGATTCAACCAATTAATGCATTATTTAAAATATTAAATAATTTATCAAGCTACTAATCAATATAAACATAGGTATGTTTATACATCTATTCACAACCTTTCATCTTGTACATTTGCATACTTTTTATGACATAGATACATTTTGCAATCTAAAAAATTCACCGTATGCGAATTATGTGCTCACTAAAAACTTGTGATGCATTCATTGTAAAACATAGTTATAATACATGCAACTTACAATACACATAAAGAAGTGCAAACCATTCGAATTATTTCATACCTGTATTTTAAGACAGTTATATTCGTCTTATTTTATAAGAGAATATTTAATGATAGTAATAAAGAGAATATTTCCATTAAAAATTATTGGTATGAAATAATCCAGAGAGTTCACCCCTCTGTGCATATACAGATATTAATGTTTATAAAATTTTTCTTGTTTTAAACTTTTCTGTCATTTTTTAAAAATTTTTGCTTATTTAACATCTTTAAGGATTCTTAAAATAACTTTTTCCAATCACTATTATTAGATTTCATCAGAAATTCTATTAAAGAATTTCTAATCTATCAGAAACAGATAGATTTCTCTTAATGCTACTAATACTCTTGCATCCTCCACACACAATACGTTCTTTGTAGTTATAATGGGAAAATGTAAAAAGCGTTAAACGAAAGTTATAAATAGATATTTAAAAGAGAATTAATTTTATATCTATTTTGATTTCGTAAATAAAAATTTCATCAACGTATTTCCTATTTTTAAATCTTTATTGCACAATCTTTAAATTCCCCACTAAGCATATAGTGTGAAGCGCTAAAAATATTTTTTTCCGAGGTATTCTTGATTAACCAGGATGAATGGATATAGTTTGCCCTGCTTGGTAATTTTTTTACACCCTAGGGCTAATTTATAATTATTATAGCAACTTGGACATTTGTTTGGGGATTATAAATATTCGGACCCTATATAATAGGTGACTTTATTTGCATTTTAGGTTATTGTAATTCATGGATTTCCTGTAAAAAAATTACTGAGAACCTAAATGGTGATACAATTCTATTGTGTTTAGCCATTTAAAGAACTTTAAGAAAACTTGGCACCGTTGACTGGGCACCATCTAAGGTTTTATATAAAAACTTATATTTCCATTTAATATTTATAAATTGAACTATATTAGGTTTGTTCAATAAAATATACATTCAGGGAACAATTCCTATCTTTTTTCTTGTATATTTTACAGATTTGAAATCTTTCAATTGCGTTTTCTCAGTTTGAATTTTTTCATGAATTCATGATCTTCAAAATGGTAAAACGTCAACAGATATTTAAGAAAAGACAATATTTTTGTGGATATTTAATAGAACCTATTAAAAAGAATATAAAGAATTGGTTCTCCCCACAAGTTGTATATATAAATTTTCAATATAAGTATAAAAAAATTAATTAAATAAATAAATAATAATAATTAGAACGCGACAGTGTCACTGTAACGAAAGGCTGGACCATATATCTGTGAAAATTTAAAACAGTTATCGATTTATGCTTTTTTTTTTTTTTTATAAAAAATACAAACAAACAGTTTAACAATTATTCAAGATGTCATCTAAAGGTTTACAAAATTAACTACTTTATACAATTATACATTTCTCAAATGAAAATCGTCCGCACTCATCAGGTAATCACTATTTAAATGGTGAAACTTAGCACCAAAATATTGGTTGAAGATAAACTGGAACCGTTTTTCTGGTGAAACATACTATCTAATTTTTAAGAGAAGAGAAGAGATACATTTTGATAAATATTAATGTCAATAAAATAAACTGCATGAATTTGAATAGAAAGATATAGTAAAATGCTTTGTGATATCTGCAACATATTGTTCGAATCATGTTCTGTAAAATCTGTTTAAAATGACGTTATATTTAACCCTTTATCACCCGCATTATGGTATATATTTCTTTAATTACTTAAGAGTGTTTTTTAAAGGTATATGTAAAAAAAAAATCACCTCATCACAGTAGTTAATGAAGATTTTGTAAGGTGGTGCTTTAGTGTACCATTAGTATATAGAAGTCGAAAAAGATATTTGGACTTTAAAAAAGTGTAAAAAATAATTTTCTTTTTATGTTCCTTATATTTTTTTTCTAAGTTTGATGAGAAATTCTTGAAGTAATATAGGGATTGATTATAACACACGTGAAGGTCGTAAAAAAATGTCAAGCAAAAACAGCGACAGCACTCTATGAAATAGTTTCTGGTTCAAAAACTGCTGCATGTATCGTCTAGTGCCTTGTAGTGAAATTAAAGGAAGCTATATACGTTATAAATATCTTTCACGTATCTTCAGTAAACTCGATTCTATACGTTTTTTAAATTATTGGTACTTTAAAGCACCGTCGGCAGGTGAAGGGTTAAAAAGAAATATATAACATTGCTCGTCATGAAAATTGTCCCCAAAACCATTTTTCCAATTTCTTATGTAAAATGACCTCCTGAATCCGAATATGACGTCCATTTTGTCCTATTACCCACCGTTTTTTTGGGGCGGCCCCCTATTTTTATCACTTTTCGATAATTTTATGACTATAAATTTGATATTTTTTTTTTCGGGGGGGGGGGGGGGGGAGGGAGGATTATTTTAACTGTTAAATATCTTTTGAGGGGCTACAGAATTGGAAAATTCTGAAACATCAACATTTGCAGCAAGGGGGGGGAGGGGTATTTGTTACTGAAATTATGTATTACATTTCTTATATTTTTTAATCTACTATTAATGTTATTTATTAAACATTATATATTTTTTTTTTTTTTAAGTTTTAAATTAATTCTTTTTCATTCTCCAAATCAAATTCATGGTTATGAAATTTTAAGGAACAGTGATAAAAATTGGGGGAGGGGTTGGTGTCCCGAGAAAACGGTGGGTGATTGGGAAAAATGGGAGTCATATTCGGATTCAGGAGGTCGTTTTACATAAGAATCAGCAAGAATGGTACCAGGACTAGAAATTTTTTTTTCAGTGTAGTGTAATTACAGGGGGTAAATGAACAGAATAAAAACTTTGTAAAATTAATGTCATATTTGAAAAAAAAAAAATCTGGAGTGACTCCACTCGACTTTCCGAACTTTGAGTAACTAACAGTTTTATAGATAAAATAAAGAAAGAGGAGTTGCTAAACAAACAAAAAAGAGAAAACCATAACAGAGTGTTTGAGTATTTTTCTCCATGTATCACACGAGGTTTTATTTAACGCTACTGAACTTTGAGCCCTTAGATCATAATGATAAAGAATTTTTCGTTGTGTCCCTGTAAAAATCTATAAATGCTAGATTCACCAAAATGCTTATAGTTAGTGCAACAGTGATTTATAATATTCATACAAATTTTCAGCTCAATTGAATAAGGCGTTTAGATGCTATCGCTGGTCTCATAGGCCATAAAGATAAAGAATTTTTCTTTGTGTCCCTGTAAAAAAACTGTAAGTGCTAGATTCACCAAAATCTATACAGTTGGTTCAAATGTGACCTATAACATGTGTACAAATTCTTTGCTGAGATTAATAAGGCGTTTAGACGCTATCCCGCTTTTAAAAATTTGGCAAAGAATTTTTCTTTGTGTCCCTGTAAAAAAACTATAAGTGCTAGATTCTCAAAAATCTATACAGATTGAGTATCTGTGACCTATAATATGTGTGTAAAGTTTTTGCTCAATTGAATAAGGCGTTTAGATGCTATCGCACTTTTAAGATTTTGGTCCCTTGGCCATAATGATAAAGAATTTTTCTTTGTGTCCCTGTAAAAAAACTATAAGTGCTAGATTCACCAAAATCTATAGGGTTCGTACTATGGTGACTTACAATATACGTACCAACTTTCAGCTTATTCGAACAAAGCGTTTAGACGCTAGCGTGTTCACTCACAGACATACACACATACATACACACATACATACACACATACATACACACATACATACACACACACATACATACATCATCGTAAAAATAGTGAAAACGGACTCGTTGGACCTCGAAACGTATAGAAACATCAAAATCTCGAATTCGGATTTTTGACATGATTACAATACTTTCCTCACTATAGTGTTTGGAAAGTAAAAATGAATTAGTTTGCGTTTATTAGCTTTTGAACAAATACGAAACATAATTTTTAAGATATGCATACGGTAACTGATACATATCTATACCCAAATACAGGGATTAAAATCGGGAAATAATTTTCTTTAATTTTTAATAATTTTTTACAAAAAATCCAATGGGCGATTAACATAGGAAATCTTTTTCTTGCATCCACGGACGGTCAGTGACGTCACACTTCGCTTGCGTAATTTTTATAGATATGCATACGGATGATGCCTACGGATGATGCGTTTTTATAGATATGCGTACATAATTTTTATAGATATGCATACGGTAACTGATACATATCTATACCTAAATACGGGGATTAAAATCGGGAAATAATTTTCTTTAATTTTTAATAATTTTTTTCTAAAAAATCCAATGGGCGATTAACATAGGAAATCTTTTTCTTGTATCCACGGACGGTCAGTGATGTCACACGTCGCTTGCGTATAGCAAAATAACATACATGATTCAACAGAAAAAAAAAAAAATGGTATATGAAGAGAGTTCTTTTTATCTTATAATTATTTCATTTAATTTCAATTTTTGTCTGTATCATTTCGTTAGTAGATTTTAAATTAATTATCCTTTTGATACATTTTTTTTCTTATTAATTAAAAGTTAATTTTAAAATTAATGTCAGCCCATTAATCAGCATTGAACTACTATTCAAATGAATGATGTTCGAAACTTTATTTATTTATTTTGTATCTTTCTCTTATATTATCTGATATTTGACATTATTTTCTTTTTCTTTAAGAAATTTGTGATCTAGACATATAATTTTCTAAAAAAAAAAAAAAAAAAAAAAAAAAAAAAAGTAACCGTTTCAATATTCTAAAACTTATTTAAAATGGGAAGATTTTAAGTCTATTTATTTGTTTTGTAAAGCTAATGTATATGATCGCTGTTCGAAACTTTAAATAATTATTTTTCTTAATCTTCTTTCACTTTTCTTTAATAACTTATCAATTTACTGTTCTTTATTAATTTTGTGATTTATATATGTATTTAGCTTTGAATTTTGACTCATATTTCTTGCTAAAAATGATCTTAAAATCTTGCGATTTCCTTATCTTAATCCTCAAAGTTTCCCATCTTTATTAACTTGAATTTACTATCAAAATTTTAACAGACACAAAATCTTCTCATCACTTCGTTAAAATATATTAATCTTTTCCAAAATATTTTTGTATTTGAAATGATACCTTTATTTACTTTAAATGCCCAATATTTCATAAGATATCCTATATTAAAGTTTTAAAATATTTATCAAATTTACTTATTTTTCTGGCTTAGCCATATTGTTTTCCTTTTTATAACAACAGCTGTTGCCATCTTTAAAGTATTTAAACTGATGAGATCATGATGATTAATGATGAGAACATTAAAAATGATGAGACCATTTTATAATAAAATTATCCATAATAGCATTAGACATTATCCATAATAGCATTATATTTCACTCCTCCATAAAAACTTATTTTAAAATCGTCTGCTTAATTTATACTTTCATTTTAATAGAATTTTAATAAAAATTAAATTACATATTAGTCATTTTAGCATTTTAATCCAAAATAGCTTATGACCATAAATAAGTCTCAAGGCCAAACGATGTCCAATTGCGGCTTAGACTTTGAAAATTCATGTTTTTCCCATGGGCAAATATATGTTGCATGCTCACATGTGGGAAAGCCATCGAACCCATTTGTGTTAGCAAGAGACAGGTTAACCAACGAGATATATAAAGTGGAGTGATAAATGGTAACCCTTGAGAAGGTCCAAGATGAGTCATGTGACATGCTGTCCTTGCACCTGCGTATTCGGCGGTTCCCTTGGTAACAGCTTATTTTCAGTAAATTTCTATGGCAACGGTTTGGAGATTGTTCAATGTTTTTGTTTACTTACGTAGTTTAATATTCTTTTGTTCTAAATCATTTTGATTTTGATTTTACTTCTCTTTCATTTCGTGTAGTTGAACTTTAACCGACAAAATGCTTAAAAATAGTTGAAAAATTATTATTTGTTGTTAAATTTAGCTATTTAAAAGTTTAAATCTTCTTTTATAAACACTTTTAAACTTTGTTGGGAAACGATGAAATAAAAGGTATTTTATTATTTATTAAAATGTGAAATATGTGTAAAATTATTTTAAAAACAATTTATTTCGGTCATAGGACTGTCATGTTACCTAATAATAATGATAATGTGTCGAACTGATATTTTAAATGCCAAAATAGCGATAAAGGGCCAAACACAGCAACCTATTGGAGCATGTCACGTGATTCATCTTGAACCACGGAAAGTTAATCCTTCATCCATTGAATCAGCACTCTAAATTATATATCTCGTTGAGGTTAACCAAGAATATTGTGCACCGATTAGCGCTGAATTAAATTAAAATAGAAAATTTTTATAATTCAAAATGATGAATATAATTATTATAAATAATGAATAATCTACGTTACCTACCTCATTTATAAAATTAATTGTTATATGTTACCAACTAAGAATTTTTTAATTTACACATTTATTACAAACTATACTTGAATATATGCGATGAATAAAACCTAAAATTAAAAAAATTATGTTTATTTGTGCTTAATATCAACTATATGAAAATTTTTATCAATTACTTCCAAATTTTGATCTGAGGTTCAAATATCAATCCCGTGGGTTTTTACATCGGCTACAACGTTTTCGTCTTTATTCGTAAATAATAATTTGACTGTATTAAATAGTTTACTACAATATAATTCAACGTATAACTTAGCCACAGCAACGCGTGGCCGGGTCTGCTAGTATATATATATATATATATATAAATAAAAAGTAACGTTTAGTGATAATAAATAATTTGTTTTATGCTAAAACTATTCCTATTTCTGGTAATAAGTAAGATAGATTTTCGATTTTGTTTTTGAGTTGTGTTTCCTAAAATCTATGGATAATGCCGTTCTATTTAAGAGGCAATATGAATTTACATGTGAAAAAGGAGTGCAAGAAACGTTTTGTAAAATTAACGTCATATTAGAAAAAGGTATTTGTTTGAGTTTATCTATTTTTAAAGAAATATAAAACTGAATTTTTATTGATAATAAATAATTTGCTTTATGATAATAGATTTTTATTCCTGATAATAAATGAGGTAGTTTTTGTTTTTTTATTTTTGAGTTATATTTTCTAAATTCTATGGTAAGTACCATCCAATATAAGAGAATATGTATGTTTACAGGTGGAAAATGAAAGTAAGAAACATTTTGCATAATTAACGTCATATAAGGAAAAAAACATATGTTTGAGTTTATCTATTTTTTAAGAAATACACTGGTGTTCAAAATTTAAGAAACAACCTGTTTTCTCGTTTTATTCTTTTGCACATAATTTTTAAACAACTAAACATATGAACATAAAATTTAGATCACATGTTCGTTATCATACCATTAATCGAATTTTATATAATTTTAGCATGAGTAATAATAATTTTTAAACTAATAATAATAATAATTATTTTTTTTTTTCAAAAGTATGCTTTGGAAAAAAGGAAAAATTTCAACAATTTTAGAAAAGAAAACTTATTGAAAAGTGGTGTTAAGGATGCATTACAGATAGATAAAGACGCACATGCCTTAAAATGTTACTCTAAATCTCAATTCTTCTTTCTGTATTAACTATTCTTTTACTTCTATGATATACTTAAAAGAAATATACAGTAGACTCTCGTATAACGCGGGGGATATGTTCCGCGTAATAGGAAATCGCGTTATAGGAGACATGCCTTGAACAGACGATTTCATTCCTCAATGATACCAAAAGCGTCGGATGTTGGCATAGTAACGGAGCAATCTTTCCTTGAACCAGTTGAAAGTAGAAAAGATGTCGTCACGTGCTTTCTTTATTTTACGCATTATACGAGACTCTTTATCGCGTTGTATGAGTATAGAGATGCAAGGCTTTCAAAACACCCGGTTTTCCCCCTGGGAATTTAAGACAAAATTGGAAATTTAGAAAATTCCCAAAAACTGGGAATTTTGAAATTATGAATACTTTTATAACTTTTGTTAAATATTTTTTGAGTATAAACAGCCTCCGATCCTTATTTAAACTTTAACTTCTGCGTAGATTTCATTTCCCTTTCCCGCTAATTCTAGCATGTTCAATGTTCATGTTCATTCCGTAAACGAAGAAAATAATTAATTATAATTAATTCGTCGCTAGCACTAACGGTAAGTTTCTGTCATTATTCATTAATATTATTTTGTTATGTTCTTAAGATATCCTTTCTATTCTTGGGCATTTTTTGTCTATAAGGTGTCTTTGCAATAATTTTTATAAGATTTAATATAAAATTAACTTGCTCCAACAATTTTAAATAATTTCGAAGAAATTTTAATATACCTTATATTGTTAAATTTTAGTTGACAATTTTCTTAATTTTGAGACATTTACGATAGAGCTATATAATGTCCACTGCCTTCTTAATAGCGTTTTTAATGTACAGAAAATGTGAAACAAGCCAATATACATAAATGAACTAAAAGAACTTAGCATTTTTACCAACTGATTCACAAGTGGAAAGTTTATAATTTTATTTATTTATATAAAACTTTATATAAATTAAAATTATAATAATAAAATTTGTAGTTCTTAAAGGAAAAATAACAATTGTTTTGACTGAGTACAAAAGTAGTTAATAAACATGTTATTTTATCTAGAATAATGTAGTGAAATTAATTGAATTTTAGGCTTATGAAATAATGTTATCTTGGGGAATTAAAACCTATGTAAGAGGTGTCTGTGGAGAAAAATGCCTATAACAATACTAAGTCTAATTTTCTCTTAGTCATATCATTATCTTTTAAGTGTATATATTTTGCAATTGTGTTTAGTTATATAAATATCACCATATTAAATTTAGTAAAAAAGGGTTTTATATTGGAATATCTTTTCAGTTATATAAAGTTTAACTTGTTTATATATGAAAAGCTAATGATTTGGTTGCAGTTCTAATAAATTGAAAATAAAATGATAAATTAAAACAATGTTATAAGCTTATCAGTATATCAAAGCCCTTAAAATGGCCATTTATATTAAGTAAACCACATATTATTTGCTTTAGAGATTTCTAATTTGTTTTTTCCCCGCAAAATTCCCAAAGTTCCCAAATTTCCCAGTTTTCCCCCTTAGTTTTAAATTCCCGGGTTTTTTGCATCTCTATATGAGTAATAGTCGCAGATTTTTCGTCGCGTTAGACGAAATCGCGTTTTATGGGAGCGCGTTGTGTGAAATTCTACTGTATATAATTAATAGTTTGTAAACTATGAGCATCGCCAGAATAATAATAATGTCGATATATAGTTTTATAATGAACATCTTACCAAATTTTCATATTTGTATGTATATTTTTTAAAAGTTATTCACATGCGAAAAAAAGAAGAAATATGAAGAAACAGAAAAGTGAATACAGGTAGAAAGATACGTTTTAATCTAACACATGGATGCATGTGCAACTTCACCTATATGTAATGCATCCTTATGACCATTTTTCATTAAGTTTTCTCTTCTAAAATTGTTGAAAATTTTCATTTTTACTAAAGTTTATTTTTGAGAAAAAAGGAATATTTATTAGCTTAAAAATTATTATTTATGTTAAAGTTAAATAAAGTTTCGGTTAATGATATGATAACGAACAGGTCATCCAAATTTTATGTTCATATGTTTATTTGTTTAAAAATTATGCGCAAAAGAAGAAAACGAGAAAACAGGTTGTTGCTTAAATTTTGAACACCAGTGTATAAAACTGAATCTTTAATGGTAATAAATATATATATATTTAACAACAATACTATTTCTATTTCTGTAATAAAAAATGTTTGTTTTAAAATTTTATTGTGATTTACGTTTCTATTTAACGGCCCTCTTCACTTACCGTCGCTGGAGGCCCGAGCCAATGTTATTCTATGGGGAAATTTTCTTTACAAATAACTTATTAACTAATACATATTTTTAAATTCTGTTTTCACATTCAGAAAATTCCCAACTGTTCAATAGACAGACCTTTTTCAAGAATGTATTTTTTTAATTTTTAATATTTTATTTTGAACTTGCAAAATGAAAAAAATTCACATATTGAAAATTCGTATTTTGCATCTTGAAAATAAAATATAAAAAAAAATTAAAAAATGTTTTTTTTTTTTTTTTTAAATGTCCGTCAATTGAACAGCTGGGAATTTTCAGAATGTGAAAGCAGAATTAAAAAATATGTATTATCTAATAAGTTATTTGTAAAGAAAAATTTCCCATAGAATAACATTAGTTTCGGCTTCTGGCGGCGGTGAGTGAAGAGGGCCCTTAAGAGGCAATGTACACTTACTTCCGAAAAATGAACGCAAGAAACATTTTGTAAGATAACGTCATACACAATAATAATAATAATAATTTGTTTATGTTTATATTTTTTTAAACAAATATAAAATTAGATGTTCAGTGATAGTAAAGAATTTGTTCAATGCTAATACTATTTCTATTTCTAGTAATAAATAATATATGCTTTTTAATTTTATTTTTGAGTTATGTTCTCTAAAATCTGTGGAAAATGCCACCCATTATAAAAGGCAATATATGTTTAAATGTGGTAAATGAACAAACAAAACATTTTGTAAAATTAACGTCATAAGAAAAAAAAAGAGATTTGTTTGTGGTTATCTGTTTCTAAACAAACGCAAAATTGAATATTTAGTGATATTAAATGCTTTTTTTATGCTAATAATAATTTTTTTTCTGGTAATAAGTAAGGCAGATGTTCGATTTTAATTATGAGTTATATTTTCTAAAATCTATGGAAAATGGCGCCCTATTTAAGAAACAATATACACATTCACATGGGGAAAATGAACGTGAAAAACTTTTTGTAAAATTGGTGCAACGTTAAAAGAAATGTATATATTTTTTATTACACATTAAAATTGCGTTTGTTTATTTTTAAGTGAATTTTGAACTAAAAATTTTGGATAATAAATATATTTTTATTAATAATATTTTTATTTAGATATTTAAGCTCGATATTAAATGCAATACATCGTACGGAGTGTGTCATCAAGCTGGATTTCGCACGATCAGAATTTTCACGGAACACGGGCTGTCTGGTAGTGTTACTAAAAAAGAGAGGAATATCCAGGCACATGCGAGCGGGGGAGTTTACAGAAGTCAGGATTTTCAAGGGGCACGAACAGCCTGGTAGTCTTTCTTACGATCAGAATCGTTTAAATTCCACATTGGATTGAAGACGCCGCATGTGCTACCGAGTGGAAATTTGCTACAGTCAGAATTTTCATGTGTCGCAAACCAGCTATAGTAACTGAAGTGCAGCAAGTTAGTAATAAAACAGAATTGCATAGACAATTTGTATTTAAAATACCTTAAATTTAGTGTATTTGTGCTGTTTTTATATAAATGCATTGTATATACACTGAAAATATGCATAAAAATTGCTTACTTAAACATGCTTGTTGGCAGTTCCATATTTTTGAACCATGAAATGTTCGTTGCTGGCATGAACATATATATATATATATGTATATGTATTATATATGTACGTATATATATATGCATTTTAATATAGATACACACATATTTTATGCGAATATTTCATGCACGCGAACACAATTTATTATATATAACTTTTATATATATATATATATATATAACATTTCCAAGATTCAGTGCAACAAGATTTCTGCAGGCAGCTAAAATAATTATTAAATTAAATAAATAAATAAATAAATAAAATTGCACATTCGGGACCTTTTACAGATTTTATTTACCTTTTTTAACAATGAAAAATTAATTAAAATAATTAATTAAAATATGTTTATGGAGGAGAATACATGGAAAACTTTTAGTTGTAAATGTAAAAATTATTGTGTAATTCCTGATAGAACTAGTCCTATTTTCTTAAGAATTACATAAAACTATTCATGCATGAATAATATGCGTGTGAGGGCAGCTTTTATTTGGCACTTCCCCAAAAATAAGCTGCTGTTCCCAGAAAGAAGAAAAATTTCCAAAATTCACTTTCACTAAAAGTTATGTATACATAAATATATATGAATGTATGTATGTACCCATATATTAATGAAAATATCAAGCATTATTTCTACAAGCTTTGCAGACGATTTTTACATTCCGTAAGGAAAAAAAGAAAAGAAAGTAAGAGAGACTAAAAGAATCAGTCAGATCTGTATTCTTCAAATCCGTACTAGAGCACGTTCTAGGAAGTTACACTGAGAAAAGTGGTGTAAGCCTCTCTTCTGGAGTCATTATCTTAGACATACAGCGCCATCTTTCGACCACCTTTTCACACACGCGCAATTTTAGCCGGCAAGACCCCATACTTAACACGTCCGAAAATCATGTCGAACAAAAACTGGATCTACACCCTTTCCAAGCCCTAATTTTGTGTATAGGTATTACATATTAGCGACAAATAATATGCGATATCTATGTATTGGTGAAAGGATTCGCGGCCATTTCCTATGCAGCGTGTAAATGTGCTAAGTAAAGTGTTGGGCCGGAAAGCCGTCTGTACAGTATATTTAGTTTTGCCCTACACTGGATTCTATCGGGAGAAGTGGTGACTCCGCATCCTGTAGGTCAGCATCGTCCGGATAACAAGGTAAGGACACCCTCTCTTAATTCCAAAGAAAGTTTTAATAGCATATTTTGTGCACATTCGATTGAATCCGAACGATTTTCGGAATGCTGAAAAGAGAATAGCAAAGCTTAGGGAGAAACGTGAAAATACGAATCGATTTTTGTTATTATTGCGATTTTGTTCAAGAAATGTGGGTAGAACAAATACAGAAAATAACTATAAGATACACTGATCATTTTGTAAAGTTATTAGAAAACGTTTCGTTTAAAGATAACTTTGTATAAAAGAGCATGTAATGTTTTATTTAGTATCGCTGGAAATTGTGTTGAATAAAGGAATTCAATATGGGACATATCACTTATTAATGAACTTATTGCAATTGTATGTAACTCACGATTTTTATAAGTATCGTCTTTTTCTGAAAAGTGAAATTTTAAAATATACGTAACCTGTTCGAATACATATCATCATATACTTCATTAAAATGAACAAAATTAATTAGTGGAAAGACATGTGTCAAGAAAAATAAAAAAACCCAAAACAATAGGATATATAAGTTATCTATTGATTTTAATGGGATAATATATATATATATATATATATATATATACTTATTTATAAAAACAAAAGAGGAAACAGTTAATGTATCTGTTTTAAATAGTTATATAAAATACTTCGAAAAAGAGATTATGAATTATTTGCAGTGTAACTTATAAATAAATATGGATGTTAGAGGATCTGCACACAAATAAATAAATAAATAAAAAACTATGCAGCATTTCTTAAGAAAAATGACTTTTGTTTTAAACTGAGAATTATGAGAAACAATAAGTAATTTAAAAAAAGCATTCTAAAATCTTTTTTATAATGAAAAAGATATATCTCTCTCTCTTTCTCTCTCTGTCTACACACACACATACACACACATGTATATATATTTATATATATACAGACACACACAGGCAAATGATATTTCAACAAAATGCTGTATCAAACAAGAAAAACATTCACTAACTTCACATCATTCAAAATGAGCACTGTACAATGAATAAGTAAATAAATGAGCTTAAATAAACATAAAATAAACAAAACTCGCATATACATATATACACACGCAGAAAGACAACAAAACCCAATAAATTTATATTTCTTTTTATATTTATTGAAACTAGAAGATATACATATGTGCATTATTATTATATTTATAATTAATAATTATATTTTATAATTAGTAAATAATTCATGCATACCAATTTATACAAAAATATTTACAATAGTTTATTTACGCATTATGTATATATATATAAAGCATAATGTAAAACAAAAATGTCTATAAAAAAACACCTAATGTATATTAATATTTTTAACAAAAATGTATATAAAATTGCAAATATACAACCTTAAAAGAAAAAAGACGGTTACTATTTCGTTAAAAAAAAGTTATGTTTCTTAAAATAAAACATATATACACTTTTATTTCGAAAATATTGTAAATAAATCTACTTAATGTTTCTCAAGGATATTTGAATTTCTTTTTATATTTATTGGAAATTGCAAGAAAGGGTAGGCAATTTTAATGAAGCAACTACTATTGTTTTGCATTATAGTTAAAGGTATTATATATATATACATACAAAATACAAATTAATTTAAAATAATAATGTATATACAGTTTAGTAAATAGTCTTAAGAGAAAAAAAAATCTGCTTAATATTTCTTAATAAAATTTTTGTTTTTAATATTGATGGAAAATTATTATAAACAGTAAATTAACTTAATGGATTTATAATTATTTATTTATAAGTATTTATTAATCATCTTCATATAAGTTACAGGTGTGTGTAGAACATTCTATATATAATGTTTTAGCTATTATTAAAAGAAAAAAATGTTACTTAGAATATATTAATGAATTCTTTTCTTTTTACATTGAAATTATGAGTAGCAGTAAATAACTTTACCAAAGCATATTACTTCCTGTGATATGTTAGAAAATATTTACATATATATAAAGATAAAGTAAAAAAAGAAGTAGAACTCAAAAACTAAACACATAATACAGTCGGCAGCAAAAGTATCCGAGCACTAGCAAAAATTCCTATGTAAAAAAGTACACTTAATACTGTTTTGTTAAATAAATCCTTCTCGAATCATGTTCTTATTTAGTCTAAGAACAGGATTCAACAAGGATTTATTAAAAAAATCTGTATTGAGTGTACTTTTTTATATAGGAAATTTCGCTAGTGCTCGGATACTTTTGTTGCCGACTATAAGTCATGTCTATTCAATACTCATGCAAAAATAGTTTTTTTGAGAAAGAAAGAAATAAAAATAAATCTATTTAACATTTATTAATGGAAACAATACTTATTTTTAAATTTAGCGATAGTTATTACAAAAGTAACTGATTTTAATACAGCATTTTTTAAACATTTATTTTAATAGTTTAAGATATACAGTTGACAGCAAAATTATTCTAGCGCTAGCAATAATTCCTGTGTAAAAATGTACAATTCATTCTGTTTTGTTAAACAAATCCTTGTCAAATCATGTAATTAGACTGACTAAGATCCCGATTCGACAAGGATTTATTTTACAAAACAGTATTAAGTGTACTTTTATTACACAGGAATTACTGCTAGCGGTCGAATAATTTTGCTACCGACTGTATATTTTCTCCTATCAAAGAACAATGCACATACATATAATTTCTTAAATAATCTCAAAACAGAAAATCTATTTAAATTTTTTGATGAAAACGGTATTTTCTTCAGTATAAACAATTAAAAGAATCTATAAACAATTTTACTAAAATATTTATCAAGCTTTTGCATAATTGTAAGATACTGTATTTTGTATAATCGTAAAACATTATAAATGTAACTTTTTTTTTTTTTTTTTTTTTTTTTTTTAATAATAATTATGTATAAAGAGTACCATATCGAAACCTTTTATTTAGCATTTCTAAATGAAAATAATATTTATTTTTTATTCATTGAAGATTATGAAACAAGAAATGATTTTACTGATTCAGTATTTTGTGTAAATAGTGTTATATATACAAATACATTTTCTTTTCTTTTAAAACACAATACAAGTAATCCTTTAGAGAATCTTTAAAGCAATTCTGTTTAATACTTTTTTTTTTTAATGAAAATTAATCTTCTTTTTGTACTTATTGAAGATTATGAAACAGTAAATAATTTTAGTGATTTAGTTATCAGTAATTCACTAAATAGTTGTATGCACATTTTTTTAAATATTATTTTTAAGTACAGTAAACATATAAGTTTTTAAAAAAATTCTTAATATTTATATATGTATATATAGTTAAACTTTAATAAACCTTTGTTTCTGATAAAATCTCCATTTTATGAAATTTTACTTCAAAATAAAAACATTTAATGAATTTTCTTGCAAAATAACCTCCAAGATAAGAATTCTTTATATAACGAATATTTTTCTTTCTAATTTAGTTTTTTTTTTTTAAATTCCATATCTCAAACTACTTCCTTTATTTCTGCACATATTAGGAAGCACAATGCATTAAAACTAGATGTTCTTATAACTATTTTGAGATTGAAACCTTGAAGCAATTAAATGAATTGTTTTTTTTGACAGGTAAAAATAAAAACCGGACAGCTAAAGAGTGTGAGGCATATAAAAAATACAAATAACCTGATGATAAAATCAACAAAACTTCTGAAATATTAAAACTATTTCAAGAATTCGAAATGGATTTTAACTTCAAAAACATACATCTGAAGAAGTTTTGAAAGTACTGGAAAGACACGAAACATGCTGAGGGGGGGGGGGGGAGGGGGAGGAGTAAACACTTCTTAAATAAAACACACAGACACAATAATATACGTTATTTTAAATTAGAATAAAGGGCATGTATTTTATATAATAAGTACAAAACTTTGAATAAGAACCATTAAGTGCAAGAACTCGCAACAATTGTTTCTGGTCGAAAGAAGACACAACCCTCCGTCAGCCGAACAAAGTAGATACCAGTGCTGCAAACAAAGCGACAACTTATTACTTTTAAACGTCAGTTCTTTGGTGCTTTTTTTATAATGTATTTTATGTATTTAATATATATATATATATATATATATATATATATATATATATATATATATATTTCCATCTGTAAAAAAATATAACAATACCATAAAACATTGGAAGAATACAAATTTATGTACAAAGCAGTTTTAAATTACTTTATAAAATTTAGCAATTAATAGATACATGATAAAACCAACAATACACACTTAGAAGAGATTGTAATTCAATTTAAATGTTATCACATATTTTTTATAATTCAATTACATCACCAAATAATAATTAAAGCATTTTAAATTACTTACGCTGAAGTGACGAAAACACTCAGACTAACAACGAGAGATATTTTTGCGATTTTCATGAAAGTTCATATTAAACCAATAACATTATGAAAAAAAAAAAAGATAACAGGGAATGAGAAAAGGATTAAAAATATCAAAATAGGATAACTGGATATGAGAATTGGAATAAGAAGTGCTCAAAAATCGAAGTGTTCACCCTTCAGGAAAACTTGCACTGCTACGAGCAAAGGAATTGCAAGATTTCGGACAACTGTATAGCTAATTCAAGCCAAAAATACAGTTCAAGTTTAAATCTTGCGACAAAACTAGATTGAAAAAGGAATGAGATAAATCACCAACACAAATCTGCAGTGAATCAATTTCTTTCTTTCTTTTTTTTTTTTTTTAAATAAATTTAAATAATAGCCACATGTCAAGCGACGCCAAACTGAGAGAGTAACACTTAACATATTGTCACCAGAGCAATTCTAATAAGTAAAATAATAACTATATATATATATAATAATTAAATTTATTTACGGAGTTTATAGTTTTTTGTTTTTTTTTTTAATTCTTCCATTTAATTTTTTCATAAAAATAGCATAATTAAACGAAATTAATATAATTTGTGAAAAAAGTATTATTTAATACTTCTTATATGGTAATTAGAGCATAATAATTAAAAACTTGTCTTTGTACGATTCAAAGTGTTATAAAATATAAATCTCTATTAAACGAATTTTGCATGTAATAAAGTATTTTGCTGGATTTAGTGACTTTGTTAAATAGAGGCTACATTATATTTCTTAATGAAAATTATATATACATATATTTAATTTTTATTGCAGCTATTAGAAACAGTTGATAATTTTAATGAAGCATTAATCAATCGTTTCTATAAAAATTATAGATCACACATATAATTTTTTATTCTATTTGTAAATCAGATCTATATTTGTTATTAGGTTTTTTCGGAGTTGCAGTTTTTTCATATATTTATTAAAACTATTACTAGTAATTTTATTTATTTATTTATATATATATTTTATTCTTGTGGATTATGGTGGCATTCCATCATCTGTTTTCTTGCATTCTACAATCATTGTTATAATCTTTTAAATAATAATAATAATAATAATAATATACACTCTGTTTATGGAATAGAATGGGATTTTAGGTCTAGAATATTAGTGTTATTATTATTATTGTTGTTTTTACTATTATTAAATAAAAATATAATAAATGATAAATTTGCAATATGTGTGAATGGATATAGAAGAAAATAACACTTTTCTACATAAACATATTTTTAATCACACATTCATACTTAAAAAAAAAGAAAAAAAAAAAAAAAAAAAAAAAAGCATAATAGTTTTAAAATGTACTAAATAGAAAAAAGGCATCAGAATTGAAGATGATAAAAAATCGTTGTTTTTACTATTATTAAATAAAAATATAATAAATGATAAATTTGCAATATGTGTGAATGGATATAGAAGAAAATAACACTTTTCTACATAAACATATTTTTAATCACACATTCATACTTAAAAAAAAAGAAAAAAAAAAAAAAAAAA